>OZ005657.1:11525981-12095981 GCA_963930645.1 Salticus scenicus | reverse complement strand
CCAAATTTGGTTCGATTTGGAGTATTATTTCGGAAGTTATTGTGATTTTAAATTTTTAAGTGGAAGCCTGATTTCAAGTGGCTCCACTTAAGATATCCGCCACTTTATTAAAAATGGCACATGAATTTCATTAATAAAGTTCATTCAGATCCTTATGTAGTCTAGATATACATAAAAATTCAAGCAAATCTTGCTTTAAATACGCTTTTTACAATGTGGGTTAGAAATATTCAAGTGGCTGCCACTTGAAAACAAAAAGTCGAAGCAACTTGGTTAACGAACTCATCCAAGATATTCATAACACAAGTTAAGACATTGTCCAAATTTGGTTCGATTTGGAGTATTATTTCGGAAGTTATCGGGATTTTAAATTTTCAAGTGGTACTTAATTTCAAGTGGTCCCGCTTAACTTAAGATATCCGCCACTTTATTAAAAATGGCGCATGAATTTCATTAATAAAGTTCATTCAGATCCTTATGTAGTCTAGATATACATAAAAATTCAAGCAAATCTTGATTTAAATACGCTTTTTACAATGTGGGTTAGAAATATTCAAGTGGCTGCCACTTGAAAACAAAAAGTCTAAGCAACTTGGTTAACGAACTCATCCAAGAAACTCATCCAAGATATTCATAACACAAGTTAAGACATTGTCCAAATTTGGTTCGATTTGGAGTATTATTTCGGAAGTTATCGGGATTTTAAATTTTCAAGTGGTACTTAATTTCAAGTGGTCCCGCTTAACTTAAGATATCCGCCACTTTATTAAAAATGGCGGATACGTTCATTAATAAACTTCATTGAGACACTTATATAGTCTATGTATACATCAAAATTCAAACAAATTTGGAATACGCTTTTTACAATTTGAATGTGAAAATTTCAAGTGGTCTCCACTTGAAAACAAAATGGTGGTGCAACTTGGTTAAGAAACTCATCCAAGATATTCATAACACAAGTTAAGACGCTGTCCAAATTTGGTTCGATTTGGAGTATTATTTCGGAAGTTATCCTGATTTTAAATTTTCAAGTGGTAGCCTGATTTCAAGTGGCCCCACTTAACTTAATATATCCGCCACTTTATTAAAAATGGCAGATAAATTTCATTAATAAAGTTCATTTAGACCCTTATGTAGTCTAGATCTAGATTTACATAAAAATTCAAGCAAATCTTGCTTTAAATACGCTTTTTACAATGTGGGTTAGAAATATTCAAGTGGCTGCCACTTGAAAACAAAACGTCGGAGCAACTTGGTTAACGAACTCATCCAAGATATTTATAAGATCAGTTCACTGTCCAAATTTGGTTTGATTTGGAGTATTATTTCGGAAGTTATCGTGATGACAAAATTTTCATTATAGATAGATACATAAACGAAGTGATTGCAATAGGTCGATTTCTAAAGAAATCAACCTAAAAATCTTAGAAAAGAATTAATAATAATTTTTAACGATTTATGTGTGTTGTGAACTTGAAGTGTGTGAAAATGGGTTTCAAGCTTAGTGTTTGTAATTTTATTGTTTAATGCTTATTACACACAGAATAATCTATAGAAATAAAGCAAAGAGATTGTCGGGAACACATCCGGGTGGACCACTCCTATTTTTGATTGGTCTAGATTTAACTACTTTGGTGCTGAAAGTTGGACATTTTTTTTTTTTTTTAATAAAAACTGATGAATTTTTTTAAAAGATACTGCATAGATGTTATACTTTAAAATATGAAAATAAATGTTAGTTATAATTTTATAGTTGCTAAAGATAATATATATATATATATATTTATATATATATTACGAGTTCGTTTTCTTTCGACATAAAAATAAATGCATTTAATTAAACGTGAACATTAAAAAATTGTAAAAAATTAAATTATGCATCTCTCAAAAATTGATGTCATTATCACTTTAAAATTTTCTACACATTGATAAAGTGCTAATGTATTTCTATACGCAAGCGAAGTGTGACGTCACTGACCGTCCCGTGGATGCAAGAAAAGGTTTCCTATGTTAATCGCCCATTGGAATTTTTGTAAAAAATTGTTAAAAATCGTGGAAAATTATTTCCCGATTTTAATCCCCGCATACTTGTCCGTATATTATAGTCAGTATACTTGTGCAATAAGCAAATACATATGCGAGATCTTAAAATTATAAAACGGCGATCCAAATAACAAAATTATATTTAATTGCAGATACATGAGAATTTGTGGAATGTTTATAGTGCTCACCTGAATTATTGCTAAAATTATTCTACGAAACCAGAAGGTTTGTACGAGTTATTTTATTAGAAATAAATCGTTGATCGTTAATGAATTAAATTAACAGGGTCCGCTCTTACCCCCTTTTTTCAAAGACTCTTCCAACATTATTCTCTAACCAATTTTTTTTTTTTTTTTTTTATTTAGAGGCTTATTTTATGAAAAAAAGTAAATATTTAAAATAAGTAGTATGCAAATTTAAAGACCGTACGAAAAGTGAGTTAATATTCTACAATGCAATGCTATAAATTTTATTGCTTTTTCGGCCGCACCAGATAAAACAGCTTTTTATTCTAGAAATAAAACCAGTTTTGTACTGCGTTGATTTAGTACTTTTTTAAAGCAACACATTAAGCCTTTTCGAAATATAGTCCAAATGTCAAAACGATTTAGATTGGATGAAGAAGAGGCTGAAACAATAAACAAAAATAGATTTTTTTTTCTAATTACTTTAGAGATTCTTTCAGTCGTATAAAATAAAGCATAACATTGAATATTTTTCTATCCACTTCCTTATAATCTTTACAATTGTATAAAAGTAATTTCTATTAATTCTTTTTTCTTTCCCATGTAATCCTATGGGATTTTTGCTTCTCCGGAATATAAGAATATCTCATTAAAAAATATTTTTTTTCAAATTACATTATTATTATTATTATTATTATTATTATTATTTCATTGGTTGATCATGCCTCTTTTTATCTTAGTGGGAAATTAAAAAATATAAATAAATAAATAAACTTATTTAAAAAAAAAAAAATTGCTCATGATCAAAGAATGGCATTTAAAAATCATAATTGAAAAAACTTCATCTGCCAATGATATATCCTTATAATACGAAGCAACGAAAAACCCCATAGAATTCTATGGCAAGAGAGAAAATATGAAACTGACTGATATCCAGACTTAGCATCAATTTAAAATTAACTAAAGTTTTCTTCTTGCTAATTATAGAGAAGCTGTTTTATAATTAACAAAAACTATATTGCTGCCACTGCCACTATTTTAGCATGTTTTTATTAACTCGCTTTCTTTTTTGTTTGTTTGTCCAGTACAAATCTTGCAATCGATTTTTGACTAACTTCCCGACTAGCTAGACATTTGAAACTTTTAGAATAGCTCGGAACGCGATGAGAATTCATTCTTTAAGTACTTTTATTCAATTAATAAATGTTTGAAAATTTCTTATAATTGCTCTTTTTATTACGCATTTGATCATTTTCTTTCAAGTTGATAGAAAAAGTTCATCAAACAATTTTTTTTAAAATATTTATTAATACATACATAGAATTGTCAAGTTTATATGATTCAACAGAAAAATTAAAAACGTGGTATATACAGAGGCTGTTCGCACATTTTTTAGACGATTTTATTTCACCGTAAGAAAAAATGGTCTGAATGAAAAATTTTATTTTCACAACAGTTGTATTTTTGGAAGTTTTATTTATCGTCTGATATTTAGAATTTTTGTTTACATGCAAAATGGTGCTTTTAAAAAGACAATGGATGGAAGGATACGTTTCCGCTGTTTCCGAATAGAACACGCTGCAGAACTCTTTATGGAAAACATTTATCAGGTTGTAGGATTTAAGGCCGATTGACTCCTGATGTGTCCTAGGCCTAGAGGGGGAATGCCCTCCGTGGGGGTCTTTCTAAGGGGTCCTAGCCCGTATTTACGCAAGTTTCGGAGGAAACCACGGAAAACTCCGAACGGCTAGGTCGATGAGCGCGACCTGGGATCGAACCCGGCACCTCCCATCTACCAGCTTTGAGCGCAGAACCGCTCGGCCGCTGGTGGGCCCAAAACATTTATCAGGAGAAAAAATAGAAAAATGTCGTAGCAATAGATAAAGCTTGGGTCTATTTAAGTGATTGCAACAACAACAACAAAAAATTATTATCATGAAAGAGGAGAAAAAAATTTTGCTACATGGTTCAAAGAATCAAAAGAAAGTTTTTCTAAAGGTTTTATGATTGTCGGTGGTTTTTCATACAAAGGCAAGATAAAGGTAAAAAATGTCAAAATCAACTCTAAATACTATCAAGAACATATTTTAACTCCAATTTTTAAATATAAAATTACAGATCTTTATCCACAATGCCATCAGTCCGTTGAACTGCATCAAGACGAAGCAAGCAGTCACACATAACAATCCACAATTGCTTTTCTAGAAAAAAAGGAACAAGAAACGGAAATTAAAACCATACCCTTTACTGATATTCCTATTAAATCTCTTGATGTATCACTGATGGATTTTTATGCTTTTGAACTCTTAAAATCTGCCTTATCCAAACGCCAGCCTACAATGCTTTCTGGACTTTGGAAAGCCGTTGAAAAAGAATGGAACAAAATACCGCTTCCGATATTACAAAAAGCATTATTATCATGAAAATTAAGATGTAGAAAGAAAGTTAAAAACATGGGCTATCAAACTGAACATTTAAAACACGAAATATGAGTGTAATTTTTTCGGTATACTCCATCAAAATCGTCTCCATCAAAATGTGCGTACGCCCTCTGTATATATATATATATATATATATATACACTTCTTCTCATATTTATAAGGACACTCTATGTTTTCAAATAACTAATGTAAAAATAATTGTGAACAAGATTATACTAAGTGCACTTAATATATCTAGTATTCTAAAAACCAAACCTGCTATATATATTTTTTTTTTTTTTTTTTTTTTTTTTTTTTATGAAACAAAATTAATAAAAAATAATGCGAAGTATTTTTTTCTCCACGTTTTTAGATGTACATAATTATAGGGACAATCAAGATTTTTTCGTTTTATTTAACTTACTAGCGGATGCATTACAGTTGACGTGCGAATTTGTTAACTACTGGGCTAGATTAATTCATATATAAGCTTTCAATTGCTCTTGGACGGACATTACTGATAATTCCTCGAAAAAAAGAACGTTCATGTAGTGAAGTATGATAAATGTGTTTTTTAAGTGGAAGGATAATTTCAATCCGCCGAATTTCTAATGACATTCGAAGATCTAAAATTGCTGAAGGAAATGTGATCAAACGTTGAACTGCTGGTTCGATAGGAGAGAGATCTGATGCAAAATCAGAGATGTTTTACAGAGATCGAAGACTAATAATTCCACTTACTGCTCTACTAGTAATGATTGCTGCTGAATTTGCTCTTAATTTGTAACGAGAGGTTGGGATCCACATTTATGAATGTTTAAAATAATTAATAATATGTTAAAATGAATAAAAAACCTGCAGTAATCAATAAGCATTTAATGGGGAAAAGAACGCTTTTTGTTAAAGTTGAATAAAAACAATATTAAATGGTAAAATGTTGCATTTTTAGATGAAAAACATTTTATTCTTGATTAACCAAATGGTTTTAACAGTTACTGTCACGATCTGAAGATAGTGAAAGACAGAGCAGATTTTTTAAAGCAGATATGAATCGGGCATTTTAAAGGTGAATCTATGGTGCTCTGGGGAGCTGTTTCTACTGATGACAGAATGAATCTTGTGATTTTTTTCTATTATTATGAACATCAGGAGAATATCCGCAAATATTAAACGTGGAATTCTCAGATTTTTGTTAGATTTTGGGGGTAATAACGTTTTTTTTTAACAAGACTTACATTTTTGCTCTACTTCTAGAGCAATAGGATATAGTTTGAAGAAAGAAACTTCTGTATTATTGCCTTTCCCGTGGCCTAAAAGTTGAAAAAAACTTAACTTATCATCTTAGAAATGTGCATGCAAGTGGAAAGCAATTTTAAATAGTTTAAAAGTATTCAGAATATCATCTATACTGTATGAAATAGTATTGAAAGTGAATATTAAAAAAAAATGTAACTAGAAAGAATGTCTGACTGTTTCACCCTAAAAAGAGGCCCCATAAAATATTAATTTAAAGAATAACTGAAAAAAAATACTAAGATTCGAGCTGTCTCTATAATTGTGAACACCTGAAAAATCATCTTTTTGACCGTATTTAAAGTTTTATAAGATAGAAATACGACAAAACTTTTTAAATATAGTCTATTAATGAAATTCAAATTAATAAAAAATATATTTGTTTAAATAATAGTGTTCAGTGTTTAGTTAATATGGAAAAGCGGGTGTCCTTATAATTATGAGAACCAGTGTATATATATATATATGGGTCATTGCCAACACAAAGGGTAGAAACCATGTCCCTTAGCCTTCAAAAATATAAAATATTTTCAATCAGAAAAAAATTTACAGCTAGGCTATTTATTACGATTTTCTCTAGTTCAGTATTATTATAAAAGTTTTTAATGTTATTTATTTTTCTTAGAACTCTATCGATAAAACCTGGAATATCCACTCCGTGGACTGTCCCCAAGGGAAGTCTGCAGAATATAGCATTATTTTCAAGCTTAGTATTAATGTTTTTTAATTACATTTTGATTTAAGCAGGACATACTTATCCTTAAAAATATGTTTATTAAATTTTAGAGTTATAAAATGAATCTTGTTTTTTTTTAATTAATTTATAACAAATGTCCCTAATGAAATGCATCCACTCCGTGGACAACTATTTAATTTCCCATAAAGTTCAGTAGATGGCACTGCCTGTCACCAGTGTGTAACTTAGAAGGAAGAGGGGAAAGCCATCTTTGTTTTCACCTACATGTGCTGAACACAATGCTTTATTTCGTTCTGTTAAAATAGATTTTATCTGTGATACCTCTATTTGGCTATCTCATCAGTCCACTCCGTGGTCAGAAGTATACAGGTAATTATAAGGATTACTTATTGTCTAATTTTTATTACAATTAATGATTATACGGCTTAATTCGACACTAAAGTTAAATTGTTCCTGACATTGTTGCTTTGTTCCTTAAAATTCAAAATGAGACATTCTGTCTACTCCGTGGACTTCCACTCCGTAGACATCATTTGATCACGGAGTGGACACTTCTTTCCACGGAGTGGATACTTTCAAAATTAATCTTAAAAATAGATACACTTGAAAAATAATTTAAATATATTTGATAAATAAATTTTATCCCTTTTTTTGTTAGCCTACTGATTGCTTAATGTGCAATGAAAATATATTTTTCCCCTTAACTTTTATATTTTTATTCGTGATTTTATAAAAATGTCATTTCAACTTCTTTAAAACAGTATTTGCAATTTTTTACTGAACTGTTAAGCATTTCTCTTCATGGTTTAAATGTAAGAAGAGAATTTGTATAATATAAATTTAAGAACAGTTTTAAGAGTGTTGTTTACAGAGTAATGCAAAAGGTATGATGTAAACTATATGTCTTTTTTCTTTTAAAGTTTTAAAGGTAAAAAGTTTTAATTTGACATAACACTTTAGAAAAATAATTGCAAAAATATAATTAAATTTAGTTTCAGAAGAAAAAAAATTAAAAATATTTTTGTTTTACAGCAAAACTGAAATTGTTTTGTATTTTTATTAATTAAATAACTTTTTTATAAAAACAATACTTAAAGTATATATTTATTTTCTTGACAGAAATTTATTATGCCGTTCAAGAAATATGGAAATTCACATGTAACCCAATGCAGGATAAACAAATGTGCACAAACCTTAGCTCAAACTCAGTCAAAAAGAAAACGAGGTGCAGTTGAAAATCAAAAAGATAAGAAAAATAACAAGCAAAAGAAACTTTCCAGCCAAACTACAGAAAAAAGTAAAGAACAAAAAAGAAAAAGTATGCAGAGAGCAAAAGAAAGACTAATGCTCCTATTACACACAACAAGTTTTCGCTACAACTTTTGAGACAATTGTTAATTTGGCTCAAATCACGTCAATGCCCAGTGTAATAGAAATTGGGAATACGAACAATTTTTTCTGGCTAGTCAGACTGTGATAAACCAGTGAGAAAAAAGCTCCTTATGTGCCGAGAAAAGACAGCGCCGGTGGGAATTCATTCACCGTTGTTCTCTTCGCTCTCCCATGTCATCCCCGTTAAATCAGCGATAAATAGATGCGCCTTGACATGTACTGTACACCATGTAAACCAGTTTTTCGAGCAATTTTTGATTCAACTATTGTAACCTTCTTTCAGTTTACAGCTTCCAAAAATTGGAGCAAAAATTGGATCAAATGAAAGTCGCGTGAAACATCTTTGTGTGTAATAGGAGCATAAGAAATGATCCCGCAAGACATGAAGAAGGAAAAGCTGAAGAAAGATAAATATATCACAGAAGGAAGAATACTGTACTTGAAATGTCTGAAGGAATGAAAAGAAGTGTTAGGAAAAAATGGAAGAACCAAAACAGAAATCAAAGGGAGAGATTGAAGAAACAGCATAATCTTTGAAGAACATCTCAGAGATGATACACCTCCTGAGACACCTTGTTCAGCAGCCATAAACATCACACTACCACAAATTAATCCATCTCTGACAACAAGACCAACTGTATCATCATGTAGCAGATTAGAAAGTGGAAGAAAAAGATCGAAAAAGAACAGCGAAAAGCTTCGTTAAGAAAACAAAAAATTGGTTAGGAAGCTTGAAAAATACAAAAATAATACTACTGATTCTGAAATACCCAAGAGAAAAGTGAAAAAAAAAAAAAAAAAATTATCACAGAAGCAAATTCAAAAGAAAATGAAATATATATTATTTTTTGCAAGTTTATAAAAGAGCCAATAAAAGAAAGTTTTAAAGGCGTAAAATCAAAGAAGAAACTTAAAGAAATCTTCCAAGTTTTAACAGAAAAAATAGCAAAGAAATACAAGTATCTTTAACACATCAGATCAATCACATACAAAAATAAAAGAAAAATGAAAGAATATGCGGAACTAACAATTATTTTCCTGTTATTTTCATTTTTCAAAAGATTTAAAGTAAAAATATTTGTTGATTATTTTCTAAAACACAAGCAAAACAATGTGGATGAAAAGATAGAGCTGCAGCATAACTTTCAGGATTGGATATTCATAAGAGTCCACTCCGTGGTCAGTGATGTCCGCTCCGTTGAAACATTAATTTTGAAATTAATTAATTACCAACCAAAAAATAGCCAACGAGATAGCTCATCAAGTAAATTAGATTCATAGTTGTCAAGAAGGAATTAAGGAATTTTTTCAAAATTTTTTGATAAAATTTTTATATTTTCAAATTAGTCTTCATTTTCTACCTCTTAGATTGGCAATCACCCATATATATATATATATTTAATCTTGTGATCATGTATATTGCAATGAGTTTTGAATAATTATAACGTGATAGTCACTGTGAAATATTAGGAATCCAAAAAGATTATTTTTATGGTCATTTTTTCCCTTTTTAAACATTTTTTCGTCATAATATTATTATTATTACTATTATTCATATTTTATATGCATAGTTGTTAATCTTCCCCAATTTTATGTATTACTATTTCCGAATAAGAAAGGCAGCTGTATTGTGAGACTAAAATTCTTTAATTAAAAATACAAGTGTAACTGTTCTTAACAAATGAAGTTTAAAAAATTCGGAGAATTGGAAGATATCATATCTGCATTATATTGTTAATTTTTGAATGCTGGTAACTCATTTTCACTGTTAATAGTTTATAGTGTACTGGCTAGTCTTGATTAATTCATTTGAAATTTAGAAAATAATTCAATATTATATTACTTGAAATTTCCTATTAATATTTATATGCAATTCCACGTGAATTTTAATGGGAAATGAACTTATCGTGTCTGTTCATTTGCCTACTTAACACTCGCAGCTATGTAATACGTAAATGTTATAAAATTTCTTTTATTACCACAAAATGTTAATGAATTATTCAGGTTGAGAAAAGTTAATTTTTCTGTAGAAATTATCCCCGTGTCATAAGTAGCTTCTTTTTAGGGCATATTTATAGTGCAGATATTACATTGTTCGTTAGAAAATTTATACGATACTCCAAATTAAATTGTTAATGACTTATGGATATGAATAAATCAACTCAATGTGCTTAATTAAATAATTTTTCTGCAGTTTTTGGCTAGTGTCAGTGGATTTTCTTTTTTATAATCACTTATATGAGAGTATTTTTTTTTTTTTTTTAACTCTTTTTCTTTTGTGTTTTTCTTATGCAAAAAGGAAATGGTGGAGCGGTATTAATATAATTATGCATTCAGTATTATTTATTTAAAAAAAAATTATACAATATTTGCGACTAAATTAATAAAGACTTATATATATATATATATATACAGGGTGTCCGTGAATTCATGGACCAAACTTTAAGGGGAAATGGGGCACTTTATAAGGATTCAGAATTGCATAGGAATCCTTGGCCCTAAACGTCATTTTAACCCTTTAAGAACTGGATGTTTTGCGCTATTTTGTACTACTAACTCCACCTACTGTGTAAATTTATAGGCTTGCATGCATCATTCAGAATGTTCGTATTATTGCACAATGTACGTATTATTGCAATCATTGCGATAAAATACATCGATAGAAATAGAATTTATTTATTTATGTAAACATAAGCATGCAAAAACTCTTTTTAATGCAATATTGGACAGCCACACCCATAACCACGCAAAATCACCCGGTTCTTAAAGGGTTAAAATGACGTTTGGAGATATGGGTTCCTATGCAATTCTGGATCCCTATAAAGTGCCCTATTTCCCCTTAAAGTTTGGACCATGAATTCAGGGACACCCTGTATATATATATATATATATATATATTATGCTTTTTCTGCATTTTTGACTTTTTTCTCTCTCTCATTTTTTTTTTTCCCCGTGCAAAATGCGGTGGTGGCATGGTATTAATGTGGCATGCATTCTTATTGAAAATATAAGTAAAGAGACACATTATACTTAATTTAACAGGGAAAATCAATGAGGGAAAATGTGCTGTAAGGTTGTGATAAAGTCCTACCTATAGCATTTCAACAGATATGTTTGTAAAAATATATTTATTTAAACTAATGACATGAGTACGAGAAATAAATAAACTTTTGTTAACTAAGTATAAATTACACAGGCCGACATATAAAATTTTGATTTTATAATTTTGGCTGATCTTTATGTTTTTTGGTGTGCTGAAACCGAAAATGAAGCCAGTTTTTCTCTATCCCGTATAGAGTTTTGTCAATACAGGGTGCCTGCCTATACAATTTCTTCCATCACTCTTCCACCAATATAATTATATAGTGAGTTTTATAGTATGTTTCCATGATTAATTAATCATGGATGCCTATTATTGTAATTGTGAAGCACTTGTGCGACTTAAAACCATATCAAACAACCAACCAATTGTTATGATGGTATATGTAAGAAATCGTGTCGGTAAACACCCTGTATTGGCAAATATCTATACGTGATAGAGAAAAATAAGCTGCATTTTCAGTTTTAACATATCAAAAAACATAAAGATCAGCTGAAATCATCAAATCAAATTTTGTCAAATTCATTTTTGTAGGCCTGTGTTATTTTTCAGACCCTATACATAGCTGCCAATTTTTTTTTTTTTTTTTTTTTTTTTGCTTTTTTGTTTGTGTGTGTGATTAAGCATAATAAGATTTTTTGCAAAGAAAAACTGGTGTTAAAAAAACATACAAGTTTGCACTTATGCCTATTCAAAAGAATAGATCTAGTTTCTTCATTACTTTGTTATAAGTACTAACACTAAGGAATATGTTTAACATTTATGGAAAAAAAACATAACATGCTGAATATGAACAACCTTTTATTTTCAAAACATGAAGCCATATATGAAAAGCCGTTACTTGGCATTTTTTTTAAAATATATTCATGGCTTTTTTAATTTGACAACAGAAATAAAATTAGTATTTCCCTGCTTTATTTCATACATACTTTATAAATATATCTCGACAAAACTGTAAAAAAATTATGGCAAAAACAATTATTGCTTTTCAATTTGACAATACAGTTATAGCACAAAAAATGTAACAAGCACATAAATAACATAGTTATAGAGTCATGGATAAAATAACAAAAAAATATGCATCTATAAAATCAAACTGTCCAGTAATACAGATTATTAACGATAACAAGTATATACCACAAACAGGCAATTATGTACAAAAAATAATCTCAAAAGAAATATATTTATTTTTAAAGATATTCGAAGAATAAAACACAGAATGTGTACGATAGAGAGAAACAATCTTACACTTTTATTTGTTTATTTTTATAACACAACAGATCAATAAAGTTGTTAATCCATTTACTGTTAATTTTGAGAAATTCCGTAACAAGAATATTCCTGACAAAGTTCCATTTTTCTGTTGGTTACATTTTTTACAATATATTCGACTATCTGGTAGCTGAATGGCTAGAAATTTCGCTCTGGTATTCACTTTAAGCCACAGTAAATAAATTATTACAGTAAACACAAATGATGATCAGTGAACAAAATGCACAAACTAAGTAGTAATACATTTTAGTTTTTGTACCATTTATTATTTACTTACTGGTTCAAATATAACATGCAGTGCAATTAACTTTCAAAGAAAAGATTCAAATAAATATTAGGGCAATGTGATTAAAGTAAAAAAAGAAGAAGTGGGAGGTATAGGTATTACAAAACATTTTTTTGATTTCCAATTTTTTATAAATATATTTTATTTTTATTTTATAGATTTATATATGCTTAGTTGATTTCGTCAAAATTTAAATGATCTTAAATTGATAACAAAGAATATGTGGGTAGGAGCTTCATTTTTATGGGTTGCTATGAGCTGTACAAATAATGTATTTATTATGTTATGTATTGCACAGATAATTGTAATATTTCTCAAACTAACATACCTGTTTCAATGATAATAAGAATATTTGCATTCACACAGTTTATTAAATAGATATTCTCAAAAAAATTTCATTCCTCAGAGGACAATTTTTAAAACAGTATACATATATTCATAATATTGTAGTAAATTAATCTAAAAATATTTTCTATTTTGTCTTTTATATATTATTATTATTATTATTATTTCAAAAATATCGATCAACATAGCTGTATATTTACAGGACAGTCTAAAGACAGGAAAATAAATAAATAATTTATTTCGTTAATATTTTGCTTCAAGATTAACAATTCTGAATAGTAAGAACACATACGTTAACAAAATATTATATCGGTGTTGAAAAATAAGAATCTTGCAACGCATCGATAATTTAATAATTATAATTTAGCTTAACTTTTAATAATTTGTGCATAGTTTATTTTCAGATGTACGTTTAATGCAAAATACTTACGTCGAATGTAGTTGCCAGAGAGCGCAAGGACTATCCATTTTAAACTATGAAAGGTGTAAAATTAATATTGTTAATTTAAACCGGGATTTTAGCATTAGAAATGCCTCTTTACTTTTTAAGTTGTATTATTACTGGCGTAAATTGACCATTGTCAAGTGAGTAGATTAGCTACTCAAATATTGCCCCAAAGTTAATGCTTTTAGGACGTCTTATATAACTTTTCTTCCGTTTCTAAGATTTTAAATTAATTTGTTTGAGGTAGTTTAAAGAAGGGAAAACATTCATAATTCATTATTAATCTCATATACATTCAATAATTTGCAAAAATTACTTTACCCGTATCTATATCTAAATCTTCATTGCGATTATAATTAGAGAAGAAACACAGTCACATTAAAAATGTCAGTCTTTTCTTAAAATGGGATGTTATATAAAACGTCGTTTGCATAAAAAATTTCCTCAACTTAAAAATATAGGTACCTCACTGGACACACCATTTAAAAACAAGTGCAGAATTATGAACTACTACTAATGTATTTTTAAACATAAACGAATGATTACTGATGTTTATATTTAAAAAAAATGAGAATATGCCCATAAACGATACACATATCATCAGATATTGACACAAAAATGCATTTAATGTATCTGATATAAATATCAATCAAAAATGCAAAAATAATGCTTGAGTATTTAACGATGAGGTCATGATAACATTTACAAAACAAATGACTTTTTTAGTACGGCATGGAAAAATGTAAATATAAATTGTTGAGTACATACACATAAGTTAAAATTTCTTCATGTTCCGAAAATTATTTTTTTTAAATATATACAGATAATTCCGTGGTACGCTGCAGTGTCAGTCACACAGAAAAATAAGATTCCCACATTCTTTTCTACCACTACAACAATACAAAAAATCATTATGGCATTTTTTCAGTAGTATTTGTGATTGAATAATATAGTGATTATTGTTAGAAAATAATGATGGAAGTGGAAATACTCTTATGCGTGATTTGTATTTACCATGGAATTACCTATACAGGTAAAAGACTTTATTTTCTTATTAATACCAGTAGTCCTTAGATACAAAATACGAAATATTTTGTGCTTCACAGATTTCATATTCACAACAGGAATAATAATAATAGTTACAGTGAAAATAATAATACCACAGTAATACAATTTCAAAGCATTACAACTATTTGAAATAATAGTTGTAACTATTATTACAACTAAATAAAATCCAACCAACCATAAAAATGGTGATTTAGAAGCAAAAATTTTTACATGTAGCTTCTGGATAACGTTCACATTACAATAAGTCTAAAACTACATACATATAATTATTTGATTCAATTATGCAAATATATTTAAGGCAAACATACTCAAGAAGCAAACAAAATGTACCATGTAAAAATTTAAGAAGAGATCTTTTGTAATATTTATTTGTATATATAAGCTCAAATTTTGTAAAATTCTACAAAAATAAATGCAGTTTTCACTTTCGGCATTTCTAAACAGAAAAACGATATTGATATAAAAACTTGAGAAACTGGATATTTTTGTAAAATTCTATCATTTGTTTACGTATAAAATAGTAAAAAGTTATTTATATGATCACATGAAGGAAGACTTCGAAGATTTGTCTTCGAATAATGTTAAAATGGTATAAAGTTCTTGGCACCAGGCTCAAAATCAGTAGCGGTTCGTGAATAACGTTTTAGAAGTGCTGCATCTAAACCTGTAGAAAAAGTACATAGATAGGAATTTTTATTCACCTTATTGGCTGATTGATTTATTTGAAGAAACAACAGAGTGATGATCCAGTCAGATAAAAGAGTTTTGCATGCTTTTTATTCACTAGCATGCAGCACTTCCAAAAGGTGACTCACGAGCACCTACTGCTCAAAGTGTTAATTGTCACTTATCATTGTCACTGTCAGGATAAGTCACATAGTATGGAGTATTCCTTAGTCTCCCAGACTGTCCAGCAGTAGTTAGGAAACCAGGTGGGGGTGGAAGTGATGGGGGTAACATTTTATGCTGAGGACCAGGTATCAAAGAGGGTCGTCCAGTTGTGGAATATGGCATAGAATACATTGGATAACAAGTACAACTGTTTGGGGGTGGCTTCAAACACGTGCATTTTCCTTGTGCACGAAAAGCCAGTGGACCTGCAAGAGGTCCGGCTGTGTAAAGTGGATGAGCTCGTCTAAGTCTTATAATACAAATAATGATTATAAGTATGCATACAAAAGCTACAACTCCAGCTACGATGCCAATTATCATTGTATCAACTTTTGTCAATGTGCTACGACTTCCATTCGCTGGAATGTGAAAAAAGGGTATTTTGGGTTCTTTAGTTTCAGGAGGTTCGAATATAATGTTTATTGTTGTCATTTCTTTATGCAGAGGTACAAAAGTTGTAGTTGGAGGTTCAGTTGTGGGACTTGCTGTTGTGGATGAACTAAATCGATCACATATTAAATCGGTTTGTTTTAAATCTTTTACCCTTTGTCCTTGCAACACTTGAGGCTCAAAACACATTAAATCACTCATAGCTTTGATCCCAGGATGCTGATTGACTGAAAGCTTCATTTTATCTTGCAGCCATGTCCAGAAAATTACCATATGACAGTCACATTTTATAGGGTTATTGTTCAAACCATTCAAAAGAATATCAACTTGTTTATTTTCAAGAATAGAAAGAACATCCTGAGACAGTCGCTGAATTTTGTTGAAGGATATATCAAATTCAATTTTAGAAGACAGTGGAAGAGGTAGAAATATTTTGTCAGAAAATGTATCCACCGAAGTTCCACTTAGTTTTATTTTGATATACGAATTCAACATACCGGCAAATGCACTAGAGGATATCGTGCGCAGTTGTTCTCCGCTAACAGCTAGGGTATCTAATTTTGGAGAGAAAATAGCTTGAAGTTGATCTTTGAGAAACATATCTTTTATTTCAATGCTCAACATTTCCAGTCCTGTAATATTTTGTAAGCATTGTTTTACATTTAATCGGGGCAAAGAATTATATCCATGCAAGTGTAACTCGCGCAATCTTGGTAAATTCTGCAAACTATCACAATTCATATCAGTAAGATCTTTCAAGTTATTAACTTTTAAATGCCTGAGATGTGAAAATCGGGCAAAATCATTTCTGGTAATATACCTGATAGGATTGCCTGACAAGTCTAATTCTTGTAAGAGAGATAGCTTACTCAAAGCAGGTAACAAATTAACATTCAAGTTAGGAATGAGATTTTTCGACAAGTCTAAGTTTAAAAGCATATTGGTTTTATAAAATACATTCGAATTTATTTCTGTTAGCCTGTTGTTTTTCAGATTTAAATGTCTCAAAAAAGGACATTCAATTACTGGCAAATGTGGTAATTGAACTCCTTCAATGTGAAGTGTTCGAATGCTTTTAGGCTCATTAAACAAAACTTGAAAAGCATCAATAGATAATGGATTAAACGAAAGATCAAGCTCCTTCACATTTACTAATATGTCAGCATTTGATGGCAAATCTCGAATTTTATTATGAGATATATTAACTTTCTCAAGAAAAGAATATTGTTTCTTTAAAGCATCATTGGGAAAGATTTTCATATTATTTCCGGCAAGACTGAGAACTTCTAATTTCAAGCCGCCAGTACGAGAAAAAATATTGCTCGCCAAAGAACTTAAATTGTTATTGCTTAAATCTAATTCTAATCTATTTAAACCAATAAAAGTCTTTTCTGACAATGAAGATATTTTATTATTTTGTAAGCAAATTAAGTGTAGACTGGAAGAATTATGAAAAGCACCTTCATTTATATCCATTATTAAGTTATTTTCCAAATGAATCTTTTTTAAATAAGGCATATTTGAGAAATAATTATTTCCCACTGAATGCAACTTATTACCAGCTAAATTAATTTCTTCTAAATATCGTAAGCCAATAACAGATTCCCGGGGAAAATGAGTCAGTTCATTGTATGATAAATCTAGCTGGGTGAGTTTTGAGTGTAGCATAAAAGAATGTGTACTAAGACTACTTATTTTATTATTATTCAATATTAACTTTTTTAAATTAGTTTCCGAACTAAATTCGTCACCGTTGAAACCAATCAATCTGTTGTTCATCAAATATAAAATTTCAATATTTGGCACATTGTTAAATGAGCGTTGTGCTATACTTTCTATTTTATTAAAACTTAAATCGATTTCTTTCAGACGCATTAAATTTTCGAATGTATTTTCCTGTATTGATTTTAAATTGTTATTCTTTAAATTTATTTCAACTACTGATAAATTTCTAAATGAATGAATGGGAATATCGTTTAAAATATTCTGTTGTAAATCCAAGCGTTCTAATTTTTTCAATCCAATGAACAAATCTGATGAAAAAGAAGAAACCATATTGTAGCTAATATTGAGATAAATCAACTGTGTCAGTGAATTTAAAGTTTCCTTGCTTATTTTAGAAATTTTATTTTTTGCAACGGATAAAATTAAAAGATTTGAAAAATGAAATTCAGGTAATTCAGTTATTTCGTTGTAACCTATATCTAAATACAAAAGCGATTGCTCCAAACCTTTAGTTTTCTTATTAGAGAAATTGCTTATTTTGTTTCCATGCAAATTAAGCAATTCTAAATTATCAAAATTCATAAATGTATCATCCGGAATTTCACTTATCAAATTGAAAGCCAGAGATAATTCTTTGTTCTTTTCAACAGGCACTAAAATCTCGCGTGAAATCGCAGCGATTCTATTATAATCCAAACTTAATCTTCGCATATTTCTGAAGATATTTAAAGGTTCTGTTGGAAAAGCGAGAATTCTGTTGTCATTCAGGGTCAAATCTGAAAGAGCTTCTAAACCAGCAAACATTCCATTGGTAATTTTACGCACAGCATTTACATCTAAATGAAGTTCTTTTAAATTCTGCATTGATGTAAAAGTATTTGGAGCAATTTCATATATCCGATTGCGTCGAAGATCTAAATACTCTAAAGACTTAAATGAATTTAAAGGTACCTTATTTAAAGATCTTATTTTATTAGAATAGAGAATTAACTTCTTCAGAGAATTATTCAATGGCTGATTTATAATGATTTCTTCAAGCAAGTTTTGAGATAAATCTAAATATTCAATTTTTATTAATCCATCTAAGAACCCAGGGCTTAAATAATGAATCTGATTATTAGATAAAATCAGAGTTTTCAGTTCTTTGAGCGGAGAAAAAGCACCATCCTGGACTGTAGTAATGTCATTAGAACTAAGGTTTAGAAAATTAAGACTTGGAATGTCAGGAAAGGAAAGAAAACCAACGTCCAAGATATAATTCGATTGCAAATGAAGAGATCTTAGTGAAGGCAAGTTCTGTAAGGCCTGCCGTGGAACAGTAATTATACTGTTTTCATGAAGTTTCAGTTCCTGTAATAGAAAAAGGAAAGCTTAGTAAATAATATATGAAGAAAAATCCATTCAAACTAAACTGATTTTTTTTTTTTTTTTTTTTAATAATTAACTAAAGAAAAAAAGGGGGGGTGCGGGGGGAGGACATTAAAAAGTATTTGTGTTAAAATTCATTTTTAGAAATTACTATGCCCGAATAAAAACTCAGGTAAATAACGTAGAGGGAGAAAAAAATGAATTATAATTACTCTAAAGCAACATTCGATGCGGGCAGAAATTTTCATTGATGCTTTATATACAGGATGATGAAAAAATACTTCCTCTAATACCGTTTCGTTTTATTTAAAACTAAATTGAATAAATATACAAATTTAAAGTTAATTATATATTTTAAATGCAAAAAATGGGGGATGGTTTTATAGCACCAAGTCTATAAATGTTTGACATTAAAAAAATAATAATAAATAAATAAAACTTTCTAAAACAATGATGCGTTGTTATTATTATTATTGTTATGGTACAAATTATTTTTATATTCAAAAGGAAACAATGTAACATAATTCCAATTTTTTAACATTTTTCAACAGTAAGGGAGACTTATTAAAAAAAATTAATTGATTGGTTCAGGTTTATATATATATACATATATAAGTTAATCATCCCTTCTCAGTTTTTTTTTTTTTTTAAAACAAGTCTATTATTTTGAAAGAGCAATATATATATATGTATAATATATATATATGGACGGCTCATTGTAAAAATGGTGTAATTCCATATTTTTTAAATATGTATATTTTTGCTTAACTGTATCACATTTGGTCACATCTTTCATTATAAAAAATAACTCCAATAATTGCATTAAAATCCCATAAATGGCATTACTCGTTATTTTCAGAAAACTATGATATTCATTATAAAAATATAGTTTCTAAGTTACTTCAAATTATTTTTAATATAATTTATAAATTTTTATAACTATGATTTGTATTAAACACAAAAATCGATAGCACTTACTTAATCTTGACTTTTTTACCACGCATAAATATTTCAAAATCAATTACCACGCATAAATATTTCAAAATCAATTTCCAAGGAGATAATTCACTTTTACAATGAACGACTCATATATATATGATGTTTAGATGTTTTTCATTGACACAAAATTACGTACAAATTATTGAACTTCAAATAAAATATAGGACTATGAGATCATAATAGGCTTCAACTATTGCAGAAACTTTTCACTAATGTGTTCATTGCTTTGGTTTAATATACTACAGGAGACATCTATATATTAACTTGATTCATATTAAATAGTAATTAATTTAATAAATAAATAACTTTGTAAGTAAACAATATGAATTGCAAAAAGCTTCAACAGTTGTTTCTAATAAAAATAATCGCACTGTTTTTCATTAAGGGAAAAAAAAAAACAGGCTCCTTACTGCATTATCACAGCAGTAAGGAGCACTCTCGTCTACTTCTACACATGGTTTCCTCTGAAAATCATTTGTTAAAATTCGATATAGTTCTCCTGTCTACCGAACAGAGAAGGAACAAAAGTTTAAAAATCGATTAAAATAATTAAAAGTTATTGATAAATTGTTGTATAAGAAATACCAAATGTTTGGTTTCAGTGCGACACCCAATGAACATTAAAGGGTTAAGGGATAGTAAATTCCAGCGGTAACGCGAAAAGGAAAGCAATACTTTCTAATGGTGCTTTCTTTCCATCTGAATATACAACTTTATGATTTTTTTTTTTTTTTTTTTTTTTTTTTTTGCTTCATGAGTAATAAATATGTAATCTAAATATGCTACAAGAAAGGTATAAATTATTTATAAATTACTTTGCATACTAACTCGCCTTAATTAAAAGCTTTTATTTAGTACCGCGCGTTGTCAGAAATCCAAGACAAACAAAGAAAACTTCTCATTGTTTCTCATTATAACAAGTGTGCCATTATTATAATGAAATGAGTTGTTTTAATGATTTAGATGGTCGAATGGTTTTGACAGTCGAATAATTATAATGGTCTTCTATTCGATCAGATTCTCCGGCTTTATTATTGTTCCATTTTCCTTTAACATATTCTTAACAGTTTTTATTCAGATGATTTCATTCGTGATCAAATGATTATAAAGGATCTTTATAGACTATCTTACTTTTGATTAGTTTCGCAATTTTCAACATTAAATTCTTGTCATTGCTCCAAATCTCACGGTTTAGACATTCACCCTTTTTTCTTCTCAAGATTTTTCCCTTCATTTTAAGCTTCTTTCATTTAGATCGTGGTAGCGGTTTTAAAAATAACAGAATTAAAATAATTTTGATTCTACTGCATCCAAAGGATTTCATTAAAACTACAAAATTTGTTTTGTTGACGTTATTTTATTGTTTTAAGCCAAATTTTTGTTAGAACTAAAAGTTCAGTTTTGTTATTACAACACAAAAATTAATGTCAACATTTACAAAATTTCAACAAAATTTCTTTGTATTTTTTACTATAATTTGTGCCTATTTGCAATTAAAGAGCAATTTTTAAATTAAAAAAAATAAAATAAAATAAAATAAAATAAAAATGTTATAAGTGAAAAATAAATTAGTTAAAATTGATTTGTTAATCCAAACAAAATATCTATTGAAACACATTGAAAAAGGAATTTTTGTTGTGACCACCAAATTTTTGTTAATTCAACACAGCCTTTCTCTGAACGTAATAATGCTTTGATTATATTAAAGGTCTTTTTTTATGCACATTGATTTCTAAAGGAAATGGCGGTGATGTATGGATTAAGACCAACTATCTGTACTTATACAATGACCTCCATGGGGAGTCTTTCTAACGAATCCTAGCCCATATTTACGCAAGCTTTAAAGAAAACCATTGAAAACTCTAAACAGCTAGGTTCATATTTATGTTGTACGACTAGGATTCTGGGTTCAAATCTGGTTTCTAACAAAAGGAAAGTTTCCATAAGGAAATACAATATAGTTGTTATCATATTTAATACTCTGTCTATTCTGAGAAATATTCCAGATTTCTATTTATTTTTTTTATTTTTCTCGTTCCCATGTGTGTTGGAGAAAGCACTGTTTTCGACTTGAATTTTCTAAACTGAATTTTTTATATACTTACACGTTTGACGCCTCCTAAATACGAAAATAAGTTTTTTTTTTTTTTTTCTCAATTGGTATGGGTGTATGACTTTTATCAACATAATTTAAAAACAATTAAATGCGAAAAATTTAAATATAATATTTTGAACGTCAAATGAAGGTGTCACTTAAAAAGTTTGACCGAGATTGTTAAATTTCAAGGAGTGGTGTGTGACTAATTCGGAATAAACTTATACACTGTAAAAAATTTTGTGTAAGAATACACAACATTATTGAGGGAATTTATTTTGCTCAACATGGTTGAGGAAAATAAATTTCCTCAATAATGTTGTGCATTTTTACACAAAATTTTTTACAGTGTAAATTTCATAACAACCTTATATATAATTTTTTCTTTAATGTAAGTACCATACTCAAACGGAGTTTAAAGAATGCAGAAGCTCCCTTTACACAGAAATATATGCGAAATATAACTGTTTTTAAGACAATTTTGAACTGATTTTATGTATATTCATATACAGTATTTCTTATCCTTATAATATTCAAATGCAGATAACAGAAAGTTGTGCAATTCCACACCAGATTGTTTTAATGTTAGATTAAGTAAAATTAAAAAATTAAGCATATGTAAATATTTCAAAGTAGTGCATTTTTATAACGGTAGTCGCTCAGGTACTACTTTTAATTTATATATAAACAAATTTAAATATTCTAAAAACATTTTTTAAAGAAATCTATGTCGTATATCAATACATTTAATGTATAATGTAAAGACATCAATTGCATCTTCAATAAATGCGTGAAAATAAAAAATAAAATTAACCAAGAAACTTTGTAAAAAAAAAATCTTTTTAGACTTTTTTTTCCCCTATAAAATTTTGTTTTTAAAATTGTTTATTGTGATTTAATAACACCGGTCAACAGTAGTTTTGGTGCCTAACAATTTTTGAACTATTTTTGGCTATATTTGAATTACTGATTCCAAACCCAGATAGCACATGACATCCTTGGAATGTTCTTTTTAAGTCTCGAATGTCCTGTTTTCCTCCTAGGATAAAATAGATAAAATGAGGAGATCCACAGGATGTCCGAACAGAAAATACTGAGAACAAATTAGTTTGGGCGTCTCTGGTATATCTTAAGTTATCCTAAAATAAAACGTCCGCTTTAAGATGTCTCGAGGACATTTTTTTTCGACGTCTTACGATCCATTAAAAAATATCTTCAGAATAAATGGTGTTGGTGTTGGGGTTGATTGACTGTTCTAGGGTCCTAAGCCTGAAGGAGAGTACCTTCCGTTGGGGTCTTTGTGAAATTTAATGTTGAGTTTGAGCGAAACGTGTTCTTTTTAAATTTTATTTATTTATTTAAAAATTAGAATGAAGCGAAGATATATATATATATATATATATATATATATATACATATATAAAACTAATTTAAAAAAAATATTCTAAAAAATACAATTTTTTCAATGATAAAACTAAAAGACTCTTTTATTCAACTATCACCAATATTTTGAGGATTATGATTTGATATGAATAATGTCGGAATAATCTTTGAAGCAAATAGTCAACTTTTGCAGTTCAAATTTTGTGGTGGACATTGAAGTCCCTAAGTTTAGCAACGTTGACCAGGGGTGTGGAATTAAATGGGACTGACAAAGAGTTACAGGTGAAATACCATTGTTTAGGGAACATCTTATGATGATCCTCAGAAGATTTCAGAATTGAATTCGTAGAATATCCTCAGGATGCCTAAAGTTTTTAAAAATAGTCGTAAATTTCTTTGTATCAGTAAAATTTGGACTTCCTGGGACGTATTTTGAACGTCCCACAGATACAGATTCTGCGGACATTTTGTCATTCTGAGGATGAACAGAGGATGTCTGTGGATAAGATTTGGATGTCCTGGGGACAATCGAAAATACGAAAAAGTTCATCCTAGGACATCCTGAGGATGATTTTGTGTTGTCTGGGAAAATGTTTTCAGTTTTTCCCTATCAGCTCTAGATTTTTAGCTCATCTACGTTGTATGCCAAAAATACCATACATTTAACAATGTGGAAATTGGTCAAAGTACTGTTCAGGCAGTGTAATTTTATGCTCGTGTTACAACCAAGTTCACAAAAGGTAGTGAGTATGTTCTCCACTACTTCTTCATAGTTAGAGTTCTTATAATTTACAAAGAAATTATTCGCTTCAATTTTTCGCCCCGTCAGTATCATTCATTGAGTTTATTTTAATAAAAAAAAGAAGAAGGAGAATCATAATAATAATAATAGTAATAGTCATAATATTAGTAATAGTAATAATCATAATCATAAAAACAACAATATCAATGATTCTCATTATAATTATAATTATATCTGATAAACTAGATCTTCTAGAACAAAATAGATGGCTTTTTTGGAATTAACAGCACCAAAATATTCAAAATCAATCTAAAATTTCAGGCAGCACGGAAAAAAAAATATTTTGTTGACCTGTGTAATAGATGATGTATATGGATTTCTAAGCTATGTCTTCAGCTGGTGCAATTTTGGTTGCAAAGTATTTTATTTTTTATTTTACAAAAAAAATTGCCTGAAATGTAGAATGAATTTTATAAACTTTATTTATTAAAACTTTTTTTAAACTGCACAAGATTATTCTAAAGTTCATGAGTATTATTTTAATCAAATACATAAATTTATATTTTATTTCTTCTGGGCTAGCATACGCATTTCAATCTTTGGTTTGGCATTAAAGCAGATAGTTTCAGTTCGTTCTACGTAGTACAGAATGGCCATGATTAAACTGACAGTGCTTACATTGTTCTGGAGTGCGATCTAATTGCAAGAATAGCACCAAAGTTTGTAGGAAGATTAAATAAGACAGGGAACAAAAGATTCCGCAAAAAATAAAATAAAATAAAATTAATAAGTTCCAAAATTTACCGCTAGGGAAATATGCGGCTCTGTTTTTAAAGTAAAGCTTTTGTTGCAATTTATAATTTAAAATTGGTGATCGCACACCATTTTAAGCAGTGCTTTTGTCCCATTTATTATTTTGAAAATGGAGACACCGCGCTAATTTGTTCACGAGAAAAGCTTTACTTAAAAAAACAGCGCCACGTATTCCCCTAGCGGAAAATTTTGTTATTATTATTATTATTATTATTATTTTCGGAATTCTTCATCCCCTATCTTGTTTAATACGCCTACATAGTTTGAGGCTATTCTTGGGATTAGATCGGGCTGCAGAACACTAATAGCACTGTCAGTTTAATTATGACCACTAGGGCTGGATTATTTATCAATATATCCAGAAGTATCGATATTTTTTTAATATCGCGATAGCGATGTCCGATATCTTGCTTTGCCCATATATCCCTCTAACGATATTTCTTAGTGCGCGATCGATCGATATGCCTACAATACCTTCAAATTCTGCTTCCGAGATAGCACGCATCAACGAACAAACAACAAACCCCGCCCGAACCACGTGCCCCGAATAAAAAGAGCGCAGAATAACTTACACTCTCTAATACCCCTTTCCTTCTTTCCTCCTATATTACTCACGACTAAAGTAGAAACACATACCCCAACCCCGAACGATCTCTCTAATAGAACTAAGTTACCGCAATTTATCTACTTTCTTGTTTTAGCTCATTTCCTGCTATTGGCTCATTCATATCGGTATTAACTGGCCAATGACATGCGAGATTCAACATACACTGATGGAAAAAAAAATCCCAACACCAGGAAGGAGCTGTGCTAGATAAACGAAATTTGGTAGGCGTGTTTATACATCTGAAAGACGGCGTCGATTCAAATTTTGAGCTACGCGCATAAGTGTGGCGCTAGTAGCGACACTATGAACATGCAAATGAGGTTTGCTTTAAATAAGCGCTGTAAGGTTCGTGATCGTTATTTACAGTTGCGATTTGACGTAGTGGGTTAATGTTAGTCAAGGATGCCATTATCAACAGCTCACTGAGTTTGAACGAGGTCGTGTAGTAGGGCTACGAGAAGGTGGGTTTTCTTTCCGCGATATTGCAGAAAAACTTGGCAGGAATGTATCCACTGTGCATGAGTGTTGGCAGCAGTGGTCAAGGGAAGGTACTGCCTCAAGAAGACCGGGTTCAGGGCGGCCACGTGGCACTACTGAGAGGGAAGACCGCCGTGTTCGGCGTATGGATCGGGGCTAATCGTACTGCATCTGCAGCTGAAATTCGAGCTGCAGTTAGCACCACAGTGACAGAAAACTGAAAACTAGCAAGGGGGCGACTCACCTTTCGGTTTAGAGTCTTGACCAAGGCCACCCCCCCACCGAAACCAAACTTCTAGCTCTCCAGCGAGCCCGCGGACAGGGGCACGGGCCCGAGAAAAGTCCGCGGGAAGGAAAGACCCACAAATCTCGCATTGAGCAACTAGCTGCTCTCCGGCGGGTGTGCTAGGCCGGGTGCCAGGAAAATCCACTTGAGCCTATTAGAGGAAAAAGGCATGGCGGTGAAGAGTAGGTGACAGATTACAGGTAGAGTAACCCTGGCGCCTCGTGCCACCAAGGCACCCGCAACATAACACATCACCTATTACTTTACGAGCGACAAATGGTTGAAAACCCTCAGGCCACAAAGGCATAAAGCACAGTGGACGCGGGGGAACATCAGTCCACCCGACATGCTTCTCGGCCACGCCGACCTCGTTAGTTCACCGGCATAGCCGGCTATCCAGGGCCACCACTTGGCGGTGAGGCCGACTGCCGCAACTAGCCCCGCTACCTGAGTGGCAGCGCGGGCCAGGGGCCCCGCACCACAGTTACACAACGAACTGTTACAAATCGGTTACTTCAAGGACAGCTCCGAGCCAGACGCCCTGTAGCGTGCATTCCACTGACTCCAAACCACTGCCGTTTGCGACGTGAGTGGTGTCAAGCTAGAGCTCGTTGGAGGACGGAGTGGAGATCTGTTGTGTTTTCTGATGAAAGCCGGTTATGCCTTGGTCGCAGTGATAGCCGTGTGTTGGTTAGAAGGAGGCCAGGTGAACGCCTGCTAGCGACCTGTCTGCGGCCTAGACACACAGGGCCTACCCCTGGAGTTATGGTTTGGGGAGCAATTTCGTATGACAGCAGGAGTACTCTCGTGGTTATCCCACGCACCCTGACTGCAAATTTGTACGTCAGTCTAGTGATACAACCTGTTGTGCTGCCATTCATGAACAGCATTCAAGGGAGTGTTTTCCAACAGGATAACGCTCGCCCTCATACCGCTGTTGTAACCCAACATGCTCTACAGAGTGTCGACATGTTGCCTTGGCCTGCTAGATCACCAGATCTTTCTCCAATCGAGCACGGATGGGACATCATTGGACGACAACTCCAGCGTCATCCACAACCAGCATCGTCCCTGCATTGACCGCCCAAGTGCAACAGGCATGGAACACCATCCCACAAACTGATATCCGACACCTGTATGACACAATGCATGCACGTTTGCATGCTTGCATTGAAAGTTCTGGCGGTTACACCGGTTACTAATGTACCAACATTTCACATTTGAAATGGCTCTTCTTGCCAATGGCTCTACCTGTGATCTTGAAACTTTAATCAATTAAATATGTTACCTAGACAAATGTATTGCTGAAATTTCATTACTGTACAATAATTTTTTCTTGGTGTTGGGATTTTTTTCCCATCAGTGTATGTTTATCAAATATGATCAAAGCCGAATTGCAGTATTTCAGACACTGATATCCACTAGAACTTTGATTGCAAGAGTAATCTCGTCTGCCGGATGTTCACTCATTGACATCGATATATTTTCTTCATGTAGTATATTGCGATTTACGTGAAAGTAATATTTAGAATATTGAATGTAAAATGAATGTTCGCAGCCACATCGATTGTTCGAAATAATATCAATTAGTATTAAAAAAAAATGGAAATATGGAAATGGTTTGGATGTCCCGGAGATGAAAATAATAAAATAATTTCCGAACATATTTCGATCTGTAATTTTTAATCGTGTGCAGTAATGTAAATTTTTTGTATATATGTTTACCTTCTATCATTATTATTATTAAATATTTTAATAAACTCAGTTCTTTATTAAGCTAGTAAAATAGATTTTTATCTTCAGAAATTTTATAGGGACAGTTTTCCGACTGAACAATGATATAACACTGAGCATTTTATTATTATTTTATTTATTCATTTTTATTTTATTTTATTTTTTTGTGCAGCATTTTATTATTATTTTATTATTATTATTATTATTATTATTCATTTATTTATTTATTTTAGCTGTTCTTATTAAATATAAGAGATTTAAACAAAAGAAAAGTGGTACAAAAAAAAAAAAAAAAAAAAAAAATAGAAATTCTACTTACATTCTATGTAAACAGAATTTAATTTAGTACGACTGGACTTATTTTAATAACTGTGTTTCATTCACTATCATCGATTACTATATTCATTTCTTAAAATGTCTTTGGTATAACTTTAGCAAAGGAGCCCCTTTGTGGTTTTTAAATTTTTGTTGTCAATTTATTAATGAATTAAAGTGGCTATCGAAAATTTTGGAAAGAAATATCCGGGTTACTTCGGTACCAAATTTAAATTTTGCAAAGGGCTATGCTGAAGCGGTTCCATTTCTTTAGCACTGTTTTTTTTTTTTTTTTTTTTTTTTTTTTTTTTCAATTCAATTTTAATTATTTAAAAAAAAAAAAAAAATGTTTGTACATTTATATATTTTTTTCGACATAAAAGAAATATATTTACTTACATATTCATTCATTTATTGAAGTGAAAACTTCCTTAGGCGCGTTGAGCACTTTTGGGTGAACAAAAATCATTGAACTCGCGTCATCGTCAGCGAACACTTTCCATTTGAAGTAAAAACTTTTGGGTGAACAAAAATCATTGAACTCGCGTCATCGTCAGAGAACGCTTTCCATCCTTGTATGATACAAATAATGTATCATACAATTAACTTGCTAATGTTGAAGTGTTAATAATTATATACTGTATATTGTTTTACAATCTGGTGCGGCTCTACACGACTTCTCTCATCTCCGGACGCTGTCTCTTAAAGATTGCATCCGGAAACGTTGCAGTTAGACCTCACAAAACCGTGAGAAAGGCCAAAGCCGCCATTTTTCACATGTTTTTACAATCTGGTGTGTCTCTACACGACTTCTCTCATCTCCGGGCACTGTCTCTATAGCAGTCAGACATCGCAAAACCGTGAGAAAGCCCAAAGCCGGCATTTTTCTCACGTTTTTACAATCTGGTGCGGCTCTACACGACTTCTCTCATCTCCGGACACTGTCTCTTAAAGATTGCAGCCGGAAACGTTGCAGTTAGACCTCACAAAACCGTGAGAAAGGCCAAAGCCGCCATTTTTCACACGTTTTTACAATCTGGTGTGGCTCTACACGACTTCTCTCATCTCCGGGCACTGTCTCTATAGCAGTCAGACATCGCAAAACCGTGAGAAAGCCCAAAGCCGCCATTTTTCTCACGTTTTTACAATCTGATGCGACTCTACACGACTTCTCTCATCTCCGGACGCTGTCTCTAAAAAGTATCTCTATCTTTAAAAAGTAGCAAATGTCTATTTTCCTTTTCTTGAAAAAATATCGATAATATCATTACTATCGATATTAACTTGGCGATATATCGCGATATTTGATTTCTGATATCGTCTAGCTCTAATGGCCACCGTGTATATTACCGTGTAATGACCACCTGTTAACATCCAAATTAATTTTGCTAAATTTATTTTAATGAATATTTCAGTTCTAAGTTAATATAGATAACTGACAGTAAAATATATTCAATTTAAATAATTCTTCTGGTAGTTTTAAATTTAAAGTCTATCTTCAGTTGATGTTCAAACATCAACATTGATCTCAGTTTAGTGTTATAGCAAAAAAAAAAAAACATCTAGTTATATAAACTTCGAGATAACAGATTAATTTCCTATTATATGCTGAGAAAGGCCTCGAAAATAAAGTACTATAATATATATTATTATTCAACTTGATTTAAGTTGGTATATCTTCGCAAAAAACAAACTTATACTCGATGAATGAAAAATTATACAATAACTATTCAAATTATGTAATTATAATTAATAGCAGGAACATAAAACTTTGAAGGATCATTTAGAGTGATGCTGTAAACTGCCATTAAAAAGCAGAAATCATTCCAAGAAACCACAAAAAATATACGTGTTATTTCATTAGCTGTCCTTAAACGAGGACGTTGGCGTTAATGGGTTAAAAATATGTTTGAGCAATATACTTTTTACGGTAAAGATTAAATTTTATAATCACATGGTAGCATAGCTCCCACACAACTGAATATTTTTAAGAAAACTAAGTATGTGAATACAGATTAATGCACAAAGAACTCCCCCCCCCCTTCCCCACTAAGAAATAAAATAAAGGGCTTTTGTTATTTTATGTGTTATAAAACAAGACTAAGTTATGATTTTGAAAAATACAGGACAATCTACCCCAGACAACTGCACTTTTTTCGATTAAAAATGTAATAAATTGAAAAAAAAAAAAAAAAAAGATAAATACATATATATTTTTAAAATCTCTCTTTCTATTATTGTTTAATGGCAAATCTGTTACCATGGCAAACTGGTCACAGGGCTTAAGTACCGAAAAAGGTCTGGAATCATGAGCCCCCCAAATCACTGAAGGACCCCCAAAATCACTGAAAACAGGGTCTCAAATTATGCCAGTTTCAGATTTTCACATACAGATTTAATTTTTCTAAGAGTGTTCGATTAAAGCAAGAGCAGTACATATTGTTTAGGAAAAGATTTAACTAAATAAGATGTTAACCAATCATATGTGATCTTGATGTGGTTAGAAACCACCTAGATATATGAATACGAAAAAAAAAAAAAAAAAACGATAAATGTGTCCACTGATATTTGGTCTAAAATATTTTCATATAATAATATAAAAGGGGGAAAAGAATTTTTAATCTTAATTGTGTTAAGACATGCATGGGAATTAAATTTTCAACATCAATATGTTTGTTTTTATGCATGTATAGATTAGAAAACATTTCCCAAGTGAAAACCCCCCTTTAAAAAACTAATAATTAATAATAATAATTAACAATAATAATAATAATAAAAGGTAATGAATGGGCTTCCCCTAGCTCAGAGGTTTAATCAGACCCTAATTAGTCATTGAACTGGTGATTTAATTTAAGTAAGTAAGATTGGTAACTGTCCTTTCTAGGTCTCTCTAAAGTATAAATAATTATCATTAATTTTTAAGTATTATAATTAACTTATAATTAAATTCATTTTTAAAATTAAAAGATAATTATATATATATATATAAGAAAGAAAAAAAAAACAGTTACGCCTGTTTTGTTCTGCCTAAATTAGATTCTTAATCGCCAATATTTTTTAATAATAAGTATTTTCTAAGTAAAATACAGAATTTATATTAAAAAAGAGTAAAAACGTAATCTCTGAAAACTTCGAAAAGAAATTAACCACCGAAAATTTTTACTTTCACTGTATACATGAAGCATACAACATAATTTCTACCAACAAATCGTTTGATTTCATATCATATGACAAGTTTCTTATCTAAAATATCCCTTATAAATAAATAAATAAAATAAATTGAAAACTTTGAAAACTCACCTCCAAATTCACTAGACCATTAAATATTCCTGATTGGAAATCTTTTATTTTATTACCAGAAATATCTAATTTTTGTAAAAATCTTAAATTATTGAATTCTCCTGATGAAAAGATCGAATTTAGCTGATCACCCAGCTTATTGTTCCTGAGATTAAGTTCTTTTAAAGTATCTTCTATGCCATCAAATGTTCTTTCAGTCAATCTTCGAAGAGAATTTTCGGAGAAGTCTAACGTTTGTAATGGTACATCACTGGCAGTGAATAATTGAGCTTCGAGACTTTGGAGACCAGCACCACTTTGGGAGTAGGAATGAATTTTGTGCCTGCAAAACAAAAAAAGAATTGAGATTTTTTTTTCTCCATAACAATAGAAAATTGACAGATATTTTTAAATGTACTTAGTAACATTGAGATAAAATAATAAATTATTTTCGAGCTCCTGGATTCCCTTTCCGTCATCTGCCTTCAAGGTGGTTGCATGTCTTTTCGCACCTATGGGAATGAAAAAACCATATTCTTCCGAAGTGTATATCGCTGATGTTTTTTTGTATCGTGTGTCAAGAAGGTTTTAAATAAATAATTATTAATCATTCTGATAGAAACATATTTTACTGATAGAGATTAATCTTTTCTAGCGTAGTTTTATACGAGAACTCTGAAAACAGGTTAAAGAATGAAGTTATTCCTTTTTAAAGTGCTGAAGATTAACTATTATCGGATAATTCTTAGAAAAAATATATATTCAAGCAGAACTTTATCTGAAACTCAAAATTAAATTTTTATTTGGTTAGTTATTTATTCATTTTATTTTATTTATTTATTTTGATAAATTTTTCAATTTAAAAAAGTACTATATATATATATATATCTTTTTAGCCCCACCGGTGGCTGAGCGGTTCTGCGCTCATAGCTGATGGACGGGAAGTGCCGGGTTTAATCCCAGATCGCGCTCGTCGACCTAGCTGTTCGAAGTTTTCTGAGGTTTTCTCCGAAACTCGCGTAAATATGGGCTAGGACCTCTTAGAAAACCTCCCGGAGGGTAATCCACCTATAGACCTAGGACTCTAGTGCAGTCAATCGGTCTTAAACACCCCTCTTTTTTTTTTTTTCTTTTTTTTTCCCCCTAGAATTTAAATTAAATAATTTATGTTCATGTATGGAACTTTCAAGTCAAAAATTTGAGCTTTAGTATAGAATTCAAAAAGAACGAAAGAAAGAAATTGTGTTTACAGTATCTTTATGTTGTCTCAGAGTCTATTATATTTTTTAATTTTTACGATTCAGTTTCTTTTAACCTATTTTTACTTTCTCTTACCCATAAGGTAGAGAAAGTATTGTTTTTGAGTCAAATTTTCGAACTCGAGTTTTTGTTATATTTACGTGTTCTGAGGTCCCCTGAATACGAAAATCATGTTTTTAGCAAATGGTCTGTGTGTGTGCCTGTGTGTGTGTCTGTATGTTATCAGCATATCTCAAAAATAAATTATGGCAGAAAGTTCAAACTTGGTATTCTAAATGTGTATCATATAAGGATGCTACACTAAACTTTTCGTTAAGATCAAGCAAATGGTTCGTGTACAGGGACACTCAAAAGTATTCAAATACATTACGTCTATGGGGGAAATTGCAGGAAAGCAGAGTTTAACATCTATAGACAGCACTAAACCAAATGAAACGAATATATACTTTTTGTAATAGAGGTAGTAAACAGGGAAAAAAATTGTGTATGTAGGAGCCTCGCCTCCCCCCGAGGGGAGTAAATTTTCATGATGGGTATCTTTCAAAAGAGCTCGCCAATACCTTTAAAACGAATGGTTGAACCATCGATCTGCGATAATTTAAAACAAAGTTATCGATTTTTTCCCTTTTAACGAAAAAAAAAATTAGAAAAAAATCTTTTTTTTTTTTTTTTTTTTTTTTTTTTTTTTTCTTAAATATTGAGAATAAAATGGACTTTTTTTTAGATATTTAGTCTTATACTACTTCTCTAATATGGAAATCGTCTGCATTATCATAAAAGATAATTTTAATAAATTATTTTTTAAAAACAGAATTATTTTTTAATAGCCGGATTAAATTCTATATAAATGTAGGTGCATTAATGAAACGGGGGGTTGAGGGTGGAGGTAGCCCCCCTCCCACAGAACTAATTATCATATAAAACTCTTCCGAAGCCTAATTTGAATTGTTTAACACAGGTTTGCATAACAGTACTCGTTATCTTACCTATTAATCTGCAACCTGTATTTATAGTATTAAATTTCAGGGTAAGAGAAAGTCGTGTGAGTGACACACCAGATTATTTATTTTCGCGCGCGTGCAAATTTTTCGATGAATATTTCTTGTCGAAAACTTTTAGTATAAAAATTTTAGAATATGCAGATTATTAGATATTGTAATTAAAAATACTTATACAATTATTTCAGTAAAATATTAGCTTGCTTATATGAATAACTTTTTTCCAAACGTTAAAAATTCTTGAAAATTATTTTTTCCCCTTAAATGATATAAATTAACGCATTTTTAAACCGAAAATAAATCTTAGTTGCTCAGAATGAATTGAATTTGTTTTATTAGAGGAACATCATTTAAATATCAGTCTGGTTGGTTGACATTTAAATTCAGGCTGAAACTGGTTTAATATAAATGCTGTCGTGGTCAACAGGTGAAAATATTCAAATGTGCAAAGCACTTTATATTAACCCAAATTAGACATACGATCGTGCTCTTTTATTTTATTTTTTTCACGTTATAGCTCATTAGACCAGACCCATGGTGTGCTCAGTTTAAGTCCTGTGATAAAATAAAAATACAGTTACAGCTAGGGGAAAAAATGTATATCCAACTATTTTTCTCTCTTTCTTTTTTATTTATTTATTCAATATATTGTCAAAGCTATTATTATTAAAAAAAAAAAAAAAACTCCGCATACGGCACTCGCGATTTCCACAGGATGCGAAATTTGTCTCCTAATACGGATCAGGTGAAAGTAGCGTACTGTCTGCTATCATTATTATCATTTCTTTTTTCATCATGAACTATTTCATTTTCTTTTCTTTTCTCTTTTTTTTTTTTTTCCCCTTTTTTTATTTATTATTGTCATTTTATTAGAAACTTTTTTATACATGTTAAAAGCATGTACATCAACCTAAATCGAAAATATCTTTTTATACTTTTATTCTATGCAGGCTGAAATCACGTGAATAGTATTTTAGTATTTTCAAAAAAAAAAAAAAATAAAAATAATAATAATAATAATAATAATAATAATTAACAATTTTATTTTATTTATTACTATTTTTTTTATGTAAACTTCTTCAGTTAAAAAACAATTAAATTCCCTGCATTATATTAAAATATAAAAATATGTGAAGAGTAATATATATGCAAATAGAGAAAAAAAAAAAGCCCCGTATTTCAGGACTGGATTGTATCAAAATCATCCTCTACGCGGAGGGTTAAATAATGCTTAAATTGTTGCCACTAAATTGTAAAGTTTAATATCAGGAGTTTTTCCAGCTGAGTACAGCTTTTCAATATAGAGAAATGGAATGATGTTTGAGTTCAGAAATCTATTTAAGTATACTTTACATTTATTTTAAAAAAATTAGCATTTAAGATTAAGAAATTGTGTTATTGTACAATGCTAATGTACACTAAAAACAATAAGTATTACAACAACAAAATAGAACGTGCAACATCGCTTTTTAAAATGAATTTTTATATTACACCCACTCAATGTTCCAGTAATTGACACTGACAGTTTTTCATTTCACCAGTAACTGACACCTTTTGCTCCAGTGTTGGACACTGCCAGTTTTTCATTTTACCACTAATTGGAATCGCATGCACCAGTATTAAAACTATTATCTGTAAAGTATTTGTTAAATGCAAACTTAATAATACATACAAAGTAATTATTCTATAAGTTATTTGCTTAAAAGAAATTCATTTACCAAAAGTACAATACATTCTCATGTACAAGATATTGGAAATGACAAAATATATTTTAAGATGCAACATGCTAACTTCAAATATGAAATGAAAAATACAAGGCTGTATTTAATTTAAAAACATTAAATGAAAAATAGTACTTACTCTACTATATAAAAGTATAAATAAAAAACTACGTTCATTTCAAAAGCATGCCGAAATTCTGCCAGTAAATTAGAATTAATGTATGATTCAATGTGTGTCAGATATTTAAAGTTTCTTTTTAAATTCACTTGTTTTATGTTGTAATGTTTACAGATTCATTTATAACTGTAGTACAGCCACGTTTGCATTTTTTAAAGTCTATCAGGATTAAATTGGAAAATTCCACATCTCCAAAATCCATTTACTGTGAAATCTGGTGTTGCAGTATTTATTACATTTTGAAATGGGACTGTAAAATTATACTTTGTAACTGCTCTATGAGAATTTACTGTTCTCTATTTATGTACAGCACTTTTCCCTTTTTCTTCAGTGGCTTAAACACGCTTACATCACATGGCTGTGAAAGTGTGAAATGATTGTTGCATTGGGTAATAGAGCCACTTGTATTATGCCACGTTTTGAACAAAACTCACTAAGTTGGAGCGTTAAATGAGATTTGTGACCATCCATAAACAGAATAACAGAAAATGTTACTTTTGATTTAAGAAGCCACGGATAGAAAGCAACAGGCACATATTCATAAAAAGTTTCTCCAGTCATCCATGCACTTGTACTTTTCCCAATAGCCCAACAATTAGGTATGTATTTCACAATATCATTAAACAAACGCACATATAACAAATGGTGGAAGTAAAGTACCATTTGCACATATGTTGACCAAAACAGTTAAAAGATTCTTTTTCTGATCCCTATACTATTTGAAACATTTTTCCCCTTTTGCTCCAAGCACTTGTCCAGCCATGGACAAGTGCTTGTTTCTTAACAGCATTCACAGCTTCAGCCATTTGTTTTTCATTGTATTGGAATTTTGGCTTTTCGCCTTTTTTTTTTTTTTTTCATTAAAAGGCATTTTCAAATCTCATTAATACATATATATATAAGACGACTGCTAAAATACATTACAAATTAAATGAAAAAAAAAAATAATAAGCATGTTAAACTGTACTGGGAAAAATATACTTTAATTTATGCACTAGTATTTGGCATTAATGTTTCAGTAATTGACACCTTTCTTATGAAAGGGACACAAACCTTTTATTATGGAACCTTTTATAAAAGGGACACAAACCTTTTATTCTGAACCTTTTTATTTACATTTTCCTGAAATTGATGTAAAATTAATTTGTATGCAAAACCTTTTTTTGTTTTATACATTTAAATGTAATAACAAAGAATGTCAACCAACTACCAGTGAATGACACCCCATGTCATTTACTGGTGCATAGTCTAAAAAATGATCCAGTTATTGACATAGCTTATTAATTCCCAAAAAATACTAACAACCACTTAAATTCACATTTCAATAATAAAATATGTATATTAATAGATTAAATATTGCAACTGTTTAGAAATATTGCTAAAATAAACTAAGATGTAACAAGAATAAAGCATTGACACATTTTAAGTCACTAAGAAAGCTGAACTTAAAAAATGTCTACTCTCTTCACTTCACGTGTTTTACTTGCATTTTATGATAAAAAATGTCATCTGGTGAGCAATGAATTAATGAAAAATAAATCGCTAGTTTGATGCACTAAATATAGATGGCAGTTTTTCTATATTAGTTTATTTTTTTACTTATTTATTAATTATTTCGGGAAAAGGTGTCAATTACTGGAGCATGTCAATCACTGGAGCACCTACCCTATTAGCAGCTGTTAATTATAAATAATTCTAAAGTTCATTATAAATTTAGTGCTGCTTTAAAGTAATTTTACAAAAATAAGTTATGTAAAATTTCAGATGAATGAATTTTATGAATTAAAAAAAAAAAAAAAAATGCATGTATTATTATTTCGTAATTATCACAATCACAAGAGAAATGTTTGTTTTTATGTCAAAATAATGCCACAGGGATTTTTGCAACCACATCAGGCAGTTTGATAAATCAAGATAATCTGATCTTGATAGAATGAAATTCTGTGAATAAAAGAAAAACACTCTTTAGTCAATTTTTCTGTTTTAGCATAGAATAACCTCAATATATACAAGACCTATATAAATAAAGATTATATAATACAAGATATCTTAACTTTAGTCAAGAAAGATCAAATTAAAAAATTAAAAGTATAATTGGGGATGTCTGATTAAATATATTCTTGGTTAAAACCCTAAATATTGAAGAAGTGACAATGTTTTGAACTAATTTCAATTTTCTTCTAGCAACACTGATGACTTTACAACCAAATCTTTAAAACATTTATGCACAAATAAAGATATATAGGCAATAAATGCTACCAGAAACATACTCAGAAATATTACAGTGACATGTAACTGTTATAGAATGCAACATATAAATTTTGAATAATTTCAATACATCATTTCTGTAAACTTAAAGTTTTTCCAATTTCATAAATTTGAAATAATATATTTAGGTACAGCATACATTTTGTTAGTTATATACTTAAAAAATAAATTAGTTTTTATGTATTTAATTAATTTTTAATAGCTAAACTACTCTTAAAATTTTTTATCTCTATGTTTTAAAAGCTTAACATATCAAATAATTTCAAAATAACATTTATTTCAGCAAATTTGATTGCCTTTAAAGACAAATCCATTTTCTGATACATGGAGATACCCGGAATAACATTCTTAAAAACATATTAATTATAGAAATGAAGAGCTTGAGATTGAGGTTCAGAAAACTGCTCCTTAAATCCATTGCTCGCTAAATTCAAGTTTGTACAATAATGTACGCGTGTGAGAGTGTGTGTGATATAAAAAATGAATGCACACATTTAACGCAGAAAACTATGTGAAAAATGGCAAAATCCAAACAAATGAAACTTAAATAACAATAAAAAGGAGCAGAGGCCACCAGGGCTTGGGAATGGTGAAAAGCGGGTTGAGCCGGTTTGTCGGGCGTCCAGCTTTTCCCGAATCCTCTGAAAAACCATATGGTATCAAATAAGAAAGTTAAACTGAAGCTGATATATATACATATCATGAGACACGGCCGTGTCTCCGTGACGCAGCAAAGCTCAAACGAAGCTTACCTGCGACACTATATTATATATACAGAAAATATACATAAATATATATACAAAAAACTCTTGGTTTTTTTATATTTCACTTTAAAAATGGAACTATATTACCTCGCGGATTACACTCTTTTCTTTCGCATTGCTCAAAAGAAAAGAATGTAATCCGGTTTGGAATGTTCGCGTATGCATACAATACAGACTTCGCTTCCATTTGAAATATTCAATCTCAGATAAGTAATTTGGCTCCATCTATCGGCAGTTAGTGTAAAAAATAAACTTAATACAAAAATAAAATATTTTTCTTTCTTTAATATATATATTAAATGAGTTATTTATTTAGGTAATTGTATTTTATATATTTTTTTATCAAAAATATTCATTCAATTCACAATGTTTTCAAGTTGATACGTTGTTAACTTTCAAAATTGGTTTTATTTTAAAAAGTGATTGCAACAGCAAAAACTGTTTTCTTTACTTTCATAAAAATTATAGATAATATCATAATCATATGTAAATATATGTATTTTTATATGTTCAGATAGTCGGAAAGTTAGTGAAAAATCGATTGCAAACTTAGTACTGATAACGCTGCCGAAGGCAGCAGGAACCAGTAACAATTGGCTAAAGATATTTAAAAAATGCATTTTCACCGTGTTCTGAACTATTCTGAAAATTTCAAATGTCTAGCTAGTTGGGAAGTTAGTTAAATAAATGTTCTGTCGAATTATATAAGCGGTGCCGAAGGCAGCGGGACCTGAAATAGTTGACTAAAATTATTAGAAAAATCTATTGTCACCGTGTTGTGAGCTGTCCTGAAAGTTTCAAATGTCTAGCTAGTCGGAAAGTTAGTGAAAAATCGATTGCAAGCTTTGTACTGATAACGCTGCCGAAGGCAGCAGGAACCCGAAACAGTTGGCTAAAGGTATTAATAAAAGGCATTTTCACCGTGTTCTGAACTATTCTGAAAGTTTCAAATGTCTAGCTAGTCGGGAAGTTAGTTAAATAAATTTTCTGTCGAATCATATAAGCGCTGCCGAAGGCAGCGGGACTTGAAATAGTTGACTAAAATTATTAGAAAAATGTATTGTCACCGTGTTGTGAGCTGTCTTGAAAATTTCAAATATCTAGCTAGTCGGGAAGTTAGTTAAAAATCGATTGCAAGATTTGTCCCTGACAAACACACAAACAAACCCACAAACAAGAATCGAAGTTAATAAAAACATGGTAAAATCGCAAATTCTGTTAGGAAAACAACTTTAAATCAAACTGATTTAAATTCATTTTGTATTATATGAAAAGCTAATCAAGTTGTTCATTTTTTCATTAATTTAATTTAATCGATTTTAAAAAAGTGTGTTTCCGAAGTTCATACAAAATCTTGAAAAACAGTGTCGAATACAATTCGTATTCGACACTGTTTTTCAAGATTCAATTTGTTTTTCTATATTCAGTAATTTTCGGAATTTCTAAAAACTGTAAAACACATCTTCGACAATTTTTACGGGATTTTGTTAAGTTAAGAAGAAAACAAATATGTATGGTGGGGGAAGGGGGCACAAGGAGTCAGACATGGGCAAATTTTAATTTTGTAAATGGGAAAATTGGGGAGAAGGGGGAATCTTCTGTTTGTTTGATGGAAAAACCTTTTCAAAACAACATTTTAACAAAAAACGTTTTTCTCTATAATTATTCGTTAGAAAAATATGAAAGAAAATTTTTCGTTTAAAATCTTCCTCTCGTGTCTCGAGAACACCTTGTGAATTCTAAAAGCCTAAAAAAAAAGGAGAGAGGGCTTAATGAGTTTGAAGGATCATTGTTTTGTTTGGAAATTTTTGAAAAAAAATTTGGAAATTTCGAAAAAAAGGGGACAGCAAAAGGCGCATCTTTGAAATTTTAAACAAATGTAGTCCTTTTTTTTAGTTTATCGGAAATGTCTTCTATGAACAATTTCTTAAAAAAAAAAAAAAAAAAAAAGAAGAAGAAGAAGAAGCTGTATTGCGAAAGGGGGAATCGTAGAAAGCAAATAGTATAATTTCAAATAGGTGGGAAATTAGGAGATTAAGAGCTCATTTAAAGTTCTTACTTACAGACTCATATTTAATTTGCAAGTTTTTTATAATTTTCAAAAATTCAGTGGCGTTTCCGATAGATTTGGGGAGGAAGATGGGACTTTTAGAAAAAAAATACTTATAAGTTCCTTAAAAATGCCCCACCAGCGGCCGAGCGGTTCTGCGCTCAAAGCTGGTGTATGAGAAGTGCCGGATTCGATCCCATCCCTCACTCTTCGACCTAGCCGTTCCTTCCGTGTTTTTCTCCGAAACTCGCTTAAATACGGGCTTCGACCCCTTAGAAAGACCTCCTGTTGACCATTCTACCTATAGGCCTAGGACCCTAGCGTAGTCAGTTGGCCTTAAAACCTACTACCAACTAACCTTAAAAAAGTATCGCTCGAAATATTGTAAGTGATTGTTTCTAGAAGATTTCTCGAAGTTCTAAAAAATCCTTATCATTTAAAATTTTAAAGTTAGATCTCTTAGTACACTTTTTACCCCCATAACCCAATTTTAGAAAATGAGGCAATGTCCAAAATCCCTTCACCATGTTTTAGAAAAATTTCAGGAATTCTAGCGTAATTACGAAATACTAGGAAGAATGTGGGAACTATGTACAGTATATTTAACCAGATAAAATAAAACTAGATTAAAAAAAAAAAAATTCTAAAAAACGTTTTCCCGATTAAAAGTTCAAAGCGGTCTAACTGATTGCCGCCTCCTATTTTTTCCATCTGAATTAATTTTAAACCAAACAAAATCTCCCTCAAATTAATTAAGCATCTTTTTTAGAATTATCAGAGTTTCCAAAGGAGGGTCTGAACCCACCCCCATGGTGTTAGGTATTTTAGAAAATTACTGTCAAATCCTTACAACATTTTACTTTATACATCTCCAATTAAAAAATAACAAAATATTAATCTTTTGTTCATTCGATTGTCCATTTAAAAACTTGTGTTTAATTTTTCTTATCTAACCAAAATCTATACGGTGAATGGAGCTTTTTAGAAACTTATTCATAGCACTTTCTTACAAAAACTTTCTTACACAAATTATTTTTTGAACATTTATTTTAAATGTTCTGTTGAACTATTTAAGAAATAGATGAACCGTTGAACCAAAGAAATTGAATATTAAATAAAATAAAATAAATCACTTTTTTTTTTTTTTTTTTTTTGTAGAAATTGTTTCTCATTTTTAAAATATACTGTATTATGCTTTTGTAATGTTGCGTGTTTCCATCACACAAGAAATATTCTTTCTTGTTTTTTATTTATCACTTTTCATAAAATTTTAAAATTTCATTTAGTTTGTTATTTTGCTCGAGGTAAAATGAGATATGGTGTGACCTATGAAACTGCACTTTTTATACAGGGTTATAAACTCATTGCCATTCTCCTTTAATTTTACATTTTAATCATTACCCCCTAAAAATTAATGATATCAATGCAAAAAAACCTTAACGGGTTAAAAGGTTAAAAGTTTGTGACGCAGCACTGTGTTTCGCAGCACTGTACTTTATGGCTATAAGAATTAGAAATACGGGTCTTAAAAATAATGATATCAAATTTTCAGTGATGCTTTGCGATTAATTAAAATTTACATAGATTTTCTTATTTGAATTTGCTTTTTTCTTCTATTTATTTTTACAGTGTAAACTTTATTTGTAACATAAAATAATATATAACATTTACTCACCGATACCTTTTCATTCACATCTTTTATAATATCAAAATATGTGTTTTAAAAGAAATGATATGAAATTCCAGCAACGCAGTGAATTTACACTAAATGATTTGCTTTTAAATTCCACTGCAATTATTTTGTTTTGCATATTAAAGTATATTTGCACATTGAAATATTGCTTTTAATTTTCTAATGCGCAGTCAAATATATCACTTTCATTAAGTTTATATTATGTACTGAAATGTATTTATTTCAATGGATTATTTTATCTTTTGCGTCACGCTATCCAAAACTGTAAGTAAAATTTATGAAAATGTTTGTTTTGTGCCATCTTATCCAAATGAAAACGCATGCGAATAGATAGTGTGCTACAAACAACAAACGGAAAAACTTTAAACTTTTCATTATTTATAAAAAAAAAAAAAAAAAAAAAAAAAAATCAAAATCGCATTTACTAATTTTTTTAATTTATGTTAATTTAAGAGAAAGTTTTTTTTTTTTTTTTTTTTTTTCGTTTTGTTCTGTTTTTGTGAAAATGCTTCGTAATTTCCTCCACGTGACTTTAAATTTCTTCCATGAAGAGATTTGATTACCTTTCCGGCTGAAACTGAGAGAAAATGGAGATTCAGTTTCATTTCGATTTCTGCAGAAAAAAATTTTTTTTAGTCGAATATTAGTTTTTATTTACTTATTTATGTATTATTATTTTTATATCAAACCCTTTGATAACAATAAGATAAACTCTATTATCTAGAAACCATGCACTGTGAAAAAAAAAAAAAAAAAAAAAAAATTGTAAAATTACGGTATTTGACCGTATAATTTTAGGGGAAATGACCGTTTTGCTACCTAAACGCTCATAATCCGTCAATTAATGTTTTGGAAGCATAATTTAGGAAATAACCGTATAATTTTACGGGAAATGACCGATTTGCTAGCTAAACGGTCGTAGCCCGTAAATTGATGTTTCGAAAGTATAATTTTTTTAATTTTTACGAGAAAAAGCCGTTAATCTACGCAAATTGCTCTTATCTCCCACCAAACCATTTTCTTATGAGAAAATCTCTTCAAATGCTACCATTTCTGTGACATCAAGAGAGAATTCCATTTTCAAACTAAAACTATGATTGTTATTTTTGGCACGCAAACAGCATCAGGCCGAATTTGTACATTTCGAGTTTGATTTTGAAATTTTTCCCGCATTCGGAATTCGGTTTGTCTACGAACCGGGTCTTTTCTAGTTTAGAATAATAGATGATAAATTGCCACCGAAATCCTCAATAACCAAAATTAATTAATATATAACTAAATTAAATGACATGTGACCCCTTTAAAAAAGATAATATTCCTTGAATAATGTCCAAAATTATTACACACACACACACATATATATATATATACTAGCTGACCCGACAAACGTTGTTTTGTCATATAAATTATTTCTAGAGAATATTTTGCTAGAAAAAAATAACTAACTTATTGTAAGTGTGTAAGGATGTGGTACATAAGTGAAACAGGTATGGAGCGCTGTGAACGGTGACTGTGAATTCCGATTATAACGTAAAAGACATAATTAACAATTAAATAAACAATTTAAATTGGACTGAATTGTAAATCTAAACCATTCTCGAATCCACCTGAAGACACACACAAAATTTCATTAAAATCGGCCCAGCCGTTTAGGAGGAGTTCAGTGACATGCACACGCACAAAAGTATGGGACCCCTTTGGTGACTTTAAATATTTTAAGCCATTTTTGCGATGAATTGAAATGGCTATCTCAATTGTGCAACTGAAGATCTTGGCAAGAAGCGTTCGAGCTACTTCGGTGTCAAATTTCAAATTTTGCCAAAGGGATCCGATACTAAAGGTGTTCCATACAAAAAATAAATAAATAAAATATCAGTGACATACACACGCACAAAAGTATGGGACCCCATTGGTGACTTTAAATATTTTAAGCCATTTTTGCGATGAATTGAAATGGCTATCTCAATTGTGGAACTAAAGATCTTGGCGAGAAGCGTCCGAGCTACTTCGGTGCCAAATTTCAAATTTTGCCAAAGGGATCCGATACTAAAGGTGTTCCATACAATAAATAAATAAATAAAATATCAGTGACATACACACGCACAAAAGTATGGGACCCCATTGGTGACTTTAAATATTTTAAGCCATTTTTGCGATGAACTGAAATGGCTATCTCAATTGTGGAACTAAAGATCTTGGCGAGAAGCGTCCGAGCTACCTCGGTGCCAAATTTGCCATACAAAAAATAAATAAATAAAATATCACTGACATACATACGCACAAAAGTATGGGACCCCTTTGGTGACTTTAAATATTTTAAGCCATTTTTGCGATGAATTGAAATGGCTATCTCAATTGTGGAACTAAAGATCTTGGCGAGAAGCGTTCGAGCTACTTCGGTGCCAAATTTCAAATTTTGCCAAAGGGATCCGATACTAAAGGTGTTCCATTCAAAAAATAAATAAATAAAATATAATAAATTACCTACACAAATAAATTTGTAGGTTAGGGTGGTTGTTAATCAACGCGCGTGCAAATTTGATATAAATTATATAAAATACTCACTCCAGTTCCGCACTAAATTTGCAAAATGTATAGTTTTTTTATCTACACTTCAAAACTCTTCAAACACTAATTACATCTTGATGTAATATTTCAATTATGACACAATTTTTCGTATAACAATAATAACACGAAGTTACGAAATATTTTCCTGAATTTGATCGCAGCACGAACTGTCGGGACAAACTGGAATTACAATAGAATATACGCAAGCGAAGTGTGACGTCACTGACCATCAGTGGATGCAAGAAAAAGATTTCCTATGTTAATCTCCCATTGGATCTTTTATAAAAAATTATTAAAAATCAAAGAAAATTATTTCTCGATTTTAATCCCCGTATTTGGGTATAGATATGTATTAGTTATCGTATGCATGTGTTAGATTGAGTTATTTTGCTCTCAAATTGACAAAATTTTAATTTTAAATTTCAAAACTCTGTCTTCCTTGGCGTTTTTTGTATTTGGCGATCAAAAACGTAATACGAAAATATACATGCCAGATGTATATTTTCGTAATATGTATTGTACGAAATTGTTTCATATTATTCATTACTCTCTTAATATAAGTTGTTGAAATAACCATTATTTTTGAAAGAAATTAAATATGTTCGCCAGATGATATAGCGATATTTTTTATCCGCCAAGGATGACAGAGTTTTGAGATTAAAAATTGAAATTTTATCAATTTTACAGCAAAAGCAACTCAATCTAACGCATGCACATGATAACTAATACATTCTATAACCAAATATGGGGATTAAAATCGGGAAATAATTTTCCTCGATTTTTAGTAATTTTTTACAAAAAATCCAATGGGCAATTTACATAGGAAATATTTTTCTTGCATCCACGGACGGCCAGTGACGTCATCACTTCGCTTGCGTATTATTGAATATTCGATACTACGATCGTAGCGCAGTCTGCCAGATCCAATGTGAAACATTCCAAAATCAACAACAATTTATAAGTGATAAATTAATTAAATAAACAATTTAAATTGGACTGAATTGTAAATCTAAACCATTCTCGAATCCACCTGAATACACACAAAAAATTTCATTAAACTAGGTCCAGCCGTTTAGGAGGATTTCAGTGACATACACACGCACAAAAGAAATATATATATAAAGATATATAATGGTTTTCACATATCTTTTCAGTTTTAATTTTCTCTTTTTTGGTGGTGTTATAGGGTGTAGCTTGTTGTAAATATTTAGCAATTTGCATACAACAAGACAGAAATAACACCTACTTTACATGCAACATTCATTCTACACCCTTGAAAACGTAATGAATTTGCATGTTTCAATTTCTGGATGTTTGATAGTCGCAATCTCTTTTTGAATTTTTCTGTTTTATTTTTTTCAATGTTTCTTGTTTTCATCTCTTCAATGTTTGAAAAGGTTTTCAATATATATATATATATATATATATATATATATATATATATATATATGTATATATTGTTATAATCATTTTAATTAACTTACTGAACATTCACCTTTAAATATTTCTTGACTATTTGACTAAAAGATTAAATTTAGTTAAGAAAATTAAAAGAATTGTTCGGTTTTAGCTTTTAGTACAATCCTGATTATATTACAAATATATATTATCATTTACTACATTTTATTATGCTTTATCATATTATTTTTACTATAATACATTCCAATATACACCCCTTCTCATATTTATAAGGACACTTTATGTTTTGAAATAACTAATGTAAAAATAATTGTGAACAAGATTATACTAAGTGCACTTAATATATCTAGTATCCTAAAAACCAAAACTGCTATAATTTTTTTAATATGAAGTAAAATTAATAAAAAATAATGCAAAAAAAATTTTTTTTCCACGTTTTTACATGTTCATAATTATAGGGACAATCAAGATTTTTTTCGTTTTATTTAACTTACTAGCGAATAAATTACAGTTGACACGCGAATTTGTTAACTACTGGGATAGATTAATTCATATATAAGCTTTCAATTTTTCTTGGACGGACATTACTGATAATTCCTCGAAAAAAAGAACGTTCATGTAGTGAAGTATGATAAATGTGTTTTTTAAGTGGAAGGATAATTTCAATCCGCCGAATTTCTAATGACAATCGAAGATCTAAAATTGCTGAAGACAATGTGACCAAACGTTGAACTGCTAGTTCGATAGGAGAGAGATCTGATGCAAAATCAGAGTTGTTTTACAGGGATCGAAGACTCATAATTCCACTTACTGTTCTACTCGTAATGACTGCTGCTGAATTTGCTCGTAATTTTTAACGAAAGGTTGTCCACATTTATGCATGTTTAAAATAATTAATAATATGTTAAAATGAATAAAAAACCTGTAATAATCAATAAGTGTTTAATAGGAGAAAGACCGTCTGTGTTAAAGTTGAATAAAGACAATATTAAATCCTAAAATGTTGCATTTTTGGATGAAAAACATTTTATTCTTGATTAACCAAATGGTTTTAACAGTTACTGTCACGATCTGAAGATAGCGAAATACAGAGCAGATTTTTTAAAGGCAGATATGAATCGGGCATTTTAAAGGTGGATCTATGGTGCTCTGGAGAGCTGTTTCTACTGAAGGCAGAAAGAATTCAGTAATTTTTTCTATTATTATGAACATCAAGAGAATATCCGCAACTTTTAAACGTGGTATTCTCATATTTTTGTTAGATTTTGGGGGGTAATAACGTTTTTTTCAACAAGATTTACATTTTTGCTCTACTTCTAGAGCAATAGGAAATAGTTTGAAGAAAGAAACTTCTGTATTATTGCCTTTTCCGTGGCCTAAAAGTTGAAAAATTTTTAACTTATCATATTAGAAAAGTGCATGCAAGTGGAAAGCAATTTTAAATAGTTTAAATGTATTCAGAATATCATCTATGCTGTATGAAATGGTATTGAAACTAAATATATATATATATATATATATATACTAGCAGACCCGGCCACGCGTTGCTGTGACTAAGTTATACGTTGAATTATACGGCTGTAAACTATTTAGTACAGTCAAATTATTATTTACGAACAAAGACGAAAACGTTGTAGCCGATGTAAAAACCCACAGGGTTGAGATTTGAAACTTAGGTCAAAATTTGGAAGCGATTGATAAAAATGTTCGTAGTGTTGATATTAAGCACAAATTAATTTTATTGTAGGGTCCTATAAATTTTAATGGAGAAGTGATATATATTATTTCTAATGCTACTTTGGATAAAATTGCTAAAATGACTAATATATAAATTAAATTCTATTAAAATTCTATTAAAATAAAAGTATAAAAGAAACAGACGATTTTAAAATCAATTTTTATGGAGGAGTGAAATATAATATATGCTATAATGGATAATTTTACTATAAAATGACCTCATCATTTTAAATATTTTAAAGAGGGCAACAGCTGTAGTTATAAAAAGGAAAACATTAAGGCTAAACCAGAAAATTAAGTAAATTTGAAAATATTTTAAAACTTTAAAATTGGAAATCTTATGAAATATTGGACATTTAAAGTAAATATATGTATCATTTTAAATAGAAAAAGATTTTGGAAAAGTTTAGTGTATTTTAACGAAGTGATGAGAAGTTTTTGAGTATGTTAAAATTTTAATAGTAAATTCAAGTTAATAAAGATGGGAAACATTGAGGATTAAGATAAGAATAATTATAAGATAAAAAAAAAAAAAAACTTTTTATATACCATGCTTTAAAATTTTAATATACTAATAATATACTAATTAAAAGGAAAATGATAAGTATTCTATCATAGTTTGAAGTCAAATTTGTCTTAAAATGTCTAAATAAAATATCTGATGTAAGATACTAATATTTTGCAGCGGAATAGATTTCATTTCTATCATCCTTGGCGAAAAAAAAGAATATCGCCAAATTATCTGGCGAAAATATTTAATTCCTTTCAAAAATCATGGTTATTTTAACAACTTATATTAAAAGTGTAATGAATAATATGAAACAATATTTCGTACAATACATATTACATGTCATACATACGTACAATGAATAATACATATTACATTTCGTACAATGCATACATCTGGCATGTATATTTTCGTGTTACGCTTTTGATCGCCAAATAATAATAATAATAATAATAAAAGCCAAGGACGACAGAGTTTTGAAATTTAAAATTAAAATTTTGTCAATTTGACAGCAAAATAATTCAATCTAACACCCGCGATAACTAATACATATCTATACCCAAATATAAGGATTAAAATCGGGAAATAAATTTCCTCGATTTTTAATAATTTCTTACAAAAAATCCAGTGGGCAATTAACATAGGAAATCTTTTTCTTGGCTGCACAGACGGTCAGTGAGTCACACTTCGCTTGCGTATAGAACTCATAGATATAGTATAGCATATATAGAATAGAGTGATCATTGGGGAGAAAAAAGTTATTCCTTTTCATTTGGGAAAAGACGACGTTTTTACCAAAATATGGCCGTCTTTCCCCAAGTGAATACACACGGGAATACATACTAATATTTTAGCAAATAAAATTTATGAATAATTTATTTGCTAAAGGGGAATGGAAGACTCCAGATACAGTTTCAAATTCATATTTCTTTCTTTCTTTCTTTCTTTTTTTTTTTCAATACCACTTAATGGCTGTTTCCAAAGCTTTTATTTTATTTTTTATTTTTTTCGGCATCAAAAATCTTTGTACGATAACATGGGGATGAGAGATCTATATATATTACTATATCTATGATAGAACTACATTAGCACTTTATCAATGTGTATAAAATCTTTAAATTGATTATGACGTCAATTTTCGTGAGATGCATAATTTAACTTTTTATAATTTTTTAACGTTCACGTTTGATTAAATGTATTTATTTTTATGTCGAAAGAAAATGAACTCTTTTTTTTTTTTTTTTTTTTTTTTTTTTTTTTTTGGCAACAATTAAATTAATGGAACTCACAGATATTTTGCAGCAACTTTAATAAAGGTCTATAATTAACAAATAATTGCAATAAAACAATATTGTGACAATAAATTGAGATAAAAACTATCCTATCTCTCAAGTTGGACCAAACTGCACACAGTGTGCAAAATTTCATTAAAATCGGTTCCTTAGTTTAGGAGTTTACCCCGGACAAACATCGTGACACGTAATTTATATATATATACAGATAAAGGGATATTATACCAGAGAGAATGTCTGACTGTTTCCCCTTAAAAGGAGACCCCACAAAATATTAATTTAAAGAATAACTGAAAAAATTTACTAAGATTCGAGCTGTCCTTATAATTGTGAACATCTGAAAAATTATCTTTTTGACTGTATTTAAAGTTTTTTTAAGATAGAAAAACGATAAAACTTTTTAAAAATAGTCTATTGATGTAATTCAAATTAATAAAAAATATATTTGTTTAAATAATAGTGTTCAGTTTTTAATTAATATAGAAAAACGGGTGTCCTTATAATTATGAGAATTAGTGTACTTTATTATATTACTGTATCATTAGTATATTACTAAATAATATTTTTACGGTACTATTATGTTATCAGAAAGTTAGTAATAATTATTCAATAAAAGAAAAAAATTATATTTCATATTTCTCTAACAAATTTAGTTCATGAATAAAAGATTTTATTTGAGATTGTATGTTTTCATTTTTTCTTTTTTAAAAACATACGACACATTATAAAATGCAAAAAATATATTAGAATTTTAATGAAATTACTTACTTATGAGGTTTAGTTATTTTAATTAAGTTAAAGAAAATTCACTTTTTAAATATTTCCTAACCATTTAACCAAAAAATAATTTTAATTAACAATATTTAAACTTTTAACGAAATCATTTTTTTTTTTTTAATAATATTCAGACTATATTACAAATATGGCATATAAACATTTATAGCAATTTACTATACTTTAATGATTTATTTACTGTAATATATTATTATATATTTTATTATATTACTATATCAATCATTACTACATTGCTAAATGTTAGTTATTTTTCTCTGCTGTATTTCTTCAATACTAATAATTATCATACAATATAAGAACAAATATTAAAAATGATATATTTTTCTAACTTTAAATTCCTCAATACTTAAAAGTCATGCCTTAAGTAAATTCGTTAATATTTTAAATTCATGAGTGAAAGAGTTTAACAATGTTTTTTTAAATAAATACCATCAGTACAAATTCCTACTTTAAAGAAATTCACCGAATTCATACCTTAAAGAAACTGATCATGAAATTCATTAACATAAGACTCTCGTTTCTTATTTGTTATTTATTTGTTTATGTGAAAGACAAAGATATGATAGAATACATAAAATACATTAGAGTGATAATGAAATTTCTTACCTATGAGGTAAAACTGGAAATTCCCTTTGAAAAGTTACTCCATCACAATTAATTATGGTGCCATTACTTGAATCTGTATCACACAAGCATGGTAAATAAACGCCTTCGAAAAAATTAGAGCATGACTTTCTATAAGGATCCTTTTGAGCTGACGCATTATGATACACAAGCAAATAGTGCCATATAAGAACAAGTAGAATTTTCAATTTCACGTAGAAATTCTTTCCCATGATGCTAAAAGAAAATATCATTCATTACAGTTTCCTATTCTTCAATCAATACACTACTTTAAAACTGTAAGTTTAAATTTATACATTTAAATAACATTAATTATCACACTTAAAGTTTTATTACTTAAATGTCTCAAATAAAAATGTCAGAAAAGTTTTAATTTGATCTCTTTCAAATAAAAACACGAGACATTTTTTCATTTCAACTTCATTTATGTCTAATATTTTACTCTTTAGAAATTGAAAGATTTAGATTTAAGATACTTCTAAAGGAAGGGCACCAAAGGTACTTTTTCAAAACGTGCTTATAGTAGACCATTAAAAAGAAAAAATATATAGAATCATTTCTACTTGAATAACAACAGTGGAGCATTTGTTGGACATTACAAGCTCAACGTAGAAAATAAAGTACCATTTCTTGGAGGTTCACAGCTCATTCACAAACTGCGTTTACCTTTGCGTGATTGGATGGTTCTAACATACCTAACCTAGATTTGTTTTTTCTCTTTTGTAAGTAAGGTCATTCTACATCATGCGTTTAAGCTTCCTAATATTTAAGTTTTCTCTTGGTTAATTGAAAATTTGATAGGAAAATTTATTACTGATGATTCATACATCAAGTTTACTGATAAGAATATTATGCTTAATAAAATGTCAATCAATAAGGTTTTCGTATTTTGTTTTTAATATTTGTAAAAAGACATTTTTTATGTTTTTCATTGTTCCTTAACTTAAATTGGGACTTCATTTTTCGATATGAAGGTGGGTACTTTTGCCGATATTTGTTCCAAATATCCCTAAAATATTGTCAAGAATTTAAGTCTGAATATAATAATCATCCATTTATATTAAGAGAACTCTCTACATATGGACGCCGGCAGCCGAAGCCCACATTATTCTGTGGGGATATTTGCTAACAGCCAAACAACTTAATGTATTTTTTCTTTTTTTTTTTTTTTTTTTTTTATTTTGTTGTCCCATGCAGAAAGTTCTCAAAATTAGTTCTCCTTTTTAAAAAATAAATAAAAATAAATAAAAATAATAAAAAGTAAAATAAATAAAATTAAAAATAAAAATAAACTTAAAAAGTAAATTAATAAATAAATGCATTTTTTTCCTTTATAGCTTCAAAACGGAATGTTAAATAAATATATCTAGATATATTAACAAATTCATCCGCTGTGAATTCACCGGTTGTGAATTTTCTGAAAGTGAAAAAGGAATTTCAAAATCTACTACAGGTAATGAGTCTGTTAACAAATTTCCTTACAGAATAACATGGGATTCGGCTTCTGGATACAGGGAAACTTTAAGAGTTAGATAGGAGGCTCAAGATAGAAAATTATTTAGATATTACTTTTAAAAAACATTCATACATTAAAGCGAAAGGAAAACGAAACATTTATTTAAAAAGACGAAAATGAAAAATAGTTCATCGTTTTAGATTATAGATATGTGATTTATACATTTATTGATACGTACAATATACATGCTTAACTCAGTTTTGTACACAGTTTTCTCTCAAACTTAATAACTGCTAATAAAGTTATTAGGTAAAGATTACGACAATTTTTTCAATGATGTCACGCTCGGATCAGAAATTTACTTAAAACTTATTTTATTTTATTTTATTTTTTTTTTTTAAGAGAGAACTAAAATAAGAAGAATCTTCTATAAATAAAATGTCTTTATTCTTTGCTATCTTATAGAATGTTAAAAACATGTAAAGATTACAGATCGATATTATTAAAAGGAGACTTGGCGCTGGATTATTAAAACCAGTAAAAACTACAACGTCAGAAACGCCAAAGAAAAATATTTGGGAAGCATACAACTGTTTCGGTAGCCTAATGCGTACCATCTTCAGTGCATAAAGAATTCTGGAACTGGAGAAGTGCTAGTACGTGTAGAAGAGGGACCGAATTCTGTTCAACCAATAGAATTACTGGAAAGGTGGAGAGAGTGGCCAAAATGAATTTTAGAAACTCTAGCTGTGTAAACTGTAGAAAAATTTAGAAAATGTGGAATGATTGTAAAATTTCCAACAATCAGACAAATAGGGAACAGCGAAATCATAATTTACAAGATTTTTAAGATTTTTATAAATATAAAAAGCTTCAAAGAAATCGAGTTCATGAATGGATTTAGGTCTGCAAATTATTTTAGCTAAATCAAATTTAAAATTATGATTTTCCTCCCAGCAATGCTTAGAAATAGCCGATTTATTGGTTTCTTGTTTGCGGTTTCTTGTATAGTATTGTTTCCTACTAGTCCTTATCGATTTCTTGTATACTATTATTTCCTACTAGTATTTTCTGTCAGTGTGGTTTATCATACATTGGCCAAACTAAACACACCCTTAAATTTCGTTTAATAGAACATATTAATTACGTCCGCAAACAAGAATCCAATAAATCGGCTGTTTCTAAGCATTGCTGAGAGGAAAATCATAATTTTAAATTTGATTCATAATTTGCAGACCTAAATCCATTCATGAAATCGATTTCTTTGAAGCTTTTTATAGTTATGAAAATCTTAAAAATCTTGTAAATTGTGATTTCGCTGTTCCCTATTTGTCTGATTGTTGGAAATTTTACATTCAGTTCACATTTTTTTTTTTTTTTTTTTTCTACAGTTTACACAGCTAACGTATCTAAAATTCCTATTGGACACTCGCCCCACCTTTCCCCGTTATCCTATTGCTTGAACAGAATTCGATCCCTCTTCTATATATACGAGCGCTTCTCCAGTTCCAGAATTCTTTATGCTCTGAAGACGGTTAAGGCTACCGAAACAGCTGTATTCTTCCCAAATATTTTTCTTAGGCGTTTGTGACGCTGTAGTTTTTACTGGTTTTAATAATTACAGTTCAATGCCTCAGAGATGCTACGGAAACTTACAAGAGCGAGAGAGAACCCAAATCTATGGGTTAATAGATTGCAATGCTTATTATTAGAATGCAAATCTAAAAGAAAAGTAGACGAGTACAAGAATGATGTAAAAGAAATTAAGCAATTATTCCCGGATATTTATTCAGAAATGATCTGTTTCTTCGGTCAATTCGAGGTTGAAGGGTACAAAAAATTACAAAGATTGCCAAGAAACTTCTGAATCACCTGTCTCATACTCCTTCTCTCTCCCTCTTTTATTGTTATACCTTATTATATTATTATGCATATTTCATTCGACTTGCTGTTACTTAATACTTTCTGAATAATTTAAAATTTGGAACCAATACACTTTAGTACTTTTAGTAAACAAATATCTAATTTTAGTTTACGACTTAGCTTATATATATATATTATGAATAAAATTCATTTTTCATAAATAACTTAAAACATATTTAGATTTAAACTAAAACATGGTACTTAGATTTAAACTGAAACATATTTAAATTTAAACAACACAAATTTAGATTTGAACTAAAGAATGAATTTGTTAGCAGATTTGCTTAATAGTGTAAGTTGGGATAAGATGTCGTGTCTCGTGGTACTTCTACACACATGCGTGTAGAAGACACACGCCGCAGTGGAACGCCGGCCGCTCGTAGAACTATTAACGAGACTTTTTTTTTTTACGAATTTTAAAAAAGTTCTTAGATTAGTTTAGAATGATAATCCCTCTCTCTTCGTCTGGTAAATGTTTAAAAAATATATCACTTGTCCGTTGTTTAGTCAGTTATACGTAAACGGTACTTTAAACAGGAAAAAAAAAATAATTTGGATAATTTTAAAAAATACAGTATCTAGCCTTCCAGCAAAACCTATAAAGGGGACTGGTTCCCCCTTTTTTGAAGTTAATAAGCGGATTTACGTTTTGTATAACGCTTTGGTGTAAATTAACGAACATTTTTGAAGGTACTGTTTTAAGTTACACCTAAGCATTAATTTTAGCAGAATATTAAATAAAATAATAAATAACATTTTGGTTTAGTTTTGTCTGTGCCAATCATATGTTTTAGAATACATATATAGTGTTTCATAAAAATAAGTTTGTTACAATCAAATCCCATAAGATATCATACCCCTAAATAGACAGCCATCGTACACCAAGATTGGAGTATGTGGCCGAAACGAAAGCCTTATTAAAAACTTTTATTTCAAAGTTTTTATAATATTTTTGAAGTTAAATAATATGCACTCAAAAGTATATATATATATATATATATATATATATATATATATATATTGCAAAATATCACTAAATAACAATTATAAGCAACAGGGGATTTTATAGAAATATCTAATATAGAATATTTTGTCTAATATAGAAATATTAGACAAAAAGGCGTCTTTTCCCAATTTGCCTTGGTAATAATACGAAATTTACAACACTCCTTCAACGTAATGCCTCGCACGGCATAAAAAATGTTGTTTTTGCAAAAGTATTTTTTATTTTGTAACAAATAACAGATAAGAAGCTGCTAAAAAATTATTTCACTTATTTTTAGCAAGGGTGGGGGGAGTGTTTTAGGTTTTCCTTACATTAAAGTATCGTAAAACACGTAATATAAACCTTTATAGTTTATTGTATATTTTACTTTCTCATACAAGTTTATAGAATTAAGTTTCTATACAACAGTAATTTAATAAATTAATTTTGCCAATTTAATCTTTTAAATACATTGTTACTGCTAGTAATTTATATTTTTTTATGTAGATATTTTTATTTGTAATAGAAAATGCACTGCCGTTATGGCAGTTAAGTAGAAAAGTACTGAATAAAAATAAATTTATTGAAAATACACGAACGATCAAATAAAGAAAGTGAAATGTTTATCTTTATATACATTCGGTTTTGGCACTGCGCTATAAACAGTTGAAAATTAATTCCAGAGATTCTGATAAACTTCCAACAGTTGTTCAAATTTTAAATAATACTTTTTTCTAAAAAAGACATTCAAAACCGATTCTGTTCTGTGAATAGAGCTACTCTGATTGCAGCCAATTAACTACAACATTTTTTAGCTCTACATTTATAATTTATGCATAATTATAATAACTTGCGTAAAAATATAAACACTTATTTATAATTAATTATCATCTAGGAATTCACCAGCCCTACCTTACATTCGCTCTTTATGCCTTTTTTTTTTTTTTTTTTTTTTCTTGTTTTATTAATTTTCATACTATTCTAATAAATATTTAATAACTTGTGATATTTGTGTATTCTTAAAAAATGTTTTCATTCTTGAAAAAAAAAAAAAAAAAAAAAAAAAAAGTTTTTTTGTTTGTTTGTTATTTTTAATTAATTATCATCTGGAAATTCACCAGCCCTACCTTACTCGATCTTTAGGCTTTTTTTTTTTTTCTAATTTTATTAATTTTCATACTATTCTAATAAATATTTAATAACTTATAATATTTGTGTATTTCTTAAACAAGTGTTCTTATTCTTTAAAAAAAGAAAAAAAATATATTAAAAAGCTTTTTTTGTTGCTGTTGTTAAATAACCCTTAAGTTTTCATATTCTTCATGTTTGCAAGTAATAATATTTATTCAAATAAATATTAACGGCCAGTTATAAATCCAATAGTTAAATTTTTATTAGAAAGTCGTCTACATATTAAAAATTACCTCAACTTTTTTTTTTTTTTTTCTTTAACACTCATTTTTGACTGCATATTCGAATTTCTGAGATCAAGGCGGTTCAGAAAAAATATGGTTTATATACTTTAAATTAATTTTTGATAGAATTACAAGCGAAATGTGTATGGGGTAAATCCCTATATTTAAAAATATTTAATGAAGATTGCACACAGAAAAATATTATGTCCATTCAGATAATAACCGGAAAAGAAGTATGACAATTTTAAATATAAAATAAACTAAAGTAATGCTATTAAGAAATGATGAGTGCACCCAAATTTACTTAAATAAATATTTTAAATCCTGTAGAAATAGATGACATAAATGATAACAAGTGTTTCCCCCCCCCCCCCCAGCAATAAGAAACGAAATATCGCTGTAACTCGAAAAATAATGATAGGTATAAGATGTAAATTTGAAAACCTATATATTTGACGATGCTTGTTCTATTCATGTTAAAATTAATCTAGGTTATCATATTTCATATTTTTTAGAATATGAATTTACTAATAATTTTCATATCTCAAAATATATATATATATATATATTTTTTTTTTTTTTTTGTCAAAAATATTCATGGATTATGTTTGATCACTTCATTCTAACGCATAAAAAAATGAAATTTGAATATAATATTTTTCCGGGAAGATATAAATTAATGTTTTTCGCATTCATTTAACATTAACTTCCACATATTTTGACAAATTGTAACTCAAAGAAAAACTGAGTGAAATATATAAACTATATCAATTTCCATGCTCATTTCATCCAAATAATCCAAAAAAAATGGAGGTTGCTATTGTAAAAATTGAAGAGGATGCCAGTTTTAATATAAAGACGACACCCTAAGCAAAATTTAACTATACCGTTATAAACTAGCCGTTATTACTAATTGATTGGCATAAGCCGCATATTTGTAGAACGATTTGAGACAAAATTAAATGGGGGGGGGGGGGACATTTCTTTTTCTTTTTTCTTTTTTTTTTTTTTTTTTTTTTTTTCAACTGTACATAAAGCTCCTTATTACTCTTAAGTACTTTTTTAAATTTTAATTTTCTCAACATTCACAAGCTGAATATACACTGTTAAAAATAAAATCCTAAATTGTTTGAATTATCTGCAAATAGTATTTTGGTGCAATATTTTATGATTTTAGTGGTGGCATTACAATTGTAGCACCACTGAAATGGCGAATCTTAGCTCCAAATTATTGATTGTAGCTAAAAATGCTTATTTACAACCGTTCTTTTGGTAATGTGTTGAACTATTGTTTTTAACAGTCTAAGATAGGGTGACCAGCCGTCCTCGAAAGCTACTTTTTGTCCCCTAAAAATGATAACCCATATAAGGACACCGGTTCTAAAGTTATTAATCTTTTACTCTAATATTTTGTTATAAAAAATAAGCTGAAATAAGTGTTTTCAGTTACTTCAGTCATAAAAATGAAAACAATTTCGCAATTTCTTTTGTCCTCGAAGTAGGGGGTACCGCAATAATTTGTCCACAAATTTAATTTTAAAAAGCTTGGTCACTCTAGTATAAGAAGTTAAGTAAATAATTGCAGCGCAAACTCCATTTATGGCAATACATTTAAATCAGATTAGCATGTGTTTGAAATTCTGTCTCCCTGATCGCTTTCCAATGAGCATTGAATTAGTGAACTAATGGGTATAAGTCCGATCACGAAAACAGTGCGAGATAAATCGAAACAATTGAATAACGACGTGCAACAGAGTTCATGACTTGTGGTGTGCGGAGCGGAGGACACTGTAAATTCAGAACGATTATTGCATGATAACTTCATTGACTACTCCAGCTCGTGAAGTTCAGGATCAAAATTTTCATTAATTTCTTCAGAATTTCTTTTTGTACATTGTGTGCATTTCTTTAAACACAAACTTACTATTATCCTGTCAATAGGAAATACATGTCGTTTTTAACACTTTCCAACAAGGTTGAAAAGTGTTAATGACTTCGGTTTGTCTGTCTGTCTGCCCGCGCTCTAACTCCCGTAAATATTTATGGAATTTCTTGAAACTGATATATGTTATTCAAGTTCACTATCGGATATTCCCTATTGAAAATGGAGTTTATACCTCAACTGGTTTGTGTACAGGGACACCCGAAAGTATTTCAAAGCATTGTGTCAGGTGAGAGGTATTTCTATAAACCACATCTTCATACTTTAACGTACACAAACCAAACATCAAACCGTCTCAATTACATATATATATTAAAAACAAAAACTTTTTTATTTACGAGACAAAACTTTAGTTAAAATACATTTGAAAATAAAATATACATTTAAAAACAATTAAAATCTAGACGTTTCGAAACCCGTCCAGGTTTCCTCATCAATATCACTACAACATAATTTGCAAGCATTACATGAATACACAAGGAATTTATTGAAGTACAGAATATTGAGGACCAGTGCGCATGCTTCATTGGTAGTGTAGAGATGGCTGGCAGTGTGCCAACTCTCAAGAAAAATACGTGATTTATAATTATCATAGCCAGAATTTAGAACTTTTATATTATCGAAGTCAGGATCCTTTTTAACTTTAAATCTGTAACCCCTTCTTTGTATCTAACGGGTGTAATATATTTAATTCCTTGTAAAAATTGTAAATATGTTTATATAGGTGAAACTGGCCGTACGGCAAGAATTAGACTACAGGAGAACAGACGGTCATATAAAAATTGCAACCAAAATTCTAAAATTGTAATCCATTAAACAGAAACCGATCATATTCCTGACTTCCATAATATAAAAGTTCTAAATTGTGGCTATGATAATTATAAATCACGTATTTTCCTTGAGAGTTGGCACACTGCCAGTCATCTCTACACTACCAATGAAGCATGCGCACTGGCTCCTCAATATTCTGTACTTCTATAAATTCCTTGTGTGTTCATGTAATGCTTGCAAATTATGTTGTAGTGATACTGATGAGGAAACCTAGATGGGTTTCGAAACGTCTAGCTTTTAATTGTTTTTAAATGTATATTTTATTTTTAAATGTATTTGAACTAAAGTGTTGTCTCGTAAATAAAATATTTTTTGTTTTTAATACATATCTTCATACCTTTACTGTAGACAAATCTTAATGAAATTGAAATACGTTATTCAAGTTCACTATCGGATGTTTTCTATATAAAATGGAGTAAATACCACCACTGGTTTGTGTACAGGGACACTCAAAAGTATTCCAAAGCACTGCGTTTCATGGGAGATATTTCTATAAACCAAATTTTACCAAACTTTACTTTGCACGAAGTTTTATGAAATTGAAATATGTTATTTATATGCACAAAAGAATGCTTTGCATTGAATATAGCATGGTTAACATTAGATTTACAGGGTGACACAAAAATATTCAGTTATATTAAGAGCCATTAATAAAAGTTTGATCGAATTGTACTTTCGTTTACATTAAGCGTTTTAAACACTTTTTAATATTTTTTAAGTGTAAATAAGATTTCAATTTTTGTATCTGCCTGACTTCTTCTGTCCGTCTGTCTGTCTCTTTGTCTGTTTTTCTGCACTCTAACTCCCGTAAATATTTATGAAATTTCTTCAAACTGATATATTTTATTCAAGTTAACTATCGGATGTTCCCTATTGAAAATGGAGTGAATACCTCTTCTGGTTTGTGTATAGGGACACCCAAAAGTATTCGAAAGCATTGTGTTCTATGAGAGGTGTTTTTATAAACCACATTTTAATACTTTTATTGTACAGAAATTTTAATAAAATTTTAATATGTAATTCAAGTTCCCTATGGGAAGTTTCCTATGTAAAATAGAGTACATTTTTAACTGGTTTGTGTACAGGGACACTTGGAAGTATTCCAAAGCATTGCGTTCTATAAGAGTTAGTTTTATAAACCAAATTTTAATCATTTCTCTTTGCACAAAGCTTAATGCAATTGAAATATATTATTCATATGCACAAAAGCATGCCTTCTATATAATATAGTATGATTAGCATTAGATTTAGAGTGTCATACAAAAATACTCAGTTACATTAAGAGCTATTAATAAAAACTTGCAGGAATTGCACTTTCGTTTACATTAAGCATTTTAACACTTTCTTATAATTTTAGTGGGAATATGATTTCAATTTGTGTATCTGTCTGACCGATTATCTATCTTTCTATCTGTCTGTCTCCCGCCCTCAGCGTCCGTAATTATTTTGAGAAATTTTAGAAAATGATACAATCAAGTTCACTATGGAATGTTCACAATTTAAAATGACATTAATAGTTCCTGTACAACTAGTTTGTGTACAGGGACAACAACAACAACAATAATAATAATGATAAAAAATGCCAATGCATTACATTTTAGGGCAGACACTTTTAAAAGTTAAATTTAAAACTTTCTACTGTAAAAATCATAAAAACATTGACATTTATTGTTAATATTCTACAATAATATTTTGTATAGAGTATGATACGATTAATCTTCAGATTTACAGGGCTACACTAAAATATTCAGATTTATTCAGAACTGCAATTAGAATTTAAGGGCTGCATTTTCTTTTGCTTTAAACCTTTTTAACACTTTGCAAAATGCCTAAGAGTGTGATTTTAAAATCAATTAGTCTATCTGTATATTTTTTAGTCTTTCTGGTCTGTTGTGTGATAACGTAGGCAAAGAATGTTAAAAGTTATACGATACAATTACGTACATTTGGAAAATGTTACTAATTAATGCAGACTGCATGATTTTTCTTTCTTGTTTAAACATTGCGTCAAGTTTAGGATTTTTTTTTTTTTTTTTTTTTTTTTTTTTTTTTTGTGAAAGCCACGTATAAATAAAAATTACATAGGATTTCGTTATTGAAAGGAACAAGTCAGCTTAATTGATGAATATTTTTGTAACATGTAAGGCAAACTCTAACTGCTAATAGACAATTAAACGTTCAATTTCTTAATGTATTTGTAAGCTTGTTACTGTCATTGCAGTTATTATTATCATCATTATTATTATTATTATTCGAAAAATGAGTTGGTAAATAAATCTCAAATATCTAATTCTCTTCTACATCTAATCTCATTTCTCAGATCTCTTTCAGGTTAGAACTTTAAAATAACAACAACAACAATAATAATAATAATTTCTCATGCACAAACTGTACACAATCTTGAATTAATTATATCAAGAGAAAATATACAGAGGAATCTTAAAAAAGGTTTTAAAAAAAAATCAACTAAACATATAGGTAATTTAGATTCGAAAAAGAGAACTTGAATAAAGGAAAATATGCTTAATGAAATAGAGTTATATTTTACTGAACTCAGAAGTAAAAAATAAAACATCTAAATATAGATACATAAAATTTATTATACTTATTATCGTAAAAAAAAAGTTATATATATATAGTTTCATCTACTGAATTGTCTGAAAAGGTTTTCAATATATATATATAGTATGAATACCTTTTCGGACATTGTACAAGAAGAAATAATATCACATGGAGAACAGGAACAATTTGAAAAAGAAGGAAAAAATATTGAAAATCCTTTAAATGTAGGCATAGAACAATACAATACGTCTTCAGGGGACCTGAATGTACGTAGTATGCAAAAGGTGTACATTTCTGTTGCACTGCATGAATTTGCCAAGAATTTACAGTGCACATGGCTCAATTTACACCAAATGAGACATAACCAATGAAAATCATACGAAAATATGGAAAAAATAGAATAAATTCTACAAAATGAAGAATTACGTTGAATAGGTACATATATACATATATTGCTATAATTCTAGAATTTTTAAAGATTTAGACAATCTTTAAAGAGTCTACTTATTTTGTGTCACAAAAAAGGTAACATTAGCTCAATAGATGAACGATTACAAAAAAGGAAATAAAAAAGTACAGAAAAAGAAAGAAAGGAAAAAGAAGAAATGAAAAAGACAAATAAGAAATCATCTCATCTGATATCATCTATGAGATATTACTACACATATTTTATTAATAAACGAGTTTTAAGCGCTAAAAATGCACAAAAATTTTAAATTAATCAAAATTTATGTCGTTTGCCTCACACGTAACTTTTGCAGTGTAACTCATTTCTAGTCAACCGTCCATTCCAATATATTGACCTAGAATTAGAGTAACTAATCATATCTGAAAATTTATGTTTTCATTGGTTATCAAAATGCAAATCAAGACTCACTTCAAGCAATTTTGGCGTGAAAATATCTAAAAGTTTCCGATGGGAAAAGGAAATGTCTTTTAAGAATGGAAAATTTATTTAAGTACTGAGAAAAACGCAATGGTTTTTCATTTAACCTAAAAATAAATTACTTATAAAATTTGTGTGGCCTGCATTTTGCCATTTTACGAATTGTTTTCTGACTACTAGCTGAGAAGAAATTTCCGTGATAACAGCACAGTTTAAAAAAATTAGATAATTTTTCTCTACAAGACGTTCAATTTGTAGTTAATTTGTGCACGAAGGAAATATTACGTTATTTCAAAAGGCAATTATTAAATATCTTCCTACAAGTAAAGTGTTGGCAATTTGTTTATACAGAGGAAACATTGGATTCTCATAAGGAAAATTTTTCACATTAGACCAATTACAGTAAGAAAAAAATTTTATAAAGATGTATTAATAAACTGGACAATATCTAAATTATGTGCATACTTTTTTGTATTTATAATCTGAAATAAAAGTCATTTAACAATTTGTATACTTCTATATGTATATTTTAAATTTAAAAAATTTGCGAAATACAAAATTTGGAATTAAAATTTGGTGTTTGTGGGAGGGTTAAAGCCGGATGATTCTCTAGGGTCCTACATCTGGGAGGTGTACCCTCCATGGGACCTTTCTAAGGAGTTCTAGCTCGTATTCAAGCATGTTTAGAAGATAATCACTAAGAACTTCAAAGAGTTAAGCCGACGAGCGCAACCTGGATACGAACTCGGCACCTCTCGTTGACCTGCTTCGAAGGCAGACCCTCTGGATCATTAGTGCATTTACAATTAGGAAAATAATATTGTGTTCATGTAGTTCGTGATTAAATTCGTATGAATCTAAGACCTGAGTGGAATGCCATCCGTGAGAATCTAAAAGGTCCTAACCCGTATCCACGCGAACTTCGGAGAAAAACACGAAAAACTCAAAAATTCTAGGCTGATGAGTACGACATGGTTTCAAACGTGAACTTCTTGTCTATCAGTATCGATAGCAGAACTGGGAAAAGAAGACTAATATTTTGAGAGTAATAAAATTTATGCATAATAAGCAAGAAGAAAATAAAAGTTTTTCTCTATGTTGTAATTCGTAAGAAGATGAATATTTCACCCACGATTACGTCAATAAATATCACTGAAATTTATTTGTGTTTAAACCATTAACCGTGCTGACCAAACTCAGTTTGGACACTTCTTTTGATATAGTATGTACATTTTCGTACCAATATTTCTGAAGAAGAAATCTTTATAATAATAATTTTCTACAATTTAAATAACACGAATATCGCTTTTCAGAGATATTGGTACATATTGGAAATAAAATATGTAAATATATTTTTAAAGTACACACTATTAAGTTGTTAATATTAACTTCTAAAAATGGGATATAAATTCATAAACTGTTTTTAGAGAAATATGTCATATGTTCTTGAATAAAATAAGAACTGGTACTACTAGTAATATAGTCGACACACCGAAAAAAATGTATAACTAGTCTATTGTCTATAAAATAAAATATATTTTTACTTTATTTACAATGTAAATAAATCTCAACAATATTATAATGAAAAAAGATAATGTTATTTTATAGTTTATGATTAAAGAGACAAAATACTGTAAGATGGATATCAATATTATTATAGCACCTTTATATTTTTCCAACCGCATTAAAATTTTATATTATTTTATTTTTTTTTTTTTTTATTACTTTTTTTTTTTTTTTTTTTTTATACGATGCAACAATATAAACATATTGTTAAACGATATACAATCTATATACAACTAATTCAATGATATGAATAAAACTGTAATCAAACTTTAATAAAGTCCAAATTTGAAAACCTTAAATGCGTGAATTAATACAAATGTACGAGTAGTCTCATCGCAAATATAAATTACATAATATATAATCCTAAACAGAACTATTGATAATATATAGGAATAAACATTGTCTCAGATATCATACTAATGTAATCTGATTTGAAAAATTCAAAATAAGTTAAATGAAATACTTAATAATTTATTCCGAATCCTCAACTATCATAAATGATATTCCGAAAAGATTTCAGATTTTCAATGATAATAATAATAGGAATTTTTTAATTTCATCCTCCTATTTTGATACTGACATCAATTTTTAAGGTTGGATTTAACTCCTGATTTCAAAAATCAACTTATTTTAGTTATTGTTAATACTTAAATTATTTCATTTATTGTTTAGAAAAATCCATGGTTGATCTTACGCCGATAAATTTATTTCAATCACCATCATTCCGTCACGAAAAAAACTAGTTTTCTTTGATATATTATGAAATGAAGTTTTTTAAGCAAAGCGGTACAGAGAAATATAAAGTAGAATGGATTGCTCTTTTCATTTTATTTTATTTTTCTATCTTTCATTTATAATTTGACAAACAAAATTTACAATTTTTATTATGGTCATCCAAAGTTACATTTGTTTGTAATGCGTTTTTAAACTGATTTGTGAACTATCTTCATTTGTTGTTTCTCAATACATACTGCTGGCCACACACCGATAAATAATTTATTTCTGGGACCACCAAACAATTCCCTCATGGATAAAATTGTTACGTGAGTAAGTAAACATCTTAAAAAAACTAATGTTTGTTTATCCAAACAGGTACTAAGATATATAAAATAAAATGAATTGTCCTTATTTATTTATATATCATACTTATTTTACAATCTGACGAACAAAACAAGTTTCTACGAAAATATCTCCATCCATAAACACGTTTCTAAGGTAGAACTTGATTGAAGATTTAACAGCTTATTATACTTTATCTCATTTGTTGTGCAGTATTCAATGCTTTTATGCTTTTTTTCCCCCTCACAAATTAATAAGATTTTAAAACATTTCATATTAAATTTTTTACAAACAAAATTCCAACAATCCGTGATACATAATAATTATTACAAATTTATCAAAAGAAAGATATTTAATATTTTAATATAAATTCAGGAGAAAAATATTTATAGATTTCAATCAAACTACACAAAATTACTAATAACACAGGTCTGCAATCAAAAAACCACAGATTTTTTTTTTCCTTTTAACTATTTATTATGCGTTTTTACTCACTATAACCGAAAAAAAAAAAAAAAAAAAAATCATCGCGTTTCTTATTTATTTTATTTATTTATTTTCAAACTCATATTTTTAACTCAATTTTCCGTGAAAACATGATATTTGATGTCTTAGTGTTGATTATAAAAACCCTGATCAATAATTATTTCTCGTTAAAACAATATTTATAAGAATAAATCGAAAAAATTATACAGAATCGAAAATAGGAGGGATGGCGGAGAAGTGAAAGCAGGTTCGGAAGATCAAAAAATAAGGGGAAGTGTCAACAGGCAAAAAGAACAAACACAGAATATAAAATATATTATGAAGGAAATTTTTGTTTAATTGGGAGAAAAAAAATAAATGTAGTTCAATGGAATAAAATTAGTGATATTTTAGTGTAAACCCTTATTATTATTATTATTATTATTATTATTATTTTATTTTATTTTATATTTTATTTTTATTTATTTATTTATATTTTATTTATATTTTATTTTATTTATTTATTTATTTTTTATTTTTATTTTATTTTTATTTTTATTTTTATTTTATTTTTTTTTTGGGGGGGGGGGGGATGTTCATGATGGACAGACATGGAGATCATTTTGAATTTCAGCATCAAGTTTATCCAAAATATGTCCTGCAACTACTTTTTTTTTTTTTTTTTTTGAGAACTATGTAATTCACAGGTTAAGTATTTACCATGTTTAAATAAGTATCTGCTTTATTTTTTCTAAAAAGGAGAAGAAAAATAAAATACTAAGAATAAAACAAGAAAGAAAAATCATGCAGTACGCATTGATTAGTAACACTTTCCAACTGTACGTAATTGTTGTATCGAATAACTTTTTATATTCTTTGCCTACGTTATCACACAACAGACAGAAGGACTCAAAAGTATACAGATAGACTAATTCATTTTAAAATTACTCTTAGGCATTTTGGAAAGAGTTAAAAAGGCTTAACGCAAAAGAAAATGCAGACGTTACATTATAAATGCAGCTTTTGATCTCTCTGAATGATTTAGTGTAGCCCTATAAATCAGAAAGGTAATCATATCATATTCCATACAAAGCATTATTTTAGATTATTAACAATATGTTTCAATTTTTATGATTTTTACAGTAGAAAGATTTTTAAATATAACTTTCAAAAAATTCTGTCCTAAAACGTAATGCAGTGTTTTTTTTTTTTTTTTTTTTTTTTTTGTCCCTGTAAACAAACTAGTTATACAGGACCTATTAATGTCATTTTAAATATAATAGGGTCTACAGGGAAAATATTTATAAAAATAATACTCATAGAACACAATGCTTTCAAATGTTTTTGGGTGTCCCTGTACACAAACCAGAAGAGATATTCACTCAATTTTGAATATGGAACATCCGATAGTGAACTTCAATAAAACATATCAGTTTCGAGAAATTCAATAAATATTTACAGGAGTTAGAGCGCGGGCAGAAAGACGGACAGACAGATGGACAGATACACAAACTGAAAACATATTCACACTTAAAAATGTTAGAAAGTGTTAAAAACGCTTAATGTAAATGAAAGTACAATTCTAGCAATTTTTTATTAATAGCTCTTAATATAAATGGATATTTTTGTATCACCCTGTAAATCTAATGCTAATCATGCTATATTCTATGCAAAGCTTTTTTTATTTTATTTTATTATTATTATTATTTTTTTTTTTTTTTTTTTTTTTTTGCATATAAATAACATATTTCAATATCCTAAAATTCCGTGGAAAGTAAAGATATTAAAATTTGATTTATAGAAATATCTCTCATAGAGCGCAATGCTTTGGAATACTTTTAAGTGTCTCTGTACATAAATCAGTAATGGTATTTCCTCCATTTTATACAGGAAACATCCAATAGTGAACCTGAATAACATATTTCAATTTAATTGAGATATGTCTACAATAAAGGTATGACTATATGGTTTATCGAAATACCTCTCATAGAACATAATGCTTTGAAATACTTTCGATTGTACCTGTACACAAACCAGTAGAGGTACAAACTCCATTTTCAATAGGGAACATCCAATCGTAAACTTGAATAACATATATCAGTTTCAAGAAATTCCATAAATATTTACGGGAGTTAGAGCTCGGACAAACAGACAGGCAGATACACAAAACTGAAATCATATTCACACTTAAAAAAATGTTAGAAAGTGTTGAAAACGCTTAACGTAAACGAAAGTACAATTCTAGCAATTGTTTATTAATAGCTCTTAATGTAACTGGATATTTTTGTGCCACCCTGTAAATCTAATGCGAATCATACTATATTCTGTGCAAAGCATTCTTTTGTGCATATAAATAACATACTTCAATTTCCAAAAACTTCGTGGAAAGTAAAGTTATTAAAATTTGATTTATAGAATATTTCTCATAGAACACAATGCTTTGGAATACTTTTGAGTATCCCTGTACATAAACCGGTGGTGGTAATTCCTCCATTTTATACAGGAAACATCCAATAGTGAACTTGAATAACATATTTCAATTTCATTCAGATATGTCTACAGTAAAGGTATGAAAATATGGTTTATAGAAATACCTCTCATAGAACACAATGCTTTGAGATACTTTCGGGTGACCCTGTACACTAACTAGTAAAGGTATAAACTCCATTTTCAATAGGGAATATCCGATAGTGAACTTGAATAACATATATCAGTTTCAAGAAATTCCATAAATATTTACGGGAGTTAGAGCGCGTACAGTCAGACGGACAGACAGACAGACAAAACGAAGTCATAAATACTTTTCAATCTTGTTGGAAAGTGTTAAGTGTTATAAACGCTTAACGTAAACGAGAGTACATATCTAGCAATTTTTTTAATAATAGCTCTAAATTAAACTGGATATTTTTGTGGCACCCTGTAAATATAATGCTAAATATGCTATATTCTACTCAAAGCATTATTTTTTGCATATAAATAACATATTTCAATTTCCTAAAATTTCGTGGAAACTAAAGTTCTTAAAATTTCATTTATAGAAATATCTCTCATAGAACGCAATGCTTTGGAATACTTTTGAGTGTCCCTGTGTATAACCCAATGGTGGCATTGCCTCCATTTTATGCAGGAAACATCCAATAGTGAACTTGAATAACATATTTCAATTTCATTAAGATATGTCTACACTAAAGGTATGAAAATATGGTTTATAGAAATACCTCTCATAGAACACAATGCTTTGAAATACTTTCGGGTGTCCCTGTACACAAACCAGTAGAGGTACAAACTCCATTTTCAATAGGGAACGTCCGATAGTGAACTTGAATAACATATTTCAATTTCATTAAGATATGTCAAGAGTAAAGGTATGAAAATATGGTTTATAGAAATACTTCTCATAGAACACAATGCTTTGAAATACTTTCGGGTGTCCCTATACACAAACCAGTAGAGGTATAAACTCCATTTTCAATAGAGACCGTCCGACAGTGAACTTTAATAACATATGTCAATTTCAAGAAATTCCATAAATATTTACGGGAGTTAGAGCGCGGACAGACAGACAGACAGACAGACGGACAGACGGACAGACAGACAGACAGACAAACCGAAGTCATAAACACTTTTCAACCTTGTTGGAAAGTGTTAAAAAAGGGCGTAAAAAAAATAATTACACTGTGTTATAAAAAAAAAATTAAATTTTAGGTACACTCTTCAATTTTGCCTGTTTATTCACTTACACATATCGCTGAATAAGTATATATAAGTATTTTTTCTCTAACACGTACTTAAAAAAAAAAAAAAAAAAAAAAAAAAAAAATGAAATTTGAACTTGCAATATGTACATATTTTAATTTTATTAAAGTTAGTAAATAAAAACCGGTAACAAACACTCTCATTATTATATTTTCTAACATGAAAACACTATATAAATCGTTGAAAACAAATATTGTGCACAAAATAAAATATGCAAAATTTGTAACTTGTTTTTTTCTGTTGCTTTCATTTGCTTTATCTATAGTACACGCCCACTACAGACATTTACATTTGTAATCCGGCCCACTCTGGGGATGCAGTTTTAAAGGACTGTAGATTTCTTTAACGTCTTTAGGGGTTTTCCGATAGTAATTCTCCATTTTATAAAACTCCTATCTAATCAACATTTTCTGCAGTAAATTTGGTTCAGATATATTCAGTTTCTTATTTTTCACAGTATACATACAAAAATTTAAGTGATAAATAAAATTTAATGATTTAATAAAATTACACTGAGTTAGAAAAAAATTAAGTACCCATTCCATATTTGCCTATTTATTCATCCCTACTTTAGCTGGATTTGGACATCATATGTCATTATATCTGTTTGTTTGAACCTTTCATTGCTTTATCGAATTTAGCCTTATAGGAAACCAAATCACATATGAAATAGTTATACTTTTAGAAGTTTGAAAATCTGCTTACATTTCCTTCTCTGACTATGATTTTAACGAAAAAAACATACTCACATATTTTATGAAATACAGCCGGCAGCAAAATTATTCCAGCGCTAGCAATAATTCCTATACAAAAAAGTAGAGTTAATACCGTTTTGTTAAATAAACTCTTGTCGAATCATGTTCTTGGTCAGTCTAAGAACATGATTCCATAAGGACTTGTTTAACAAAACGGTATTAAGTGCACTTTTTTTATACAGGAATTATTGCTAGCGCTCGAATAATTCTGGGATTACGAGATATATGCATAACAATACATATGTGTATTATCCCAATTATTATCTCATCTCGTACTTTAGACGTCAGATGGTTATAAAAACAGAGGGAGTAAATGAAATAATATTCTAGTCGGAAGCTTTGAAATTACTTCCTCATTATAATGTTACCTTAGAAAGAAAGTTTCTTGTCCTTAAGACCTCAGAAGAAAGCAGAGCAAAGACATTAAATAAATATTTCATCATAAGGTGTAGGATTTTTAATACTGGTGTTATAATAAATGCATGCACTTTTTATGAACATTTTCCAAGCAATTTACTCTTGAATGATGTTGATATGCAAGATAACAATTTCGCACTGATTCTTTTTATTTGCTTTGCTTATAGAATTGAGTATGATTAGGGAACTCTAAAGTAATTTCGATTAAGTATATTAAAAGAAATAATCTGGTTAGAACCAAATTAAAATAGAACGTCCGGGTATTACTAAGCTAGCATTGTAAACTCTAAAAAGTACTTCGTAGAATTTCTAAAAATCACAGACAAGAAAAAAATATTTTCAAGAAATGCTCTTATATATATAAGAAGTCTATTGTTCATTTTAGTCTAGTTTCTAAGCACAGATGTAATGTTTCTAGAATGGCCGGTAACTCAGACGCTTTAGAAAGTTGAATTAAACTTAATTACATATCCAGAGTTCTTACAAAGGGAAATTTTTCGTACCATTATTTTTAACTATATAAATTTACACTTGACTAATCGTTGGTATCTATTTAAAAAAAAATATATATTATATAAAATTTCTGGTGTCCAAATTTCCCTTTGTGAGAAACCTGTTGGGGAAAGTACCCCAAAACGGGATAGCTTATCTAATCTTCGCTTTATTTCTTATTGTGTACAAGGTACATTCCAAAGCTAGACGTCATTTAAAAGTATACACCTTTTCAACTACTTAAAATACCTTTGTCACATTTATTCAATAATATTTATGTGAAAAATACCGGTTTCACAATGTCTTACACGATCCCGTTTTACCCTACCAAGGGTGGGTAAAAAGGGATAGGGATTTTTATGTTATTAGGTTTTTGCTGATTTTACTTTTGATTTAGTTTTTAGAACAAAAATAGGCTACGTTTTTATAAGAAGAAAATTTTAATTGTAAATTTGAAAAATTACATAACACAGAAATCACATAAAAATGTGTCGTCTTCTTCTTCTGCTCTGGAACAGGCTTCGTGGGTCCATCCCTGGCAGCTCGAGCATTGTATCCAGCCTTCACCAGATTTCGATTCAAGATACAGAGCGTTTAAGAAAATACATGCTTCATCTTTTTCAGCTTCATCTTCTGAAGACGACGACGTCCAACCTTGGCTAACTGATGATTTTTTTTTTTTAGGTTTTCTTATGTTAGGTCCATTTTCTTCGATTTTTGCAAATGATGATTGTGGTTTTTTTTCAGGTTCAGAGTAACATTTTTTAACTTTATCTGCCTGTTCTGCATCTCCACTTGGTTTCTTTTATGCCTCGTTTGTTTTCTCTTCGGAACATTCAAGAGACTTGTTTTGGCAGCCCTTTTTTTCAGCTTTTGAGTTCTTTCTCGTTCTTTTTTTTTCACGCTCTTCTTCTTCCAACTCAAGTTTATATAGGCTTCCTGTTATAATTGCTGTTATCCCTCTTCTCCTATCGTGTTTATTTTGAGGTCTTGGTCCAATCACTCGTGGTGGAGGTAGAATTTCTTCGGGTGATATAGAAAATGTCAGTGAAGGACGATAGTATAGCCCAAGTCCTTTGTTTCCTGTTGAAGTGGACGGTTGGATAAGTCCTGCGTTTGTGCTAGTGTTATCGGTGCCCCCATCACGAGGTGATTCATTCAATACTGTCTCTAGTGGTTGTGATTACTGCAAACTCTTAGATGCTATGACTGAACTTGAAGATCCTTCGGATCTGGCCTCGTTTTGTTGCAGATTTAATGGTTGTTGGGATGTCCTGTTCTGAGCATCCGGCAACGGGTGATCTGTTGGAAGAGAAGGAGCGAAGAGATATTCAGGAAAGACATCTGGGTTACATGGAAAAATGCCTGTTTTCCTGAACCCATTCACAGCAGTTTGGACAAGAGCAGCTCGTTGAAATGCTGCATTGAACATCTTTCCTACTTCGTAGATAGTAATCCCTCTGCCAGGATGGTTGAACATCCACTTGCGAACTTCTTGCTCAATGGAGACATAACTGTAACATCTAATGGATGAAGCCGATGAGTAGTGTGGGGAGGGAAAGTCAGCATGATAACATTTTTTTTTCTCTTGCCAGATTTATTAGTTCGATACTTTTAGTATGGCTGCAGTGACCATCAAGCAACAGCAGAACAGGTCTTTCATGGGAAGGATTTGCTATCTGAACGAATTTCTTGAACCACACAATGAATGGTTCCTTGTTTATCCAGCCTGTCTTGTTGTATGCCGCGAAAGAGCCTTGTGGAGTATCATCCATTAGCCTTGGGTTTTCCCTTTGCCTGGGGAAGACAAACATGGGAGGAAGCAGCACTTACACAGGTTTCTATTGTGACCAAGACTCCTCGCTCACCTGATGTCAAACTTCCCACTTGCTTTTTACCTCGCAATGCAAGAACTTTAGAAGGTTTGTTAGGAACTGTGAGAATCCCAGTCTCATCAACATTGTAAATGTCATTGGGAGCAAACTTATACTTTTCATAGAGAGAGGCCAATAGGTCATAAAACATTTTCACGGCAACGCGATTGAAACCTTTTGCTCTAGCCATCTATGTAGCTTCAGGGCTTATCAGACTAAGGGTTTTATTTCTTCCAAGAAAATTGTACAACCAGTGCTTACCCGCCATTTTTTTAACGGTGTTAAAACAGTGCTGAATATTGTTAATTTCAGCAAACTCAAAAGCTAGGATTCTTAAGCCGGTTAGGGTAATTCCAAAGAGCCTTTCTTCTAATATCAGTACATGTTGAGCTAGCTCTTTTTCCTGATCTGCAGTAAAGACGTTTTCAAACCTGCCAAGCTTTTTTACAGCAGCCACTTCTGGTGTCAAAGCATTTAAGCGAGCTTTTTTCACTTTTCTCTCCAGTGTAGATTTGGGGACATTAAATGAATGGGCAGCTTTCAGAAAACCCATCCACCCTTCTAAAACTTCTCGAACAGCCTCTGCCATGCTCTGCTCGTACCAGCTATTTCTAGATGAAGTTCGCTGATAATTGCGAGTCATCTTGTATTCTGAAACCAAAATAAATTATTAGCTTTTTAAAAATTGCCAAAGAAAATATGGTCAAAGTTTAGTTGTGATTAGCTTATGTTTTTATAATATTATAGTGCGCACAACGTGTGGTTTTCTGGTTTATCTTTGTATAAGCCGCCCCCCTAAAAAAAGATTTAAAAAAAAAAAAAAATCTCAACTTTTTTGAATTTAAAACTTAAATTTTTGGTCAAAACATTTTTCTGACTTACAGTTTTAACCTATAACTAAATTTTGCACATAACTCAGGCCAGTTATTTGTACCCCAAAAGTAAAGTAAATTATTTTATTTCGAAAATATAATTATTTAAAATTAAAATAAGTTGTTGTAATTGATTATACATATTTTAATTCATTACTTATTTCAATTAAAATAACTTAAACACATTGCCAAAACATTAATGAAAATGGTCGGGTAAAACGGGACACATCAAAATTGTATCCCGTTTTGGGCACCCCAAAAGTGTCCCGTTTTGCCCGACCGTGATGCTTTTGACAACATAAATGGCTGACCCCTGAACCGTCCTAGCAATATTTAAATACATGAAATTGTTGTTAAAAGAGCTATGAACAAAACACAGTACTTACCGGAATTGTTCCGAAGGACGGAGAAGCACAAGGATAGTTGTTCTGCAGTCGAAAAAAAGTACAAAGTAAGTAAAAATCTCACTTGAAAACTATGAAAAAATATTTCTTTGCGAAACACGTGGCTAGCGTTGAGAGATCAACTGAGAATGCTGTCATGGCGGTCTGGAACCAGTTTAGCCTTTCTCCCGTGAGGTAGCACCACCAGTCAAGATCCGAGGCTCAATATCCCGTTTTGCCCGCCTACCCGTTTTGGGGAACTCTCCCCTACGCATCATTCTTACGTCAGGAAAAGCTTAACACTTATTCCTTGTTTTATTTTACTCTGTACTTTATAAAAAGTCCGTAAGCGTAAGATATTTCTTGTTATCTATAGTTAATTCCCAGGTACACTTTAAGCAATTTATAGTATAAAATAAAATAAAGAAAAAATAACATTTACGCAATCTTAAAAATAGAAGACTTATTAAACAATAAACAATCATGACAAATCATTACAGTGTATCAAAAAAAGTAATTTATAATATAAAATATAATAAAGAAAAAATAACATTTACAGAATCTTAAAAATATTGTTTGTTTTCGTTAGCTGTGACCCTGCTCACCTATGCGCATGCGTGAGGTCTGCATTGATTTTGTTAAAATAGGGTAGAAGCGTAGAAGATGAGAGAATGTTTACATTTTACGAGTGAGAGATAAGTTGCGGTTTCTTTTTTCTTTTTTTAACCGACTTCAAAAAAAGAAGGAAGGTTCTCAATTCAAACCGTATGTTTTTTTTATGTTTGTTAGCTCATAACTTCTGAACGGATGCTCCAATTTTGATACTTTTTGTTTTGTTGAAAAGGTCTTGGCCTACAATAGGTCCCATTGTAATATCTTTACGATCTAAAGAAAATACAGGGTGCCCAAAAAAATCAGTCCCAACTCTTTTAAATACTAAACGGCTGCAGCTATAGTGATAAAAATGGTATGTAAGTATAGCAAACTGTCCATGCTGTACAAGGTTAAACCGCTTGCAGCGCCACCTGGTGGAAAATAACGGAGTTAGTGTTCCTATCTCGAAAACGGTTCTAAAGAAAAAGCGAATTACAAAGCTGAAGAGTATCACCGATTTAGTACAAAAGATAGTTTAGACATTCATGCTAGCGTTCCTATCTCGGAAATGGTTCAAGACAGGGGGGAAAAGTGAATTATAAAATTGCAGAGCATCATCGATTTAGTACGAAAAGATAGTTTTGACATTGATGCTAAAAATACAAGGCTAAAAACGTGCATTTTTTTTTTGTTCGCAATTTCTTACACTATACATACTTGAGCTACATTGCTCACGTTGTAGCGTAGCTGGTGAGACATACGCTAAGAAGTTCAAAATGCGGTTACTTGATACTTTATGTTTTGTTATACAGATCTTGGTCTGAAGTAGGTCCCATTATAACTTCTTTAGAATCTAAAGAAAATAAAGCGTCATATGGTGAAAAACAGCGGAATTAGTGCTCCTATCCCAAAAACGGTTCAAGATGGGAGAAAAGTTAATTACGAAGTTGTAGAGCATCTTCAGTTTACTATGAAAAGACAGATTTTAGACATTATTGCTAAAAATAGAACGCTTAAAACGTGCAGTTGTTTGTTCGCAATTTCCTACATTGTGTACACTTGAACTACGTTGCACACTTTGCAGCGTAGCGGACTCTGTGGTTCGAAGTACTGTTACTGTAAGCGGTCACATCGATTAGCGAAAAGTCGTTTTCAACCAACTTCAGAAAGGAGGGAGTTCTTAATTCAATCTATGTGTTGTTGTTGGTGGTGGTGTTTGAAAGCTCATAACTTCGTAATAGATGCTCTAATTAACCGACTTCAAAAATGAGGAGGTTCTCAATTCAAAGCGTATGTTTTTTGTTTTTGTTTGTTAGCTCATAACTTCCGAACAGATGATCCGATTTTGATACTTTGTAAAGGTCTTGGTCTGAAATAAATCCCATTGTAAAATCTTTACGATCAAAAGAAAATACAGGGTGCCCAAAAAAGTCAGTCCCGACTCTTTTAACTGCTGAACAGCTGCAGCTATAGTTATAAAAGTGGTATGTAGGTATAGTAAAGTGGACATGTGCTACGCGATTCAACCGTCTTATGCGCCACCTGGTGGAAAAGAGTGGAGTTAGCGATCCTATCTCGGAAACGTTTCAAGACAGGGGAAAAAAGTGAATTATAAAATTGCATAGCATCATCGATGTAGTACGCAAAGATAGTTTATACATTAATGCTAAAAACAGAACTCTTAAAACGTGCATTTGTTTGTTCACAAATTCCTATTTTGTGCACACTTGAACTACATTCAATATGTTGTAGCGTAGCGGGTGACATTTATGCTATGTAAAATTCAAAGTATGCTTATTGTAAGCGGTCACATTGATTAACGTATGGACGTTTTATACCGACTTCATAAAGGAAGAGGTTCTCATTGCAAACCATGTTTCTTCTCGTTGTTGTTGAAATTTGTTAGCTTATAACTTCGTAAGAGATAATTTAATTTTAATACTTATTTTGTTGTCGTAATGATCTTGGCCTGATATAGGTTTCATTATGATTTAATTAAGATATAAACAAATTTCAGGATACTCACAAAAGTCTGTTCTCACTCTAACTGCTGAACGCATGCAGCTACACTGGTAAAAGCATTATGTAAGTATCGATGTTGAAACTTCTGTCCGTCAGCTGCAATGCATATTTTGCTCTTTGTTTGAACTTTACGCTGCGCAATTTCCAGCGCAGCGGGTGACACGTATTCACTGTAAAGTTCAATATATATGCCTAACAGAATTTTCGGTTACGAATACAGCGTATCCGTCCTTTACATTTCTAAAGACTTTTTAATTTAACGAATGTTCGTTCAGTAGATACTTTTTTGCTCATATCCGATAAAGGCAAGAAAAATAGCACAACTTAAAAATGCAGCATTTGAGAAAAATCAAATTAAAAATAACTTGACTATAATAAAACTGGCACAACTGTCTCTTGAGTGGATAACTTTTTAGATGGAGATGTAACTTTTTTGTTCACACTGGGTGCATTTCGTGTATTTTTCAGTGACATAAACCATTTTTTGAGTAATGTCACTTTTCTTGGAACTTGTGATTTGTGAAACTTCCGTCAAACGTCTTCTGATGCTCTGCTATATAAATAAGTTTTCACTGAAAAGAGAAAAATAAAATCTTTTTGTAAAAAAATAGAACCGACTCCAAAAAGGAACTACTATTCAAACAACTGAAAATGAAAGAAAATTGGCAGAAAATGGAACGGTAAATTGCGCCTAAAAGTATAAAATAATTTCCTTCGCCAAACAACCTATAACACTACAATTAATCATAACTTTTGAAGTCGGCGCAAAATTAAATAAAAATTGATACCTTTATTCAATACAAAAATCAAATCCTATTCAAAATACACATCTCACATTGTTACCTGCAAAACTCAACCGAGAACTAATTTGATTCAAGAAAACAAATAAGATTTCGTAAGCAGCAAAAGTTAGCGAAGATGCTGGTATCTGACGTCCTTAGTGAAAAAAAAATCGCAAAATTATCTGGCAAACATTTTTAATTTCTTTGGGATATCATGATCATTTTCATAAGGTATATCAAGAGAGAAATCAAGAATATGAAACAACATATCGTACAATATATATTATGAAAATATACATCTTGCGTATATATTTTTGCCTTACGTTTTGATCGCCAAATCCAAAAGCCATCAAGGACGATAGTTATCAAAGTTATACCAAATTTGCAAAGGAAACTCTAACTTCGTAGAAACATAAATACAGCATTGTGAAGAATGTTCACTGTTCTGTGTAGATGCTGCCAATGGACCAATTGTATGCAGTGATAAAATAATAAAGGAAACATGAAAATGGATCATTCGAGACGACAGCATTTGTTGCTACCGACCTAAAAACAAACCTTTAAAAACTAATTAAATTTATTTAATTTTGCGCCGACTTCAAAAGTTATGATTAATTGTAGTGTTATAGGTTGTTTGGCGAAGGAAATTATTTTATACTTTTAGGCGCAATTTACCGTTCCATTTTCTGCCAATTTTCTTTCATTTTCAGTTGTTTGAATAGTAGTTCCTTTTTGGAGTCGGTTCTATTTTTTTACAAAAAGATTTTATTTTCTTTTCAGGACATTATTGAATTTTGAGGCGATACTTCTTCGTTATATTCGTATAAAGGCAAAATGCTGATTTTTTCCCCCTTGTAATTTTTAAATAAGTGTAGAAGATCAGTTTTATTCTTCGATGCAAAATAAAATCCGTAAACTTAAAAGTAAATGCCTGTTTTCTTTCTTCTTCTTCTTTTTTTTTTTTTTTTTCAGTTTAAATTATTTTTATTTGCTTACTTGATCTCTAAATTCGTACTATATCTGTCATACCTGAACACTTGTTTCATGCACTGATTATAGTAGTAAATTAATTAAAAATGACTTAAATTAGGTAAAATTTACATAATTCATTAATAAAAGAAGAGAAAAAGAACAACGTTTACAGTAGACTTTACCTGTAGTAAAAGTAATATATTTTTTTCTTTTAAATTATACTGCTAAAATAAAAATACCATATTTTTGGATCTCTATTTTACAGAAATTTACAGAAAATCGTATTTAAATCAAATCATTAGATTTTTTTTATCATGATTATTTTACACCTTTTATTTTTCGCGCATATTGTCATATAAATTACATTAAATAAAATATTGTTAATTAAAATTAAAAATTAAACTTTAAATTCGCGTAAAAAGGTAAAATAAATATTGAAGACTCATAAAAAGAAAACGAACACGTGTAGAACGAAAAGCGCATTTGGCTAAGTGCCCATCTCATTCAACGCATCACCCCTTTTCCGAGTAGGCTCGTTCCGCGAGAGGTAGACATGGTTTACGAAAACGGACAGTAGAAGACTTATTAAACAATAAACAATCATGACAAATCACTACAGTGTATCAAAAAAAGTAATTTATAATATGAAATATAATAAAGAAAAAATAACATTTACAGAATCTTAAAAATAGAAGACTTATTAAACAATAAACAATCATGACAAATCATTACAGTGTATAAAAAAAAGTAATTTATAATATAAAATATAATAAAGAAAAAATAACCTTTACAGAATCTTAAAAATAGAAGACTTATTAAACAATAAACAATCATGACAAATCATTTCAGTGTATCAAAAAGAGAAAGAAAGAAAGAATAAAAAGAATAAAATTGATGAAAAAACTCATCAATCTTTTCAGTATTTTAATTACATAATCAATACGTCAATTTATCTAAAACATCTTAATTAGTACGATTTCTTTTTAGAAATTGCTACAAAACGCTACATCTTTCATGGTGCAAAATCCAGCAAATTTTAAATCGACTAATCCTGTATACTTGTTAATTTACATAAATCACATTAAAAGAAACTAGTAAAATTTATTTCATAGATTTAGATTGGAGGAAAAGGAAAGGGTGGGTGAAGGTAAATACCAGATCAACATCTGGTCACTAAAAACTTCTTCCATCTCTTTTTTTTACACATCAAGCCATTTTACTTTCCTTTAAAAAAAGGTTAAAAGACTAATATTACAATCAAGGAAAATTTGTTAAAAACAAAGTAAAATAGCAAAATTATGTATATTTAATATTTGTCTAAAATGCGTTCCAAAACAAATCACAAACACTACTTTAGAATTCCAATCATTTTATAAAAACACTTTATACTACACCATAAACAGAGCTTGTGGGATATTTTTAACTTTAGATTGATTGATTGAATATATGTAATTTTAACAGGAGTATTTGTACTGCGAAATTTTTTCGATCAACATACTTAATATCATACGCAGAGTTGCCAACTTTTATAATTTATTCCGGAGAGCCTTTTTAGCCCCGCCTTCATTTTACATCACTTTATTTATAGAAAAATTTTCTTCAATATATAACTACAATAAAAATAAATAAATAAATAAAAAATCCTGTTAAATTACTGAAAATTTCTGGCAGCAAAAGTTACCAGAATATGTTCGTATGCTACAAGAAGATATTGTAGACAGAAAGTTTCTTTAATCAATTGTGAAAGAAAAATAAAATAAAATAAAAAAACTCACATTAAATGAACTTACCCCATTTGATCATACAGGATCGAACCACAGGTCTCCGCGTAGTAGACAAAGGCTTTACCCCAAAGTCACAGATTCACATATCACGTTTTTACTTAGCGCTGCCCAATCCCGCTTTGATATCAAGTTTTCCGAACACGAAATAGAAACAAAATTTACCCACCAGATAAAATCTGTTACAGTGGTTACAGGTATGGTGTAAGACAAATTTTTTACAGAGTTGTGATTCGAAATCGAAGCTCTTAGCTGGTAAACAAAAAAGTGCTGGGTTCGATCCCAGATCGTGCTCGTCGACCTAGCCATTCGGAGTTTTTAGTGGTTTTCCCAGAAACTCGCGTAAATCCGGGCTAGGACCCCTTAGAAACACCCTCACACCTATAGGCCTAGGACCCTCGTGTAATCATTCGGCTTCAATCCCAATAACCCGACAACAGCTCGAAACTCTTATTTTTGTGTTTGAATTTTTAATAACATAATTTGGAATGTAAAACACTATTATAATGATTATGTCATTAACTAAAACATACTAAACATAAGTTTTCAAAAAAACAGGCAGAATGTACTAAATTTTAAAGAAATGAAGTTAACTTTTTTTGATTTTGTAAATTTTATCTTAAATGTTCATTCATATTTTCTTCATAGTCAAATGATTTGATTGTAACAGAATTTATCTAATGGGTACATTTTTTTATATTTTGTATTCGGAAAATTCATATCAAAGCAAGATTTGGAAGCGCTAAGCAAAGGCTTAATATGTAAGTACGTGGCTTCGAAGTAAAGTCTGAACTTGCCATTCGAAAGGCTGGGGTTCGATACTGTATGGTCACGTGGGGAAACATTTATTTAATGTGAGTTTTTTTTTTTTTTTTTTTTTTTTTTTTTTTTTTTTTCTTTCCTCTACAATATGCTCTATGAAAAAAAATCTGTTTCTACGAATATTTTCTGTACCGTTTTGTTACAAAAAATTTCTGTCTACAATTTTTTCTCGTAGCATACGGATATTTTCTGGCAACCTTTGCTGACAGAAATTTTCTGTAATATAACAGGTAGCAGGATTATTTTTTATAGTGAACAATGGTTCTGAATAAATTATAACAATTGGCAACTCTGCATATATTTCGATGTTAGAAGCAAACTAAATTTACAAGTACTATTTTTCCCTCAACATACTGTTTATCAGAGCATAAATTATCGCATAATTAAGTAAAAGGACTAATAATCTACAATATTTTTTCTTTTTTTTTTCAAACAGGCTATCTGGCTGTTTTATAGGGATAATTTGTATAGATTTATCTTAAATAATATTAATTAGTAAAATTAAAAAATAATAATAATTTAACGGAAAAATTGTGTGCTTTTAGAACTGAAACTTAATCTTTTATGCCTTCAGATATGGAACATATTTTCTTTAATAAATTGAAGCATTGTAATACTTAATTAAAACTAACATATACAAAAAAAAAAAAAGGAAATAATATAACTTTGTCTACAATAAAATTGAAAGTCTCTACTTGAAAATTATTAAATATTTAAAAAAATATTTACATAACAATGGTAATAGAGAATTACTGTTACCAAAGGTATCTATAGTTATCTAGAGTTAATAAATAAATAAATAATAAAAAAGAAGCTATAAGGACATTTTAACTTTTAATTTCTGACAGAAATTATGATGATTTTTGTAGACAGATTTCTAACGCAGATAATTATTTAAATTTCTAATAATCGTTGCGAATACATATATATATCAATGTCTGGGAAACAACTCATATAAACTTTTCGAATATCTTTTGCCTTGTATAAGGTTTCACTTCCATATAGGTTGTTTGTTGATTAATCCATGTCTTCCGACCTGGTATTTGATCATTGTAATGATATATTATTATTATTATAAATAATCTCTAAAAAAACAGTTAAATTGAACACGTGTCATTTGTTAAATATATTAAAAACACTTTAAATACACGTAAATTTACATTTTATTTAAAAGATGTAAATATATATATATATGGATATATATATATATATATATATCCAAAGCTTTTTTTCGCTTTAATAGTAAAACATCATCAGGGATTTTTATTATTCGTTTCCAATGAGTAGTTTTTAAATATGTTTTCTTTTCACAGTCAACAGTTAAGTCTTTTAATAACGTGAATGTCAGCAAAGGCAATTTGAAGTTCGGTAGAGGTTGGATCAAGGAGCTAAGAAAAATAAGAAAATTTAAATAGAGAATAGAAAAGTTCTTTATTGCTTTTGATGGGAATTTGATAGACTCCTCCAGTGGGTCCATTTAAGTCGCGGTCATGAAGGGTTAATTGTTTAATAGTTATAGAAGAACTGAATGGGATAAAAAAAAATTAAATTTACGTTGTATATTATATTGGACAGACTAAGAGGACTTTAAATAAAAGAATACAAGAACATATACGAAATATCAAAGAAGGAAATAGTTCTACTCTAGTCGACTTCATTTATGCCAACGCAAACGCTATATGGGATAAAGCCAAAATTATTACAGCACCATCTACTATCCAAGAACTTTACATTTCCGAAGCTATTAATATAATTAAATGCAAAAATGCAATAAATTCCCAAGATGCTGCAATTTTGCCAATAATTTGGCACAATAGTATGAAATAGTTAATAGTTTATTTCTGCTAATTCATGATGGTTTTTCTCCTACAAGAGCCTCGTGTGATATTTCAATAGTTCCAGCATCTCTTATTTTTCTTAGCTCCTTGATCCAACCTCTACCGGACTTCAAATTGCCTTTCCTGATATTCACGTTATTAAAAGACTTAACTGTTGACTGTGAAAAGAAAACATATTTAAAAACTACTCATTGGAAACGAATAATAAAAATCCCTGATGATGCTTTACTACTAAAGCGAAAAGCTTTGGATATATATATATATATATTATATATATATATACATATATATATTTGTTTGTTTGTTTTTTAACATCTTTTAAATAAAATTTAAATTTACGTGTATTTAAAGTGTTTTTAATATATATATATATATATATATATATTATTATCATTATTATTACTATATAAAGTGTGAAATGACATAGCCGCATTCAGCTAAATTTCGCTTAAAGCGTTAATTGAATGCAAAAAGTAAAAAGTATTTTTGTAGAGAGCAGAAAAGTTGTTAGGAACAAACCAGTTTACAGGGACATTCACTTATTAAAATGTGTTATGCTTCAAGGACATTTATGTTACAATTATTTCTTATTTAGTATTATCGGAAGAATGTCATTCAAAATTTTAGTCAATTAAACTTTCCTGATCAATATCAGGGTTTAATATAATCATTTAGACTTTATACTGTTTGCGTGATACGGCTAGCATTGCTTATAATCATTCACCATAATTTTGAAAAAATCTCATACGAGTCTTCATCTTTCATTCTGTATTCTTCATTTTTTTGCAACGGTTTGCTTTTTACAAAGATGAGACTATGCTCTAGTTTTAACGAATAAATTTGCTTAAATTACCTTTGCAATGTTATACATATTAATTCCTGTCCTAATAATTTAAATTAATAAGAATTAATCCGTTTTTAATTTAAATCCGATATTATAGATAATAACAATATATTCGAAAAAACACATAATAACAATAATAAAGATTTTTGCACAGATATTATAATTATAAAGATTTTGAATAAATAAACGTCTGTGTTTTAAAAACCAATCCAAAGCGCTTATCACTGTGTAATAAACAATAAGCCCTTTTCTTAATGTATGAAGATTAATATAATGAAATTTCCCTCCAGTAAATTTTCATGTTATAGCATATTGATAAACGCTGTCAAGCGTGATGGTTGCATTGAAAATGTGGAAAGGGAATCCGATTAAGAAAAAAAAAAATCATTTAAAGAACGTATATCCGGGAAGTTCAACTAATTTCAAGTTATTTTAACATATTCTTTTCTTTTACAATAGTGATCTGAACAAATTATTTGTATTTACTAAGATATGCTTAATAAAGAATAAGCTTTGTGGTATCTGACAAATGATGGTAGCGGGAAGGGTTTGGACTACTTTTCCTCGTATGTCATACAAATAAAAAATAATCAAAACTTATGTCAACCATAATATCTCATGTCAATTTCACATCAAAAAATAACATTTAAAGAGAGAAAACATATGCTTTACTCATAAAGCACATCTTCTTTTCTGGACATCCTCAGGATATCCCAGGAATGTACTGTTCTTTTTCGGACATCTTCTTGCCCTGGGGCAAAGATATGTTACTATTAACTTTTTTACTGAAATTCAACAACTATATTTTCAACACTGAATTAGAGTCCTGCATAGGGTCAAGTTGACCAAATATTTTTTTTTTCTCGCTGGTTTGGGTCGGATTTATTCAGATTCTTTCTGCGGGTCGGTCTTAGTTTTAGACATAATTTTTACAGTAATAAGTAAAAATTCTCATGAGATAAATATAGCTGCATACGCATGTCCAAATTATTATATTGCAGTAAACTTCCATAACTAATAACTTACTTCAGAAAAATAAATAAGCAGCTTACATCTATATATACTTAGAAAGACCCCCACGGAGGGCATTCCCCCTCTAGGCCTAGGACACATCAGGAGTCAATCGGCCTTAAATCCTACAACCAACCAACTACATCTGTATATTTTTTCAATTCTTTTGTATGAATTCTTCCGAACAAAGAACATATCCTAATAAGGAACAAACTCCGCATGCGCGAAAGTTTACAAGTTTTATTTCATTAGAAAATAGCATAAAAATGGAACAAAAAGTTTTCAAATAACTGTATAGCATTCATTAATCACTTTACTCTCGAATTTTAAAATGGATTTCACGACTTTTAAATATTTTATATATATGTGTGTGTGTGTATATATATATCTTCGGGTTTCGGGTGAATGGAAATTGTTTTCCCTGTTTTTTGGGTTGGGCTGCCTCCAAATTAAGCTGTTGAAGAATGTGCCGAGTAAAACATGACTTGTTTAAGACTTTACTATGAACTAGCTTCAATATATAATAGTATGTAAACTACATTCTGTATTATAATAAAATTAAAACACTTTAAAAACACGTTAAAAAATACATTTATTACAAAGATAAAAACTTTTTAGAATAATTTTTTAGATAAAAGAAGTTTTTATCTTTAACGTGGTTTTAAAGTGTTTTCATTTTATTACAATAATGACACGTGTTTACAATTAAACTCTTAACTTGAGTTTGTTTGTACATTCTGTATTTTTTGAGCAAACGTAAGCTCTACAGTTGAGAAAGTTTTCTTTCTGAAGTTTTATAACTTGTAATATTTAATGCATGTGATTAATATTTTTAATAGAAGTGACAAAGAGATTTTGCTGACTCAATACTTCAGACAAGAAATGCCTTTTTATGACTGAAAAACTAATACCTTTTAAATAACAGAAACATAGAAGTAAATAAATTTGTACATAGAGAGAAGAATTTTTTTTTTTTTTTTTTTTTAGTTTTTATTCTTAATTATTTTTAGTTTTAACTGCTTAATGATCTGTAAATGACTACAAATTCTTCTATTTCACAATATTTTGATGTTGCAATTTAACTTGAAAATAAAAGAATAAAAAATCGGTATCAGGTTTTCTGTCTTGATCGATTTATGGGCCTGGTTTGAAAGTATTTCCTCATCTGTTGAGAATTGTTCTAAATATAAAACGTTGCGATAACTGTTAATTAATATGACACTAAAAAACTAAATATTCTGTTTGCAATGTTTTTTTCATTTTATTTAAACTTTCAAATTTTCCTAAAATAAAATAAAGGATAACTGAAAAAGGAAATTACTAGGTGCCATGCCATTGGTTGATATCTTACAAACATCACATTTTAAAATCGAATTGAGAGTTATTTTCATTTCTATACGTACTCAGTTCAAGTATTACCATGTATTTCAGTTCTAGGAGTAAATTGTAGAATAATTATTTTTGATAAAACATAAGGAAAATTTAAATTTGACACATTTTTTAAGGACCAGAATCACACAGAAAAAGCAATCATTATAATCAGTTACTACAAATGTAAAACATCTTAGACTAATCTATATCAAAAAATTACTTTTTTTCTATGCATCACAATTCATTAAATCATATCCTTTATTTCCATCCTAAATATATTGTATAAAATTATAATGTATGCAAGCAAGCTATAAAAAGAAGATTCATGACGAAAAGAATTTGATGAGGAGGGAAGGAAGATTTCTCTTGTGTGTGTTTTTTTTTTTTTTTTTTTTAAGAAATTAACAGAAGTTTCCATTATAATAATAATTATTAAGATAAAGCTGGGAGAGATTGCGCACATAGCGGATCGGCGGAAAAGAATAGAGTGGGCGACTTGCGACTTCAAATGATTGCGCAACATTAGTCGAATGTGCATGTTGATTGCTTCAATAGTCTAAAATAAAACGTGGTTATTTTGTCTCGTTTTCAAAAATAAATGCTTGACCGAGGAATTTCTATAGAATAGTAATAGCAGAAAATATTTTGAATTTAAACAATTACTAAGAAGCTACTAACCTAGACTAACGGTACGAGCATCACGATTCTCACTAAAAACGAATAATTATTGAATAAAAGGCTGCGTACTCTCTCCTACCAGAATGGGAGAGTTTGTGCTTTTGCTATTTAGGAGATATTGCGCACTGATTTTATAAATTTCTGTACTAGTAAAGATTTCACAGCTTATTGGTAATGACAAGACAATGAGGATTAGTTTGTTGAATGTGTGGAACTGTACCAGGAAATAACTTCGACTTGTGACTAAACTAATTCGACCCATTCGCAGCGGCCCATCTTCTTGGAAGCCGTTTCTAAAATCCGAAATTGGACTTTATTCAGCAGTGGCAACGATCGACAAAAAGCACACTTCTGGGGGAATTTACCTCTCGAATGCCAATGTTAGTCTGTGGGAAATTTAAATTGAGTATTTTAATGTTATTGTATACATGTTTAGTTTTGCAAAATTCTGTAGTATGAAGCTTAAGTTTTGTGAAGTTGTCGGTTGCTTAAACAGAAACGATAAAATTCAATGCAAACAAAAAGATCATCCCACTGAAACTTGTTTTTAATATAATCCTCTAATTTTTTATTTAAAAAAAAAAAAAAATTGAACGTAAAGGATTTTGAAGTTGAAACAATGAAACTTAGGTTTAGTGTTTTGAACATTTTTGGCGGAAGATTTTGAAGAAAAAAAAAGCTTTAACAAATAATATAAGCAGTAGGCGAGACTAGTCATTGCGCACACAGTATCCTGCCCGTCTGTTTGGCTCAGAAATGCATTACAAACATGGTGTACATCTTCTGGAAAGGGTTAACTTGTGGTAGGTGGATGCACAATAGCTGCACCATTTAACACCAATAGCTTCAACGATTGTGAATAACGAGAGATTCGGTCAGCAAACAAGAAACCATTCAAGTTGAAAAGGAAATATAATAATTTTAAGTTAAACGTGTTATATAGTAACTCAATGTTATTTTGTAATCTTACTTCGTCTGTTGTTTTGTTTTGTTTCCTTAATACTTTTTCTTTAAATAAATTTTTGTAATTCTTTTTAAATTTCTTTTATTTTTCGGATTTTTTAATTAATAAATTGAAATATTCACTACTAATACAAAAATATTTGTTTACAAATACCTTACAACAATGTCATTTAAGCGAAGTTATTTTTATTAACAATGTAATTGTAGTTATAATTGTACAATTACAATGTAATTGTAGTTATAATCTGTCCTGCCCCTGTGCGCAATCACTCTTACCCTATAAGGAGAGATTGCTTAAAATAGCTCTCTTTGTTTTATTACAACTGTTGTTTTAAATTATAACATAACAACAAAATAGTGATGGAAATGCGTAGAAGAAGAATCAGTTCAAAATTATGCACCGATAGTTTAGCAAAAAATTAATATTTGAATTTTTTTTATATTGTTTTGTTGAATTGTGCGCAAATTCTCCTAGCTTTACCTTCTTATTACCTAAAATCTCACGTCTTTCATAGCACACATTCAAATTACTTCTTTCATACAAATTCATAAATTTAGTTTTCGTCGAATTCTATTGCACAAGTAAAAGGGGGAAAGTTAAAATTATTTTTTAATTTAATTTAGCACAAATCTTAAACAAACATATATATATATATATATATATATATATATATATATATTATATATATATACATACATGTTTGGAAACGAATTGGGAATAATTTATTTTTACTTGTAATGTACTAAAAGAAGTTAGTATGGCAACGATAATATTCTTATAATATTCTTATAAATAATGACTTTGGCATAACTTAATAAATTTTAGTTAGATAATAACGTGTAAAATATTTCTTCTCTTAAACTAATGAATTATTTTTATTCGGTTTAATAGAAAAAATCTGGAACTTTTCAAAAATAAAATTAAATGCGAAATTGGACTAAATCGGATCCTGCTAAAAACAATTGTAAAATATTTTAGTAAGTAACCATAGAAAAGACTAGTATGTTGTGGCCACCACAGACTTTCTCCTATATTTTCCTATATAAATTCACACAGTACAATATTTAAAAAAAAAAAAAAAAAAAAAAAAAAAGTTTTTTTTTCTTCGTTAAAAGTAAAAAAAATCAGTAACTTTGTTTTAAATTATCACATATTTATAGTTCAACCATTCGTTTTAAAGGTATTGACGAGACCTTTGAAGGAAAGCGATGCCCCCACATGCATAATTTTTTTTTCATAATTAACTACTACTATTATCAATAATTCACATTAATTTTACAATCACAGGTTAAGAATAACTCTCATTATGTACATTTATACGAAATTTTGTCCTATACTGCCATGTTAAAAATTTAGAAAAAATACGATCACAGCACCACCTATTGAGCAATTGATCCCCATATCTAATCAGCACCAGTTTATGTCAGGGGCCAACTAAATACCAAGTTTGATTAAATTTCGTTAAAAAAAATTTCATTTTTTTTTCTAAGTTTTTTTTCGTTAAAAGTAAAAAAATCGATAACTTTGTTTTAAATTATCACAGATTTATAGTTCAGCCATTCGTTTTAAAGGTATTGACGAGACCTTTTAAAAGATACCCATCTTGAAAATTTACTCCCCTCGAAGGGGGACTTCCCCCCCCAGGGGGGTGGCGAGGCTCCTACACATACAAAAAAGTTTTCCCAGTTGACTATCTCTATTATAAATAATTCTTGTAAATTTCACAATGATTACTAAAAAATAATTCTCTTTATGCACATTTATACAAAATTTTGTCCTATATCACCATGTTAAAAATTTAGAAAAAGCGGAATGGCAACGCAACCTGTAAAACAATTTTTACCAAAAGTTGATAGGCACTAATTTATGTCAAGGTGCAACTACATACCAATTTGTATGAAATTCTGTGCAGTAGTTCCTGAGATACAGTTGCCACAAAATTTTGTCTCACACACACACACACAGACAGACAGACATTTTCTAAAAATGGTCAAATCGTGTTCCACAGCTCTCAAAACGTGTAAATCCATCAAAAACCCGAGGTCGAAAATTTTTACGAATCCAATACTTTCTTCTATTGAATAGAAGAAAATACAAATAAACATAAACTACTAAGTATTCAATTGTAATGAAATTTTATTTCAATTTAATGTTAATCACAGGTCACAAATATGTGCGTATATCTTAATTTTAATGGGAAATAAGAAAAAATACACATGAAGAAATAATTAAGTTAATAATTTCTGCAAAATGTTACGGGAAATACTGAATTATTCAATGTTAAAATATTGTGTTAAGCTGATTTTAAATTAATGATTTGTGTTTTGTAACATTCATTTTACTTTTATTTAACGTTATGACCCACAATTTTTGATAAAATATTTCACCATCTTATTTTTGAAATTATAGCAGTACCAAAATTTGGTTCAATGTAACGCAAAATATATAGCAGTATATTCCAAAGATGTAAAAAGGTAAGGTTTGCTTTGAATCGATGATTTATTTTTCATAGTAATCATAGCTTAATTTGCTTATAATGCCAATCGGATGGAAAATTAAAATGAATCGCAGTTCGAAATAATAAGATTCTTATTTGGTTTTGATCTTAAAATAGTCTAAGAAAAATTCACATTTGAAGGGATTAGGCATGATAGTTCAGAGTAAAATATCTCCAATTTTCAAACAACTTGATATTTATAATCCTTATCGACATTTTCTTGACCTCTAAATGACATCGCTCAATGTCACGATCTAGGATTTCTCTGAGACAATGAAAGCAAAATTTTCTTCTCTGAATTAATACGCTTGACTGAAGCAAATTCTTGCCAGTGTGTTTATAAATGTTCTACTAGAGGAAATTTACATGTTTATCAAAATTTTAACTCTATAATACTTTGAAAAAAAAGAAAAAATGTACTGGCTGCCTTATTTACAGCTACAGTTATGAATGAAAATTTTAAATCAATCACCATAACCGTTCATGCGAATGGTTCATGTGAATTTTAATTCTTCTAGATATAAACGAAAGGTAAAACCTCCTGAAAATATACATTTAATAATATTTTGGAACATTTTTTACGCATCGGTTAAAAAATGGTAAATGCATCCTCTTAAATTTATAACCGCGACTTGATATTAATTCATAATTAAAATGAACCTCCTTACTTAATTTTTTTAAAGGCTTTAGATTAACTTATTTACTTTTGCAAATAATGATTAAATGAATGAATAACAAAATGGTAAGAATAATGGGGGTGTTGATGTCAGTTTGGTGCATTAGTATTCATAAGGTGCACAAAATTACGCATATATGATAATTACATTACAAATGCTACAATACATTTTGACAAAATAATATTCAGCATCACAGTGACAATAAGATTTTAGCTCTCAAAAATGAAGTTTCAAGGTTCCAGATACCACTTTACGCTATTAGAATGAATATTAGAGGAAGGTTTTATTAAGTACCTAAATGCCCAAATTCAACTCTCTAAACTATTATAGCTAAAAATACTGCGAATGTTGCTCTCTTACAACTAATACAAATATTGACTCTATGCGAACTATCCAATTTTTCCTAAACTAGAAAGAAGCAAATTTTCATTTGCAATTTTAATCACTTTTATTAAGAATAGAGTAACAAATATTTAAAGTAGTTTTTTAAATAGTGTATCTTTTTGTCTCGTACGTTAAGTTTTTTTTTTTTTTTTTTTTCTGTCAGGTTTAATGCATTTTTAAGTAAAAACTGAAGAAACGGAAAATTTCTTTTTTCTTTGTGTCTCTCTTTTTTTTTTTTTTTTTTCTTCGGAGAAATTTCTAGCTCATATACACGGAAGTGACCCATTGAAATGAAAACCTAATGTAAGAGGTGGGGATAATTCACGTGATACAGAAACGGATACGAAAGATTAAATAAACGGAAAAATTATTTTTAACTTTAACATTTCACTTGAAGTAAAATGACTTTTTAATAAGTAAAGTGGAATTTTGAAATTGCTAGAAAAGTTCTTTCGTGAAAAAAAAAAAAAAAAATGCCTTTTAAACTCCTGTTTTAAAAAGTATAATTAAAATCAGAATATCGATAAGAGGTTCATTTTCTGAGATGAAACAGAATAACATGATTCAACATGACTTTTTCCTATTAATCAATTAGGAGTAGAAACTTAAATTTGTTACTTTCCTCAAATGAGATATTATAATAAGTAGGGTTCACGTCAGTATGGCGACAAGGTGAAAATTATCGTCAAAAAATATTGAAATTAAAGGGCGAGAAATTTTTTCGCCAAAAATATTTTTATAAATATATTTTTCTATTTTACATTATTATTAAAAACAAGAACTAAAAAATCATGCGGTACGCATTGATTATTAACACTTTCCAACTGTACGTACTTGTTGTATCATATAATTTTCAATATTCTTTGCCTACGTTATCATACAACGGGCAGGCAGAAGGACTAAACGGCCTACAGATAGACTAATCGAATTCATAATCACTCTTGAACATTGTTGGAAAGTATTAAAATTCCTTAACTCAAAAGAAAATGCAGCCCTTAAATTCTAATTGCAGCCCTTAATGTATCTCGATATTTTAGTGTAGCCCTGTAAATCTGAAGGTTATCCATATCATATTCTATACAAGACATTATTTTAGCATATTAACAATAAATTCCACTTTATTTATGATTTTTGCAGTAGAATGTTATTTAAATGTGATTTATAAAAATGTCTGTCCTAAAATGGAATGCACAGGCTCTTTTTTTTTTTTTTTCTTGCGGTGATTCTGTACACAAATCAATTGTACAGGACCTATTAATGTCAGTTTAAATAGGAATCATTCTACAGTGAATTTGAATAACATATATCATTTTTACAAAATTCTGAAAATATTTATGGATACTCGAGATAAACATATGGACAGTCAGACAGACAAATACACTAATTCAAATCATATTCATTCTTAAACATTTTTAGAACTTGTTAAAAACGCTAAATGTAAGCAAAAATGCAATTCCAGCAAATTTCCAGTAATAGCCGTTAATGTACGTGAATATTTTTGTGTGGACTTGTAAACCTTAATACTAAAAAGACTATATTCTACAGAAAACATTCTTGTATGTATATGAATGAAAATTTTCCCCTTTTCCCTAAATTTTCCTTGACGCAAATGTTCATGTTTTAAAATTTTCCAACTCTGTAGCCGTTGAACCATCGAACATATTTAACAGTTAAAATAATCCTCCCCCTCCTAAAAATCAAATTTACAGCCATAAAATTGCCGAAAAGTGATAAAAATAGAAGGCCGTCCCTAAAAAAAAGGTGGATGGTAGGGCAAAAGGGGCGTCCTATTCGGATTCAGGAGGTCATTTTCCATAAGAATATGCTGAAATGGTGTTGGGGGCAATTTTCATGCCGAGCAGTGTTATTTTATATTTTAGTACAATTCTTCATTCCAGAAATTATTTAAGTTATGTATTTCTAAAGACTAAATCGTTCTTCATCACACACAGACACACACATATATATATATATATGCGTTTTATCAGTATACAATGATTAGAAGAAGTGTTTTTGTTGAGATTGACAGAAAGATAAAATATCTAAAAATGTACACGAAAGACGGCCGTTGAAACGAAATATCAGAATCCAGATGGGAAAAGCATAGTACAAATATGAATAATTTATTTTACACTTAACATTAAAAAAAAAAAAAAAAAAAAATGAATTTTTTCATTAAATATGGACATGTAAACCCTTATTTCTATAGATAATGTAATATAAATACACATCAAAAAATACAAACTTCAATTTACAAAGCACAAAGTTGTTAAATGCACATCATTACAAAACGAAAAACAAGCGCACAAAAAGCTTCAAAATTCTATCCCGGGTTGAAAAGCAATTCAGAGTTGTCTTTTCTAAATTTGTAAAATCCCACTCTATTTTACATCTGTATTAAAACAAATCAAAGTACTGTAAAATTGAATGAGGCCTATTCAGCTTTTTTAAAGGTTCCACCGAGGTTTACTTTTGAAATACCTGCAAGTTTCCTGGAGGTTACTTTTAAAAGTTTTTGCTGATTTTTTAACTTTCTTCTATATTCAATAGAAGAAAGTATTGGATTCGTAAAAATTTTCGACCTCGAGTTTTTGATGGATTTACACGTTTTGAAAGCTGTAGAACACGATTTGACCATTTTAAAAAAATGTCTGCCTGTCTGTCTGTGCGTGTGTGTGAGACAAAATTTTATGACGATTGTATCTCAGATACTACTGCACAGAATTTCATACAAATTCGTATGTAGTTACAGATTGACATAAATTAGTGCCTATCAACTTTTGGTAAAAACTGTCCAACAGTTTGCGTTGCCATCCCGCGCCTTCTAAATTTTTAACATGGTAGTGTAGGACAAAATTTTGTATAAATGTGCATAAAGAGGATTATTTTTTAATAATCATTGTGAAATTTACAAGAATTATTTATAATAGAGATAGTCAACTGGAAAAAAAAATTGTGTAGGAGCCTCGACTCCCCCACCCCCTTCGAGGGGAGTAAATTTTTATGATGGGTGTCTTTCAAAAGAGCTCGCCAATACCTTTAAAACGAATAGTTGAACCATCGATCTGCGATAATTTAAAATAAAGTTATAAATTTTTTTCATTTTTAATATTTTTTTAATGTAATATTGAGAATAAAATTGACTTTCTTTAAATATTTAGTGTTATACTACTTCTTTAATATGGAAATCGTCTGCATTATCCTGGAAAATAATTTTTTTGAATAATAATTTTAATAAATTATTTTTACTGAGGGAATTTGTATAGGAAAATATAGAAGAAAGTCATGTGGTGGCCACAACATACTAGTTTTACGTGGATTTGCTTATTAAAACCGAAAATAATACTAAAAGTGTTTCATCACGTCAATTTGTTTAGCAAAACTCTTATTTGAATTTTAAGCGAAATCATAATACTATTGTTGATCATTCAATCCATATTCCATAATTATTCCTCACTTTAAAACAATAATTATAAAAGTAAATAAAAAATATATATAATTGAAAATGGGAAGAGATTGTGAATGGGGGGGGGGGGAGCTGCGGAAGCGTGTTTGGGGGCATGAAAGAAAAGAAGAGGTTTTACAGGTAAGAAAAGAAAAAATGAATAAAGAACACAGAATGTTAACTATATCAGAAAGCTATTATTTGCTTAATTATGAGAAAGTATATATTTAGTTCAATAGAATAAAATCAGTGATTTTTTATTGTAAACCCCTATTATTGGTCAGAAATAAAGGTACTTTCCTTTCTTTCTTCCTTTCTTTCTTCCTTTCTTTTTTTTTTTTTTTTTTTTTTTTTTTCAAACCTGTATGATTTGAAGTTTCAATTCTTAATGATTCTTTTCAGTTACATGAATACCTTCTATAACAGCAACATTTGTTATTACTTTCTTCTACATATATAAGATGAAAGTATTGGATTCGTGACAATTTTTGAATTCTAGTTTTGGATGGATTTACCCGTTTTGACACTTTCTGAACATGATTTGACTGTTTTTAAAAAATGTCTCTCTCTGTGTGTGTGTTTGTCTGGGTGTGTGCATCACAAATTTTGTGGACGCTGTATCTCACGAACCAATGAACTAAATTTAAACAAACTTGGTATTTAGTTAGACCCCGACATAACTGTATCTGATTGGATTTGGGAATCAATCGCACAACAGGAGGCGCTGTGATCCCATTTTTTTTTCCAAATTTTTAACATGGCAATATAGGACAAAATTTCGTATAAATGTACATAATGAGAGTTATTTTTAGCGTGTGATTGTAAAATTAATATGAATTATAGATAATAGTAGTAGTAAACTAAGAAAAAAAGTTTGTGCAGATTATAAACTTTTTTCCTAGTTTATTAGGACTGCGTACATCGCTCCCTTCCCCTCCTCCTCTTCCGCCGCGGGGGGTGGGGGGGGGTGAAAATTCAATATGGGTATCTTTCGAAAGATCTCTTTAATACCTTTAAAATGAATGGATGAACCATAGATCTGTTATAATTTTAAAGAAAGTTATCGATTTTTTTTTTAAATTTTTTAACGAAAAAAAACTTAGAAATCGCATTTCGTCTGACATTAGCACAAAATTGACGTTTTTTTTTTTTTTTTTTTTTTGCATTTGTTGTTATAATTCTGCCAGATAAAATTCTTCTGCATTTATTATGATAATTAATTTATTAAATAACTTGTACTGCAGGAAAATGTGTAAAATTATATAGAAGAAAGTCTTGGGGTGGCCACATCATACTAGTTTTTATTATCACGTTTTATTTATTAACTAGCTTTCTTGTTTGTCCAGTACAAATTTTGCAATCGATTTTTAAGTAACTTCCCGACTAGGACATTTGAAACTTTTAGAATAGCTCAGAACACGACGACAATGCATTCTTTTATTACTTTTATTCAATTAATAAATGTTTGAAAATGTCTTATAATTGCTCTCTTTATTACGCATCTGGTCATTTTCGTTCAAGTTGACGGGATAATTCATCAAAAAAAAAAAAAAAAAAAAAAAAAAATAAATTAAAGTATTTATTAATATATGGAATTGTCAAGTTTGTAGGATTGAACAGAAAATTCAAAAACGCGATTATATAAAAAGTTCTTTTTATCTTTTAATTATTATTTTTAATGTAATTTAATTTTGTTTTATTTTTTATATAAGTCACTTAATTGCACCTTTTTTTTCTTGAAATTTACACTCTACATAATAGTTAAGGAGAAACTATTGTGACATTTCAACCATAACTTTTATGTTGTAACATTTTCAACTTCTCGTTCCCACTAACCTTGAAAACTACTACCGTCAACTTTTTGTCGTACTTATCTGAAAAGCACGTTGAATAAACAAATAAAAATAAATAAATGTTTGGGTTAAACTGTCTTCAGTAAAATTTAATTATTACTCAGAAGACTACGTATTAGTCTTCCATTATACTAGAAGTATGGTGAACTTAGGTATTGATGAAAATTTCCAAACTAATTTCTTGACGTTTTTACATGTTTTCAGTACAATAAGTTTTTTTTTTTTTTTTTTTTTTTTTTTTTTCCCATAGTAAATGTGTTCGAATAGTTTTAAAATATAATTTGTGATATTGCTATGACTATTCTATTTTAAAAACTTCTTAAGTTATTTAGAATTGATGATTTTCATAAAATGACAGAATATGGCAACGATTTACATGAATTGGAATTAATTGGAATTATTCCACTGAAAAAAGGATAAAACTACATGAAAACTAGGGTTTTTAAAAGTTTCTCGGATTTTTAAAAGTTAAATTAGCGTTTTAAAGTCTAAATTAACACTTTCGCGACCGCTGACGTAGATTCAAGTGATTTGGAAATGTGTAACTCCGCTTTCTTTTGCAATTTGTATGTTGCTATATTTGTTAAGAATATTCCCTATATTCAAAATACTATGGACATAAATGCTTTCAGTAGAAAGAGTATATATGCATATGTAATAGAAATATTTCTAGAGAAAATCTTGTTCTTAAATAATGAAGCTTGAAAGAAAAAAAGTGTTAAGACGGTAACTAAATTTAGACCTGCTAACTATGCTAGTTTATCCGTAACGGTATTAAGCCCCGCCTTTTTTTCACACCAAAATAGTTGTAGAACAATAGTCTTCTTTATTAATCATGAGAACATATTGCTGAATATTACTCTACAACTATTCTGGTGTGAAAAAAAGACGGGGCCTAATACAATTACGGATAAACTAGCATACTTAGCAGGTCTATAAATTGGATACCCTGATATATCTCATTGTTTACAAGGTGTCTTCACCATAACTTTTATAGAATTTAGTCTAAAATAATACTTCGTAAAAAACATTTTAAGCCAAGAAATTCTGAAAAATATTCGTAGCTATTTAAAAGATAGTTTTACTCCTACCTGAAAAAAATTAGGCTTTGGGTGCTATAAACTTTCCATTTTATGCAATTCAACCTAGTAGTTTTCTGAAATATTAATACATTTTATTCATTGATATTTTGGTAATTTTAACATTTTAAAGCTGGTTTACTCTGCATATACATGCATTCAAATATAAAAATATTAATTATTTCAAATTTCCTTTAAACACATTTAAATTAAAAAAATAAAATTAAAATGAACCTTTCGAAATTTTTCAAAATGCTTCTTACTCATTTTCAAAACTTTCCCCTTTAGTTAAAATTAATATGCGGGAGCGAAACTAACTTCCATGCAAAAGCCCTGAAAACTGCTACTTCCATGTAGAATGAATGACGAATGAAAACGTATTAATGATATATCACATAATTATTATTAAAGTTATTTATTTATACCCATAATAAATGATATTTAGAGAGTTCTTAATACATTCTAAGGCAAAATTAAATATTTAAAATAAAAAAATAAATTAATAAAATTAAAATAATTCAATATGAAATTCAGAAGCAGCAAAGTTTTCAGAGGTAATTTTTGAAAAGTTGCACTCTTGAATATAGTTTAAAAATTTATTCTGAACATATGAGTATTACTTTGTGGATTAATTTACATGTTAATTTTCAAAAGCAATTTTAATATTAGAATGCTTTTCTGACGTTCCAAAACTCCAAGTATTTTTTCGGAAACCATAATGCATGACGTAGCAGAGTGGGCAAGTTTTTGGCTCGTGTAAATTTTTAACAGTTTTAACTGTGGTTTAAACTTTCATGTCAAACACTCTTTGTCAAAAAACTCCGATATTGTACTTTTTGCTATAATATAAACATTATTAATATTAACAAAACCATTAAGATATATAACCTTTTACTTATCTTCACGTTACATCTTTGGTAGACTAGTTTCATCTGGGGCGCCCCAGCTTGGTCACTACCTTGCTTTGGTGCACACCTTGCTTTGGTACACACCAAAGCAAGGTAGTGACCAAGCTGGGGCGCCCCAGATGAAACTAGTCTACCAAAGATGTAACGTGAAGATAAGTAAAAGGTTATATATCTTAATGGTTTTGTTAATTAAATTGCTTCATGGATAAAATGTTTCAAGTATTATTAATATTGATATTTTAAACATTACACTCTATGACTAGATGTTAAATATTAATACCAATTTTCTCTTTTTAAGGAACATTCTAAGTTATCAGCTGTATTCAAGCAGATATAGTGTTCAGAAAAGGAAAAGAGAGAGAAAAAAATCACTTTATTATTATATATTAGCTTAAAAATCAAATATATTTAAATCAATATTCTTGCTGTTGTAATATTAAAATTCTTAATTATCAGTATGCATTAAAAATAGAATGTTTCATAATTTCTTCCATTGCTTACAAGTTTTAGAGCATAAGAATGTAAAATTCCTATTAACCAGTGTTTTACTGTAAATTTGCTCTTAGAAAGGAAGGATTTTTTAGAAATAGCCATAAACTTTTTAGTGGATAATCTTATTATTCTGTCTTCATTCTTTTCTTGTTTTTTATGCCTTCATTTTCAGTTAGCTTTTTTTTTTTTTTTTTTTTTTTTTACAAAATCTTATTTTTAAGGGAAAGCTCTTAATATATATTAATTGATAACTAAAAATTTTACCCTCCTGTTGGATACTATTTCATGCTTTTACTTTTTTTTTTTTTTTTTTTTTTTAGGATAATAAAAAGTATGTTTGTTTTATGTTTGAAATTTTATAGGAAAATTTAAAACACATTTTTACATTTAAATTTATGAGAAATTTGGCGAGTTATTATTTATTCAAATAAATTTTTAAAACTGCTTTCCTTAAGTTTTATAAAATTGATTATTTTTAATTAAAAAAATTGATAAATTGATACATTTTCTAGAATAATTCTTTTTTTTTTTTTTTTCCTCTCTTATAATTAATGTTGGTATATATGTAGTACAATGTAACCTTAAATATGCAAGAAATTTATTCCCGTTTTTTCTTACTTAATTTTTGAAACAAACTTTTGACAATTTAAACCAGTTTTTGACGTCAAAAACCCAACTGCGATATATAGATTTAGTTTAATGTCATGAATGTAAAGAGTATAACGTAAAGCTAGGAGAATTTACGCACAATTCAACAAAACGTTATAAACAATCTAAATTTTAATTTTTTGCTAAACTGTTTGTGCATAGCTTTGAAGTGATCCTTCGTCTATCCATTTCCATTATTATTTTGTTGTTATACTATGATTTAAAGCAACAGCTGTAATAAAACCAAGAGAGCTGCCCTTATAGAGCAGGAGAGATTGCGCTTAATTTTGACTACAACAATTTAGACAATGTCGTTGTCTAAATTGTTAGCAAAGATAATTGCACTTAAATGACATTGGTACAGTCTAACCTCGTTAACGTGAACCTTAAGGGAAACAAGAAAAACTGCTTATGTTATCAGCAGTTCATGCTATCAGTAACTAATCTTCATATAACTACACTAATTTTCACTTTGACGGGAAAATTTTTGTGGGAAAATTGCATTAAAAGTAATTCACGTTAAGCGTGTTCACGTTAACGAGGTTCGACTGTATAAGATATTGTCGAAGTAGGACACTTTGGCCCCACCGTTTTGGTCCCGCCACTTTGGTCCCGCCATTTTGGTCCTGCCGTTTTGGTCCCGAGGAAATTTTGGTCCCTGGCCATTTTGGTCCCGAGACATTTTAGTCCCGCTATTTTTTTTGCTATTTTTTAAATATATATTAGTTTTCTAATAGGATAGCCTATTTGTTGATACGGGAAAATTGAAGTGCACTTAGACTATCTTTAATTAAGGAATATCTTATATGTAAATACATAAATTTCCGACATTATGATTGCTTCCTAACGATTGAGATTCGGAGAATTTTATTCTGATTTTTTATGAACATTTAATATATTTAAACTTTTTGTTTTTGATGCAATTGCACTTTCTTTAATTTTCTCTTTTCTCTCTCTCTCTCTCTCTCTCTCTCTCTCTCTTTTTTTTTTTTTTTTTTTTTTTTTTTTGTAATTTGCATTTTTTTTTTCATTTGATTTCGATTTAACTTACTTTAATTGTAATTTTGTTTTTAATTTACTATTAGTGACAAAATTTTGTGATTTTAAAAGTATTGCTAAAAAATAACAACAGTACTTTCTTATTAAAAAAGAATCCCCATTTGAATATATTTATTATTAAAGTTTGAATTAATTTAATAATAATAAAATACAGAAGAATTTTGTTAAAAAAAAAAAAAAAAAAAAAAAGAGGGAAAAAGAAAGAAAACCTTAGGATATTAAATATAATTTGCTTTTAGTGACAAAATTCTGTTTCTTTCAAAGAACTAATTATTGACCTGCTCCCATCATAGACTATTCTTCATAAGCATAAGATTGTGATCATTTATGAAGTTTTTGAATTTTCGTATGAATTTATTCATATATATATGTGTGTGTGTGTGTGAGAGAGAGAGAGAGAGAGATACGTTTCATTCGATTTGATTGTGTTTAATTTTTATCATTAATCTAAGAGGGATTTATTTCAAAATCTGTGTTACATTAATAATAATAAAAAAAAATAATGCATGTTTGTTTGTGCGTGATATTTAATTATGTTAACCATGTATACATGTATATAAAATACTTTTCTTTCAATTACAATGATTTTATTTTAAAAATGAAAAAATGTAAGTAGTCCAATATTTAATCAACTGTACGCATTGCAAGTATCAAAGTTTGGAAAATGTTCATGCTCATTATTTTATCTAATCTTATGTTCAAAAAAAAAAAAATAATAATAATAATAATAAATAAATATATCTGTCTGAAATGACTCTCTGACTAAAAACAATGCCCACATTGAAATCTCTGAAGCACTTTGGGATTCGTTTCACACCTGTTTCTCCAACAGACAATTAAAAGGAATTTCACTGTTTTGTTTCAGCGCATTTGAAAAAAAAAGGGGGGGGGGGGGGCGCTTCTAATCAAAATTTTCTTAAACAATATTGTAAGGGATTATAAGAAAGGAAAAATGCTTTTACAATTCTGTGTGATGTATAACTTTTTTCTTAGTTTGACAAATGTATCCCGATTGACAGAGAAGAAAACGACTCAAGTTTAGCAGATCTGTACAAATTAAATCCCAAGATCATTATTTAGGTCCACGTACCTTCTTTTATTATTAAACTCTAACATTTAGAGTATGCTTGGATAAAGCATCGATTTCGAACACTCTAAACTTGAATGGGATATTTAAGAGCCGCATTACAGTGTTTTATTTTAAAAACCTTGTATTTTATTTAAACTAAAATTTTCAGGACTTTGATAAATTAACAAAGCTTAGATCATCGCTGATATCTAATACCCTTTATCATTCAAAGTTCACTCCGAAATAATAAATTTTCTGTTACACCATTTTCAACAAAGATTGTAGCTATTTAACTCTCCAAATGTAAAAATTCGTCTAAGTTCTCTTTTGCCCGAAGTTCCCTCATGTATTTGCTGTCCTTTTTCCTTTATCGTACAAAGGAAAAAATCGAAATCTCTAATTTTTAGACGTTTTTTCAGTTTTATTTGTTACTACAACTTTCTGTTGCAAAATAATAATAAAAATGATAATAATTTTGTCTTTTCCTACCCCCTTGTTTTCAAGTCAAATAACAAGAATTCGAAATATGAAAAAATAATTTAGCTTTTTCTCTGTAATACTTTGATTATTCCTGATATCGGGACCAAAATGGCGGGACCAAAACGGCAGGATCAAAACAGCGGCACCAAAATTTCCTCGGGACCAAAGTGGCGGGACCAAAACGGCGGGACCAAAGTGTCATGTACCCAGATATTGTGAACAAATATTTTTGTATTACATGTAGGTATTTCAATTTAATAATTAAAAAGGATTAAAAGTTTTTATTTACAGAAAGTAAAATAAAGAAGCAGATAAAAAATAAGACTAGATAATAAAAAGTAACATTTAATTACGAGATAATATATTTAACTTAAAATTAATAAAGTTCTTTTTCAGTTTCAATGGTTTCTTGTTTGTTGACCTAATCTGTCGTTGTCTATAATCGTTGCACTCGTTGCTATAAATGATACAACTTTCATGCAACAACCTGCCACAAGTAAAATTTATAAACGAGTCCATGGGAAATCGTTTAATTTAAAAATATTTTGTAATGTTACCATTCTATAAAAATTCCTAGAAAGGGTTTTGAAAATTTAAGCAAACATTTTTGAAAACGAGACAAAATAACCACGTTTAATCAAGCAATGAACATGCGCATTTAATTGGGCACTCCGCTATCGATATTGTAGAACTACCTGGAGTTTCAAAGCGCCCATTGTTCTCCTTCATGACGACCCCGCATGTGCGCAATCTCTCCTAGCTTTACCTTAAACTGTAATTGTTATAAGATTTTGTTAAAAATTTAGACACTAGGATCAATTTAAAGATTTGAAATTATAAAAAAAAAAAAAAAAAAAAAATACTTGTTTTGAAAATAAAAAGATTATTTAAAGGATCATTTTAGCCTTAACTGTAAACTTTGCTTATTAGAGTTATAAACATTTCATTTTATTTAATTTCCTAAACATTCTTTTTTTAAATATTGGCATATTTTATTTTTGATGATTTCGAAGTTCACTGTCCTTTTAAAAAACACATCTTAATTACTCCCAAAAATATCATTTTTTTATTTATTTATTTATTTATTTATTTATTTTTTTTTGTGTGTGTGTGTGTGCGTGTGTGTACAGATGAGGCCAGTCAGTTTGGATTTCGTTGTGGCTTTCCAACCGCAGTCATTTTGGGTTTGGTTATGTTAGTATTGTTGCTCTACGGTCTTTTTTGCATATTAAGACTCATTATATTGAGACTTGCGGCTTAAACTGGAACCCCTAGTAACATCCGAACCACTAAGAACATCTATGTTTGAACCGGTAATTGAACCCGGCACCTGAAACTGAAGACCAGAACGCTCATAATCGCGCAACGAAATGGACTTTAATTTGGGGAGTTTGAGTTGTCGCTCTACGTTTTTTCTTTTGCACATTAAGGCTCATTAGACCATGACCTACAGTTTCACGTTCATTCCAAACTACTACGAATATCCATGCCTGAACCTGGCACCGGGTACTGAAAGCCCATTCATCCAGCAGATGCACGCTGTAATTTAGAATAAATATTGAGTACCAATACTGCACACATAATTCTCAATAAATTTGCCGCAATTAAGCAAGTGAAGATGATTTGCATATGCGACACTTGCGAATAGGTTGTAAAGAGGAAACCAATTGTATTTCATGATGAGCCCCATTTAGATTCCTACTAATAATAAGCTCTCTTTCTTTTTTTTTTTTTTTTTCTTTCTTAATACACGCCAGAAAGTTTTCATTTTAATAGAAGTGCTTTTTTTCCTCCTAAATACCCTTAAAGGATATATTGCTTTAGTTAGAAAAACTTGACGAAAAGGTCGATAATTTTTTTTTTTTTCTAGTTGAATAAAATGTTTTCATGTCAGGAGTTGAAATTAAAACTTAGGAACTTATGTGCATAAATTATTAAAATATATGAATTGATTAAAGGTAGGAGATGCAAAAGGTATCTAAAACTTCAAATAATTTAAAAAAAAAAAAAAAAAAAAAAAAAAAAAAAAAATTAAATGCATAAATATTTCAGCTTCAAATGCCTATTTTTAATTTTTAATTAAATCTTCTACTCAGCTTTTTAATATTCAGCATCGTTCTTTAAGAAACACGTGTTGATGTTGTCATTCAACTATCGTTCGACATGAAGCTATTATTAATGCGTTCAAATTCTAAAAACTATTTAATAATTAATATATATAAGTGAATTCCTTAAGTCATTAAAGAACCGTTAGAATTTAAAGATTTAATTTTATATATTGAGCTGACCATTAAAATTGTCATAGAATCTATGTAATCAACAACTCAGCTACTGAATCACAGCTAAAATACCTTCTCAAAAACTCCCGTAAATAAGTTCTGGTACCCTTTAAAGAGACTTCTATGGAAGGCATCCCGCCCAGACCTAGGCCTTCGGTTAGGAGATAACTCACATACTATCAACACCTCTAAAATAAATCTCTATTTGACGAAAAAAGAAAAATGAATTGTTAAATTGTAACCCATTCTGATAAAACCTTTTGGCTTTACTATTAAATACGGTCTGTTTAGTGGCAACAGGTATGAAAATATTTAATAGATGATTGCAAAAGCATAATTCAGAAGTCTATCACCATTTTGTAAAGCATTCTCTTACAGTTAAATTTCAACATAGATTATTCGATAAACATTTAGATAAATATCTACACAAAGAAGAACAAAAAGGCTATTCAAAGGCTAATTGTTCTACACCCGACAAAAGTCAAAAAGGAAAAAACGAATCTGGGATAACACCCTACAAGTAAATAGCTATTAGACCACGCTTGATGTAATACTTAGATATGCGAGATCTGGAGCATGAAATATTGTCAAGAGAAAAACTAAGCGATAAATCCTTCTAAATCCTTACAAAGTGCATCCGTGATGGTGAAACTGAAAGCGTCGTCAAAATAAAAAATGAAAATCCGAAAACTAAGAAGAAAAGAAATAATCTGATTTAAAAAAAAAAAAAAAATCAATTGAAAATATAAAAATAAACATCCGTTTTTAAATATATTCTATATTTTATAAAAACTGTACTAAACTCTTACAAAAATAAAATGAAGAATTCTTTAAAATGAAAGACAACCGAAATGAGAAATTATTTCGCATAAAAATAGTAAATTATACTTGTTTTTTGAAAAATGCTCACTTGAAAAAAAGTATAGAAAGATATTTTAATAAAAAACTGATTTTATGTTATCATCGTATTCTTAAGAATATTCCATTTATTTTTATTTTATTTTATTATTTTATTTATTTATTTATTTTTTTATTTTTTACATTATTTGATATTTGGATATACGTAACAAAATCAGCAATTATCACTTTTTCTAAATTTGTAAGTTGTGTAATGGAAAGCTAATAGTAGATACAGCAGAATCTCGATTATTCATTGATCTCGCAACCGTAGGCATGATAGATAAAACTTAAAAGATTATGAAACATAATATTTAAAACTATGCACAGTAAAAATGTATTTACAGAACAGACATACATTTTTACAATGCATGTTATTGAGTATTAAATTAATGACTCACTATTTTGAACAGTCCGTCATTTTCTTTTGCTTTAATAATTCAGAAGCCATTTTTTGCCGTTGTATTACAGATAATATGTAATAGCAATAGTTATGTTAAATTTTGCCGGATCAAATCTATCTTTTCACATCAGAAGCCTATTAAGCTATATTGTGTCATACTATTTTTGGATTTAGCCTCGATTGTTCATTTATTTCATTGCTTTATACAAGTCTATTTTTGGCGTAAATAAATACCGTAATTTCTGGTAGATAACCCGCAGGTAAGATGCGCCATTTCTCCACCAGAAATTTTATTTAATAGAGAAACCTATACTTTTTCGAAGGAAGAGCTCGTACAAATATAAATTTATTTACCAATTGAAATTTCTGGTGCAAAACTGGATTATATAACCTGCGGGGTATCTACCAGAAATTACGGTAATTTTTCCTTTTCAGAAATTGCTATTTTAATCGCAATAAACAAACTTCAGAATTTAATAGTTTACATTATTTCTTAACAAAAATTAAATTTACAAAGCAACATTCACATATTCAGAAATTTCATGTTCACTAATCTAATCAAAACCATTATTCAGTGGGAAAATATTTCGTGTGACAACACTAGTACATATGATTCAGAATTAGATGCATTACAGGCTTCACTTCAACTGAAAATTTTCCACCTTTGTCAAATCTATATATATTGGATGGGCTTTTGGAGATCATATTCAAGTGATATTTTTTTTTTCTTTTTTTAATCTTTATTAAAATTATTACGGGTTATTTTTATCTTATTTATTTATGTTAGTTCCTGCGGATTATCATGGCATTTTATCATCTGTATTCTTCCATTCTACAACTTTGCAACAAATAACATTATAATAATAATAATTCATTATAATAATGATCAAACACCAGGCATATATTTACTCAGTTTATCTTCTAAGGAATACTATTTGAATATCATTGTACATTAATTTTGTCTCTTAGTATTTAGCAAAAACGATGGTGAATATTCAATAGTTTATTATTATTATTATTATTATTCATTGATAAATTTTGATGACTGACCAGTTCTGTGTAACAAACCAATTTTATCTAACAGTGTTTACTCTAAAACTAGTATCAAGATGCCTGCATTTTGCTGCAGTATCCAAAACAATTTTATTTTTTGTCTGTAAGCCATCTTTTCAAAAAAAAAAAAAAAAAAGAAAGAAAAGAAAGAAAGAAATTTGACATTCGTAGTGAAATCCAAATTTTTATTAATTAGTAATTTTGAGTGTATTAAATGTATACTTATATTTTAATAAAAAATACATCATTTATTTATATTCATTTTCCCTTGCCTCGAGAACATAATTTTAGTACCTTAGATAACTTAGTACCAATTAACTTTCTTAAAGAAAGGTACTTCCATAGTTAAATAAAATTAATAAAGAGCTATAAAAGAATGATCCGTCATGTGGAATGAATAGGGCAAAATACAAACGCTCGCGGCTTTGAGAAAATAATGTCAATTTTCCAAGAACATGATATGAGATTATGCAATGCAGCATTGAACAACTTCTGAATCATGCGGTAATTTAATTCTGAAATAAATAAATTAATAAATAAATGCTATGTTTAAATATGTGTCATGCACTTTAAACTACTAAAAATGAGTCAAAATTAGAAAATGTGGAAAATAATTTAACGGCCATTTAATTTCATCATACGCTATTTGAACAATAAAACACTTATTCAAATGAGTAATTTTAAAAGAAATAACTACTTTTGATAGAGGAACCCGTATTATTTCATAAACTTAATACATGTGTCATAATAAATAATATCATTAATTTGCCTAAAATATCATTCAAAAGTTTTCAAATCAATTAAAAATTTCTACTTCATAAGTAACAACCAAATAAGTCTCAAATATCGATTTGCTTCCTCATTATGCTTTGGCGTGTGTATAATATTGCTTTATAAGGAGCAATATTGTATGATATTGCTCATTGCTTTCATGCAAAACTACTCTTCTTACTTAGAGATACTTATAATATTTCATAAAATTAAATGCGTATGCAATTTTGCAATCATTAATAATATAATATATTTTTCCAAAAAGTTTTGAAATTAATCAGAAAATAATTAAACGATCGATTTATTTTATAAGTAAACATCTGTTACTCATATTTATTTGCTTCATCATTATGGTTCAGCATATAATGCTTACAATGCTTTCCAGAACAAATAAATAAACAACATTTCTTGATTTTATATTAAGAATTAATAATGACAATTATATAGAATCCTTAGATGTTGTACACTCTAAACTTAAACAGGGGTTGACTCAAACTGTGTAATCTTAAAGACATGCGGTAAAAAAAAAAAAAAAAAATTAACTATAAACGGGACAAAAAGAAAAGAGGGGTGAAATGCAAGTGACTTTACATAAAAATTACTATTATAATAAATAAAAACGTGAGAATAATTTAATTGATGTCCGACTTTGTTAGAAAAGCTTCGTTTTCATTTTAAAATGCACTTTCAAGGCTAAGACAGTATTGTGATTAATCTCGCAATAAGTTAAAAATGAAGAGAAAAAAAAATAGATTCTAAGATAAAAATATACACCTAAACGCTTGAGATGTGTCAAATCAAATCTAGTATCTGGTGACACTTTTCCATTCTGAATGTTAATCAAAAATTCATGAAATTTGCATTTTCTTTATTTTAAGCATTAATAAGTCGATAAAAGGCCGCAGAAGCCCTGGTACCTGAGAGGGTACCAAAAAGAGGGAAATTTTGCAACATTATATATATATATATATATATAAACAGCTAAGCTAAATATAATATTGCGGAAACTTGTTACTTTTGATATTTTGTTTCAAAATAGTGTAGGGCTCAAAATAAGCTTGTCGAACTGTATCATCTTCGTATGTTTCATCCTATTAACTTTTAATTTAAATAATAATAACTTTTTTAACATAATTGAACTAATATGATTTTGAAAAGATAAATCTACAATTCGAAAAGTTATAATTAACTGGAAATGAATTAATAAAACCATTAGTATTTTTTTTTTTTTTTTAAGGAACACCACCCCTCTCCCAAAGTTATTACCGATGACTTCGATACATCACTTTTTTTTTTTTTTCCATAAAAAAAAAATTCCAGCGCCGATACTTTAGACTGATTTTTGAGAAGGGATGAATTGAGGATTATATGAACAATAGGTGTCAGCTCAGTGCGCACCAAATTGAGGGAAAAATAAAAAATGTTTTTTTTTTTTTTTTGCCACCAGATTATACCTAAAATCCTCCGAAATATAGTAATTAAAATGATTTTCTTTTAGTATTTTTAGTGCTGACTCTAGAATAAAAGGATCGCCGGGGTAATTCAATAAAAAGGTTATTATTTGCTTAATTTACGGCCTTCGATGTTGTGATTTTTGTACGTGACAAAAGTAAATTACTAATTTTACATGTATAACAACAAATACATAGGCTATATGTATTTGTTCTTCCAGGAATGCCGTAGAAATATTGCTAGAAGGTTAAAAAGTCAGGAAGAAAAATATCTGAAGGTCTCTGAACATTTAAAATGTTAGAAAAGGTTTCTTAATACCAAAATGTTTTTAAAAAGGGCCACAGTGTGCTAAAAGGGGTTGAAAAAGGGCCGCAGGGTACTAAAATGTATTTAAAAGGGCAGCAGGGTGGAAGACTTTTCCAAATTAGCCTAGAGTCAGCAAACCAATTTTAAGAAAGATTCGTGTTATTAAATGGGGAAATACATATTTTTTTGTGAACACAATAAGCAAATAATACATATATGGCATGATTTATTAAATTAATATCTATGATAATATTTTTTATATGTTCACTAATAAATACATTTAAACATTTTACTGCAAAATAAACAAGCATCGTATAATTTCAACTAATAAATAGAAAATACTCAAAGCCACTTTCAAATTGAAATCATTTTATTAGCTAGGTTATGCTTCTGTTTTTTTTTTTTTTTTTTAAATAAGATTTTCAGAATATTAAAAAAAAAAAAAAAGTCTTTGCACAATATTTTAGAGAGATTTTTGTTGATTAACAGTAGTGTATGCGAGATCATCTGATTAGTCGAGTGAATACGTAAGAAATTGATTGAAAATTCAGAAACGCTACTTGGTTTTCAAGCATCCTTAGTATTAATACCTAACTTTTTGAAAACTATAGCCCGGTTAAAATAAATTTTTTAACCGAGGAAAAATAGTTTTTGAGAACACAATGACTGATGAATTGAATATGTATATGATTAACTTATTAATTTAATATCTACAATAACATTTTTACATTTTCATCAATGCAATATTTAAACATTTCATGACAAAATGGGCAAGCATGGTATAATTTTAAAAAGCTTATAGAAAATACTCAACTTCAACTTCCACAACGCAATTCATTTTATTTTCTTGGTTACGTCTATGTTTTCTTTCATTAGACTTTTTAAAATATTTTCAAAAATGTATCAATAGAATTTTGAACCAATTTATGTTGTTTTTGTGATCATGTGATCAACCAGCTTTAAATGAATACGCATCAAATTCATCGAAAAATCGAAAACTTCATTCGATTTTCAAGTGTTTTAATACTAATACGTAAATTTTGGATAAATGTACTTCTGAAAAAAAATATTTGAGCCTTTTTAAAATGATTCACGTTGTTGATAAGGAAAAATATATTTTGAGAATACAATATACAGATTATACTTATATTTAGAAAGTTATACTTATGAGATGTGACTTATTAATTTAATATTTATTTTCATAAATGCAACAATTAAACATTTTATTACAAAATGAGCAACCCTAGCTAGTAGAAAACACTCAGTCACTTTTATAAGAGAATTTGTTTTATTTGCTCTCTTACGTTTTTGTTTTCTTTCATTATGCTTGTTAGAGTGTTTTTACCTTGCAAACTGGTTCGTAACCTTCAAACGACGCCCTTTCCTCCATCATAATTTAGGAATCACAAAACTAAAAAATTTCAGTGTTTATTTTTATTACTTGACATTTCTACAAAGAAGTATTATTAACCATTAAAAATATTCAGACATAACCTTCGAACAAAGGAATTGTATACTTTTTCAAATATGGCATAGTCTCTCTCAGTAATTTTAATTATCTTATTGTCTTTCTTTATTTCGATAAAGCAGTGAAAAATAATTTATGGTTATCTTTATTAGCTTGCTCAACAAAAGTGCATATTACTTATTTAATTTATGTTTATGAAAAATGGGTTTTACAATTAGAGCATTTTTATAGCTCTGTAGTGCATAAAAACTATTTTGAATTCAAAAGATTATTTCTGTAATCAACTGTTTTTGTGATTATCATAGAATAATTATATATTGGGTTGGCAACTAAGTTGACGCCGTTTTTGAAATTTTAACTTTACACCGGAATCTATGTTTTATTTTTTGTTTGAGTTAAAGACCTAAACTCCATCTGTCTATTAGGTCTTTAAATAGAACAAAAAACAAAATATAGATTCCGGTATAAAGTTAAAATTTAAAAAACGACGGGAACTTAGTTGCCAATCCAATACTTTGGAATTATTTATAACACATTTCTAGTAAAAGCGATTAGTATATGATACATATATCATAGAAGTAATGTTTATTCTCTCTCTCTCTCTCTCTTTTTTTTTTTTTTTTTTTTTTTTTTCAAACAAAGAACTAAGTATACAATACTTCTTTTTGTAGGTAAAAAGCACGGAAGAAGAGTCTCTTTTGATCCGTGATAAAAAGGTTGAAAAAAAGTATGTGTTTGCTTTTAGTTAAAGATACACTTTATAAATATGGATAATTAAGGACACAACATTCGAGAAATCATTTGGCTTATTAAAAAAATTAAAGCCCTCAAAAAGAAAGTAGTAGCACACTGCCACTTTTAAATAGTCAAAATATATATATATATTTAAAAAATTATGACAGTATTTTTGAGCCAGACGATCAATCCATGAAAATAAAATATGTTTTTATTTTGCTTGGGTTTCTATCTTACTGTTTGCTTGACGAGAGTCATTAAAAAAAAAGAAAGAAAAGAAATTATTATTGACTAACTTTAATTTGAATCTTTGGATGACATATGTAAAAAGTAAGCTAATATTTTAAAACAAACTTCAAAATTTAACGTCTTTAAAAATCTCTTTTAATCCGCATTACATTATGTTAATTTGTCAATAATAACTACAAAAGCAACCATAACAAGAACACTTTTTTTAATTATAGTAGCACTTACAGTCTTAAGTACCATAGCCAATAAATAAATGCAAAAAACTAATTACGGTAGTAATAATGATATACATTTTTTAAGCAATCGAAGAATATTATCATATTTTCATTATTAAAATAATAATAAAGTCATTGAAGTAAAAGCAAGTTAAAAAATAAAAATTTAAAAAACAATAATTTCATAAGATTTAAAAAAAAGAAAAAAAAAAAAAGAAAGAAAGAAAGTAAAGTAAAGTAAAGTAAATAAAATTAAAAATCATTAGATATCTGCAAAAAATACAGCTTTATTTTTTTTTTATTAATGCATAAAATGCATACATTCCAATTAAATATCAGGTAGAGTAACGTAACTCAATAATAATAGAGTCATTGAAGTAAAAGCACGTTAAAAAATAAAATTCTTAAAAGCAATAATTTCATTAGAGTTATGAAAAAAAAAAAAAAAAAATTAATTAAATTAAAATCATTATTTTATCGGCGAAACTTATTTAAAGAATTTTTCTTTTCTTTTCCAGAAAACTTAGTGTTTGAAAATATATGTTTGTGCTGAAGCATTCTCATTCAACGAAACAGATACTATTGGGAAAGCAATCTGCTGAAATAAAGACTTGTGTAAAAATCTTTTTCAAGTTGCATATAAATATTTTTTAGCTTCCATATTACAAAATCGCAGAACCTAAATTTATAACCGAGTTTCTAATTCCATAAACTAACGCTAGAGGAATGCTGCTAAATATAAACAAAGAGAAGAAATGCTTTTCGAAAATTCTATGATTCGTAAATATATATATATTGATAGCAATAAAAATGAGAACGAAAATTAAACAGATAAACAATTTGCTACAAAAAACAATTTGAGCAGTAATTTTTAATTTAGATTTCAAAAATTGAATACTCATTTTAAATTAATTCTATGAAAACCCTAAACATATAGAAACATCAAAAGAATGAGTTTTTTTTATTGAAAAGTTTTCTATTAGAACTGATTATAACAAATTGAACAAGAAATAAAGAAAAACTTAATTTATGGAACAAAACGCACAGATAAGTGAATAATAATTACAATAAAGTTAAATAATTGAATAATAAATATTAAATAAAAGGAAACACTCAGAATGTAGAGGTAATTCATCAAGAGTCACCACCCTAACATTCAGCTAAAATATGCAAGGTTTTATTTTTTGGGAAGCGATATTACACAAAATACACAAAAGGTGACACAAGTTTGCAAAAAAGAAAAAAAAAGAAGAAGGTTATATAAGAAAGAATATAACCTGCAATTAGAATAAACAGTGTTTCACAAGAAATAAATTCATAAAGCAAATGTATAAAAACGCACTCATCGTAAGTAATATGAAATATTTAAGCAATCACGAAGTTTAGCTGAAGATATCAATATGACCTAAGAACAATAATTCTTAAAACTTACTTCAACTATTATTAATCTAAATTACAATTACAGAACTAAGTAATATCAAGCAAGATTTTTTATTAGCACAATGAATATTTATTAAATATTATAGAAATTTTAAAAAATAAATAAAATAAAATAAATATACATCAAATTTATAGATTTTACGTTTCTAGAGACAACTTCCGTTACTAGAATTTACTGCAAAGCTGCCATCTTTTCGGTAAAATTAAAAATAAAATGCAAAAGCAATCAAAATTGAGAAAAAAGCAATTTGCTAATTATCATTACAATAATCGCAATTTATTTTACTTTTGATGTATCTTAATTAAACTCTGATAGAAGAATTTAAATTAATATATTAAAGGAAAAAAATATTTTGCTTTAATAAAATTCATTATTTAATGTTTATCTAATTTATTTATTACTTGATGAAAGTAAGTTTTTTATTATTTTAATAATTTTAAGATATTATTTTAATAATTTTAAGATTATTTTTATGCAAGTGTAGTCTGTATTTCTAAAAATCATAATAACAAAATTAAAACGAGTATTTTTCATTTATTAATTTTTTATTTGTTTTAATTTCTAATTTAAAGGTCCAAATTTAGCTTACGGTCAATAAATAACGTATTAATTAAAGTAAATGTAACAAAGCCTCTATGTATTTTTTTTTAGTTGATTCAGCATTCCACCCAACCATTCAAACACCACCACCCTACCACCTTAATCAAACATCTTCCCAACCATCCTCAACCTGCTTTATCATCTTTTATTGTTTTATTATTTTTGTGATATACATACCAGTGTATTTTTTTTCTTTTTAATGACAGAGACACTTATTAATTATTATATTCATTATTATACTAATGAATAAATGAAGTTTTTTGGGAATCCCATATTAATAGTATCCTTAACAAATATATATAAATATAGATTTGAAAAGTAGTTACTTTTTCAAATTGAAAATTTAAAGTCTTTAAAAAATGTAATTTATTGGCCAGAGGGTAAAATGAAAAAAATACTTATAAGACAAAAGTCTCAACCAAATGTCTAATGATAAATACTTTTAAAGTTCTGCAAAATGTTTCTCTCTTCTTAAGTCAATAAATAACTAAGTACCATCACTATTATTACTTACAAACTTTGAATAAACACCATAAAATGCAATAAACTCGCTAATCACTACCTTTTATTTATTACTAAATTAGAACTCTAATTCTTTAACTTATATCCTTCTCAAAAAACAAAATATATAGTAGGAAAATTCATTGAAAATTAAACGATAAAACGGGTAAGTACGATTGGAAAAAGGTTTTGTAATCTATGCGAAGCGCATAATTTTTCCTACTTGTTTAAGCATAAATCTAGTACCTACGACTGACATTCTTGAGACGGGAAAACTATGAGGAAACATTTTTTCAGTGGGAGTTCAGGCGTTTTAATGCTAGCTTTCAATGCTTAACTTACTTACAAAATCAGATATTACCTCATAATAATAATACAATTCTTAACTTATTAATAAGACTTCATCAATGACAACATACCTCATCGATGAAAAATGATCGATTAAAAAAATGATCGATGAGAATGGTGAAATGAGGATGATGAGATGATGAAATGATCGATGAGTAAAAAAAAAATAATTCTAAACGGTAAAAGAAAAAAAATCGAAAATTAGGAATAAACTTCAACAAATTAAAATTGTTCCTAATTGTAAATTAATTAGGAAAGAAAATTTTGCAGATTTTAAAGAAAAATATATAAAGTACGGAAAAATCAATTTTAGTCAAAACACTTATTTTGTTGTCTTCTTCTATCTCAAGAATTCAAGAAATAATTCAATATGATACAGAGACAAATTTTGTTTAGCTTAATCAGAAAGCACACATTCTTTTTAATAAATGTTCGACGGTTCTGTGCAATTTTGTTTAGGTCGGTTACTTCGAAACTGTTAATCTATACCTTCCTATTGGGTATTTCAATATATTTATTTATCTAGTCAGAAATTCAGAGAAAAGAAAAGTATTTTTAGATAATTCTATTAAAAATCATGTATAAAAAAAAAAAAAAAAAAAAAAAAAAAAATCCACACAGCATGTTTTGCAAACAATATATATATGAATCCTTTCTTTTCTTTCCTGTTTTCTTTCTTTCTTTTTTAATTGGGATCTTTTGTTCTTTCACTGTCGTAATACAAAGACATTTTGCTAAACGTATGCTAAATTTATTATATTTATATTACATTTTGAGGAAAGTTATTTCCGTTTTAATTATTTGAACTAATTTAAATGGAGCATAATGTAATCATATAAACAAATGAAGATATGGACAATGTATTGTTTAAAATATATATTGATCAGATAGCTTAATTCGCAATACATTAGAAATTCCTTAAAAATTGAATTTTTTGTCTAGATCAAGGACATTTCATTTAAGTGAATAATGGGAAGTGTTACATCTAAACAATATGAATTAATAAGTTTTGTCAAAACGTAAAGAAAATCACTAAAATGACAACACACAATACAATAAATAGAAAAAACGAATGAAATCCTCAAACCAAGTTCCATTAGGGTGATTTAAAAGAAAAAAAAAAGAAAGAAAGAAAGAAATAAATTATTATTTTACTCTTGAAGGACATCGCTCATGAGTTTTGATTATCATTTCTTAACCATTACATCTTACCATTATTCTTCAGTTACAATTGATTATTGTATTTGTTAAACAAATGGTATACTAAATATTGGCATTGAAAGTTAAATGAATAAAATTGGAAATAGGAAAAGAGATTTGTTTTAACAAAATATTAATTAATTTTAATTTAACAATAACTTACATTTAGTTTATTATATACATATTTCATAAACAAAGCAGAAATTTTACTTGGAAGGTTTGCTAGCACATCATGCAACTCCTTTTTTTTTTTTTTTTTTTTTTTTTTAACTTATACATGATATTTAACAGAAAAATACAGTCGGATAACTTTTAACAAACTGTACTACTTCCTAAATTTATAATAATAGGTACAGTCGGTAACAAAAGTATCCGAACACTAGCAAAAATTTCTATATAAAAAAAGTAGAGTTACTACTGTTTTGTTAAATAAATCGTTGTCGAATCATGTTCTTGGTCAATCTAAAAACATGATTCGACAAGGATTTATTTAATAAAACAGATTTAGCTCTACTTTTTTTATATAGGGATTTTTGCTAGTGTTCGGATACTTTTGCTACCGACTGTAATATAATAATAGCTTTATAATAATATATAAATAGATTTATAATCATTTGTAATAATAGTTTTATTATAATAGATAATGATTTTAAGAGTAATAGAACCAAAATCTCAGAGATTAAAAAATAAAATAAAATAAAATAAACTCGATAAACTCGCTATTTTTAACCGTTTGACTGCTAAGCAGCGCGATAGCGCTGCAATGTTTAGCCTCGAAAACTGCGAAGAAGCGCTATCGCATTCGAGAGATCCAATTCAGATAACACCGGAATTTTAATTTAATTTTTACGTAAAAAAAGTCAATCAGTCAATCGGAACTTCTAGATAATGTGAAGCAGTTGGTTATGTTACGTCGCAACATTATTTTGGGCTATAATTCGGTGCATAATGGTACGAAGGAGGATGAGACATTGGAAGCAAATAATGAAGAAAGTGGCGAAATTTACATCAACGTGTGGTCTGCAGTAACAAGCAGAGTGAGATAAAGCGTTCCAACCCTATCTGCGCTCGCTGTAAGAAAAGGCTACATGGCCTTTGTGCTGGAAAATACAATTGTTAACATCATCTTTTCATTATTTTTCTTTTACATTTTCTTTTACAAAAAGTAAATATATATATATATATATATATATATATATATATATATATATATATTATAAAGTTCTTTTCTTTCATTATTTCTTTGTAAAACACAAAACAAAATTAATAAATTAACTGATAATTGTATGAGTGATTGTGTTTTATTTAACAACAATTTTTTTTTTTTTTTTATACTCAAAAAATATCAACAACAAACGACGTTAGTAGTCTGATCATTGATATCAAGTAAATGTAGTTCTTTCGAAAGAGAAATATCTAGCGTGATTTTCGATGTATAAATTATTACGACGCTCGTTTCATCATTTTTAAAATATATATCCTTATATTTGTGAAATAAGTTGGAAAAAGAAAAGAATGAGCGGAGTCTCCAAAAAATCTTATCAAAATACACACCCCTCACTAAGCTGAATTGTACATTTGGAAAACTATATTAAATTTGGATTTTTTCGCTGCTCTTAAATTTTCGTAAAACTTTATGTGTGAACAATTATTAATGGTAAAACATGTTTTTTGTTTTTATTCATCCTTTAATGATACTTAAATTTGCCTTTTACATACACTACAGTAAGGCGTGGTTTTCATTAATTAGGTGTGTTTTTATAGATCATTAGAAATTTTCATATTTTATTTCTGTAGAAAGAGCTATCGATGGTAAAGGATTTATGCATAAAAATACACATTTATATATGCCTTTTCGACTGCTGCTTACTTAGATTTTTTTTTTTTTTTTTATTTTTACTGCGCGGCGTAGTTTTTCAGTTAGGCATGATTGAGTTTCGAATTTTTTACAAAGCTAAAATTAAATGTTTACACCGGAAAAACTTTTATTGAGGCCTGTAAAACCGATAGTAATTTAAGGTTGTGTTTCTGAAAGTGCTTTAGCATTAAAACGGTTAAAATAAAAGGGGAAACAAAACAATTGCAAAACACCGTACATTTCATAAAGAAACATAAAAATAAATAAAAGTTGATTGTTCAGGTACATAGAAAATACAGAAAATAAAAAAGATGTTTAAAATTTATAGTATATCTGACAGCTCACAGGAAAGTTAGGGGAAGCCGGGGTAATAAGAGACAGGGGTTATAAGAGACGCAGTCAAAAAACCCACCAAAAAATATACTTAGACAACTTTAAAAATATGTAATATTAAGTATCATGTGTATTCTTTACTACAACACACTTATTGAGAAGTTTATAACACATTTTGAATTCTTTTTATACGACGAAAAAAAACCTTCACTTTGAACTTACCCTGAAAGTTCGTGACTTTTTCTAAATTTTTCTTTCTTTCTTTTTTTTTTTTTTTTTTTTTTTTTTTGTAGGTAAGATGTTTGGGATTTATTAATGTGTAACCTTTTGACCAAGACTATGACTTAGATGTACTATTTTTTAAAACCTTGAAAGCATTCTTTATTTACATGTTCTAGGCATGTTTCTTATTACCCCATTTTTATTTTTTGTGGGGGTAATAAGAGACTCATGTCTCTTATTACCCCCACTGTTAATTACTGTGCCCCCCCACCCCCCATTGTAGTTTCTGTTAATTCTGCCTGACTAGTTTACGAAGAGTTTACCAAGTGTTAGGCCCAGTCTAAGTTTACCAAGAGAACTTTTTTTTTTTTTTTCACTTTAAATCAAAAAGCAGTTTTACTGATTTGGCTAGACCATATTTAGTTGTTATGATTATGTAAATTTATGTTTAGAATGTGTATAAGTTAGTATTTAGTCATTAATACTTCATTACATAATAAATAAGTTCATTTATAATTACTAGAAAAATCTTTTATAACATCTTGTTCGCTTGTATACACTTCAAAGATACGTCTTTTTTGCCTCCACTTTAGAAAATGGGTAAAATATTTTCTGCCTATTTTAAAAATTATATTGATGTTTTTGGTTAATCCCTAGGTTATGTTGATTATGTAGAACTATCATTAAGTACAATATTATATTATTTAGGATCTAATATTAAAATAAATGAATTTCACAAACACATTTATGACAGTTAATTTTCGAGAAAACATATTTTTTGGATGGATGTAAATAATAAAAATTAAAAACTATTGGCTGATTCAGAATTGTTTCCAGATGTCTTTTATTATCCCATATGATTTTACATTGTTATATATGGACAGTTACAAGCCTGGTCTCTTATTACCCCACGTGGGGTTATTAGAGACAAGGATTTAATGAAAATTTAAAAAACAAAATTAACAAAAAATTTAAGTTCAAAAATCACCTAAAAAATCAAGAGGAGTCCATTTAATGAAATTAATACGAGACATTTATTTCAAGTTATTTAGATTAATAGTATAGATTTTATTAATATTTTTTGTCTCTTATTACCCCTTTTGTCTCTTATTACCCCGGCTTCCATTAAAATAAATTTACCATTACATAAGAATATGAAATTTTATCAACAACTTAAAAAAAGTCGCTGTTTATTTCACTTTCTATTGAAGTAAGCATTCGTAGCGACCATATACAGGTATACCGAAACATTGATATTTACTCACTCATTTTTTTCCCCTTCTCCCCTTCTCCCCTTTCCTCTCCCCCCGGACTACATACAGGTGTTGGATAAAATAATGTGAACACTTTCGCTTTTTTACGTTTTGTTAAACATCTTGAAAAGTTCATTAGGAATCATCTTGAAACTTTAGTAGTGTAAAGAACATGTTATACCTCATACTTTTCAGTAAAAGTTGTGTCATGAAAAGGAAAAGAGGATCAGTAAAAAAGTAAATAAAAATCGAAATGTTTTGGATCACCCCGTAGAATATAATGCTTTAAATGCATTTTAGCTGTAGCATGTGATTATGAGGACTTTTCTCATTATCTGAATAAAATTGTATGAGGTTACCACATGTATTGATGGAGATATAATGGTTTCTTTAAAAAATTGCAAAAACAATTTCCACTTTTATAATTATAACAAGTAGGGTATTAGACCCAGTGCAAAACCATTTTCAGGAAATATGGCATACTACATTAGACACAGCATACAGCAATCAGAATGAAAAATTGTTAGATATCTCACAAAATAAGAGCACTTTTACTAAATGATTTTTAACTACGCATGTGCGAGCTTTATAAAAATTTCATTTGCATAATTTAATAGCCAAAGGTATTGAGCAACTTATGTGAAAACTCCAAACAAATATCATGTAAAATCAAAACGTTACGAGAGATAGAATGAACAGAATTTCAGTTCTCTCAATTTAAAAACTAAACTAGAAGGAGTTTTACTCATATTTTTAGTTTGATTCAACCAATGTCCAATGATATTACATTGTTTTCGCTGATTGTAAATAAATATTGATAAAACACCTTAACATCTTTCGTTTTTTTTTTTTTTTTTTTTTAGAAAAACTTAAATTCTGTTTATTCTATCTCTCGAAACTTTTTGAATTTCCATATAACTTGCTCATTAACTTTGGCTTATAAATTATGCATAAAGCTCGCGCATGCGTAGATACAAATTATTTAGTAAAAGTGCTCGTATTTCGTAAGATATTTAACATTTTTCCATCTGATTGCTGTATGCTGTGTCTAATGTAGTATGTCATATTTCCTGAAAATGTCTTTGCACTGGGTCTAATACCCTACGTGTTATAATTAAAAAAGTGGAAATTGTTTTTGCATTTTTTTAAAGAAACCATTATATCTCCATCAATATATTTGGTAGCTTCATAAAATTTTATACTGTTAATGAGAAAAGTCTTCATAATCACATGCTATAGACAAAACGCATTTAAAGCATTATCTTTTACAGGGTGATTCAAAACATTTCGATTTTTGTTTAATATTTTACTGGTCCCCTTTTCATTTTCATGACACATTTTTTACTGGAAAGTATGAGATATAATATGTTCTTTACACTACCAAAGTTTCAAGATGATTCCTAAAGAACTTTTCAAAATATTTAACAAAACGTAAAAAAGCGAAAGTGTTCACATTATTTTGCCGAACACCTGTATATATATATTAATTTTTTTCTTTTCTTTTCTTTTATGTGATTCTCTTTTATTTTTACAATAATTACAGTGGGTGATCAAATTATCAGGTTTTTTTTTTTTTTTTTTTTTGACATTTTTTTTACTTTCTGAAAAAATACTAGACAAAATGACATGGAACTTCACACATTCAAAGAACATTTAAAAAAATCATATTTTCCGCTATCGATTTAGTCCAGAGTGCAATAAGGGGACCAACCACAAATTGAAGAAGAGCGAAAATACTTTTGATCACCCTGTATCATAGGAAGTTCCAAATGACTTGAAACTTTAATGAGTTCTTGCACATACTATGTACAGTATTTGTATTAGACATATGCCGAAGCTCCGTATATCCGCGAATATCCGCGAGAAAAAAAAAAAAAAAAAAGATCCGTATTCGTATCTGGAGCCGTATCAGCGGGAAAAAATATCTGGATCCGGATCCGTACTTTTTCTTCAACAGATCCAATACGGATCTTTTATACAAATTTCCAGAAAATCAGGAAGAAACTGTTATAACTCATTTTAAACTATCTTTAATGTACAACTAAAAGAAATACGGTATAGCCTCTCTTTTACGTTCTCGGAATTTACTTTTTTTCCCGTAATTTGCAATTTTTCTTTTAAATCCCTTCATTTTTCCTATATACAATGAACTCCCGTCTTCACTTTTACAAGACGAAATTTTGAATTTCCCGCCGTTTGCACTTAATATACACAGTGTTTATAAAGGAAATATATGCTGTGATTTAGTTAAAAAATAATATAAAATAAATGCATCTGAGAGACGGATTCAGTAAGGCAGATGATATTATTCTTTAACAAGAAAATATTGCACCAAAACCGATATCGGGAAGCTGTTTATACTCAAAGCGACAGTTTGAAAGCAGGTGTTTAACTCGGAATCATTAGAAATGAAACATTCGTTTTTAAAAGATCAATCATGCATTATCTCTGAGACTGTAAATTTTAAGAAAAATAAATTAATTTTAAAAGGTAATACATATATTTTACATGATATATAATTTTCTCTTAACGTAATACTTAAAAAATAAATATATAAAAATGGAAGTGCATAAATAATGAATAGTTACGTAAAATTATAAATGTCTAAATAATCCCATCTTTTTACTTCCATTACCCTACTACTGTAGGTAATGGAAGTATTGTATTCGGTCCAAAAATCCGATATCGAGTTTTCACCTGATTTCCACGTTTTAAGGCCTCATGAATTCAAAAAAGTAGTTTTTAGCAGTTGGTCAGTGTGTGTGTATGTATGTGTGGAATCTTCTGGCTATCATATCTCCGAAACTAATAGAGATAGAACTACGAGACTTCAGAATTAATACAGGTCTGGTGTACAGATGAATTTTCCAAATTTTGGCGAAAACAAGAAAACCGGAATTGGGTCGTCGGAAACCGTAAGTGGGACCGTAAGTCCGTATCTCAAAAACGGCTCGAACGATTTTCTTCAAAGTTCCTATATAAACACTCTATTAGATGTCCTTTCGAATAATATAGTTGGTTAGATGATATTTGGTTACTGATAGGCGTTCTGTATATATAGCTCAATTTCAGGTCTCGCAAGTGCGTTCCTTCAAAAATGGCAGTACGGATCTTTTTCACACTCGCCATATTAACTCCCTTTTATATATCGTTTTGTATGTAATTATTGTTTTCCGGTCAATAATTGAGTATGCCAAGTTTTAGTAAAAGGTGGTATCTCAAAAACGGCTCTAACGATTTTCTTGAAAATTGTTACATAAATCCATTTTAGATACACTTTTTCATGTATTATGTGGTTATTACAAAAAAATTAACGGTCATTCTGATTAGATATTTCAATTTTAGATCTCGGAAATTGGTGTTTAAAAAAATAACTCTATCACCTTTTTCTTATTTTTTAACTCGCTGTGTAAACTCTGTATTATATGTCTTTACACGTGTATCAAGTTTCTCTTACTGGAAAATTCCAAAAAATGCATATAACATCTCCAACAAATGAATATAATATGTGTAATAGTGGGTAATGGAAGTCGTGTGGTTGTTTTACACCAGATTTATTTCAGTAAAATTCACATAGATTATATTAGTTTTATTTAATAAAAGGTTATTAGTTCATTGCAAATGTGTTTAAATTAAATTTTTTGGAACAATTTTTTACTTTCTCTTACCCATATATATGGCAGAAAAAATATTGTTTTTTGGATCAAATTTTCAAAATTGAGTTTTTGTTATATTTACAAGTTTTGAGGTCCCATGAATCCGAAAATCATGTTTTTAGCGGTTGGTTTGTGTGTGTCTATTATTAGAATATCTCACGAGAAAATAGTAGCAAGCAGTCCAAACTCTGTATTCTAAATCTGTATCATAGAGTGATTCCACACTGAACTTTTTGTTAAGATCAAGTAAATGGTTCGTGTACAGCGATATCCTAGAGAATTCAAATATATTACGTATATAGGGGAAATTTTTGGTAAGTACAGTGTAACATCTATGGGCTGCCCTAAACAAAATGGAATAAACATATTTTTTTATATACATAAGTACATGCTTCGTGCAAATTGTGGAATGGAAATCATTCATCATTCGTTTACAGGGCTACTTAAAGTATTTGGATATATTGGGACTATATTTGGAAATTGCTGGAAATTTATTTCGTTTTGTGTTAGGTGTTTTTCATATTAAAATAAATTTAAGAACACAATGCGATGTGCATATAGTTTGTATGCAATATATAGGGCTACCTATAATTAAACTGAACGTTCTTTTCTATTGAACTTAATTTATGAAAATGCTTTGCTATATTTTACTACGTTCACGAATACTGCCTATCAGTTTTCCTGAAGAAATCGACTAACACAAGCGAACAGATATCTGAAAGGGGCTTTTATATAGCGATATTGAAATATATATGTAATAGCGATAATGAAAATTATATGTATGTATATGTATTACTGCTTTAATTGAGATGCAGATTTGTCTTTTCACGCCCACCCCTACACACACATATACATACATACACAACGAATAATTTCCAAAAACCACTTTTTTGGACCTTAAAATATGAAATGGATAATGCAATGGAAGAACGTAACGTCAGTCACATAAAAGGAAAAAATTTCCTTTTTTTTTTTTTTTTTTTTTTTTTGCCACCATTATCGCCATACAAGAATATTAATGGCATAATTACTACTACCTTTGTGATTAAATATGATAATGATTCTTGTTAAATAATACTGGTGGAAGCAGATATATCTCTCTGTGTGACTGACGTTACATTTTTCATGGAATTGCCCAAATCAGGTGAAAAATCGATATCGAAACCGAATACGTTACTTCCATTACGTACGGTAAACGGGTAACGGAAGCAAAAATTGTTACATATGTACTTAATTATTATAGATTTTTCAAAGATCCGTATCCGTATCCGCGGATCTTGATATAAAAGATCCGTATCTGTATCCGAATCCGCGGATCTTGAAATAAAAAATCCGTATCCGTGGATATAGAAAAACTGATATCCGTATCCGCGGATCACAGTTTTTGATGATCCGGCACATCCCTAATTTGTATATTTTGGTGCGGGAATTGCAAATTATTTAGTATATTATGATTTTTTTTTTCTAACTTTTTTGACAAGTTTTTTGCTTATAACTAGAACGTATTTCTATAAAATTTTACAATATTTGCAGAAAAATTGACAAAATATTAGAGAAACATTATTCTGAAACATAAAATTCACACGTGTAATATTCATTGAGTATTTTTAGTAAATATTATTTTACTGCGCATGCGCGAAAAATAGAAAATATTTTTTTACATAGGTTGAAAGCTAGATATATTGAACTATTTCTGTCAAAAAATCATTTGAATAGCGTAAAAATTAATCAAATTGTCGGCAAAAGAACGAGCTAGATTTTAGGTATTTTCCAGAGTTGAAGTTTCATAAGGGGTTTTTCCACATTCTGCGTATTTAATTTGAAGATCCAATTATTTCAACCGCATTATTGCAAAAGTTCTTTTTTGTGAAAAACCAAGCATTATAGGCTTGTATCGTTAACATATTTTTATTTATTTACTAAGATTTGTGAATTCATAGGGGATTCTTCACAAAAAAGAACATTTGCAACGTGATTGAAATAATTGGATCTTCAAATTAAATATGCAGCATGTGTAAAACCCCTTATGAAATTTCAAGTCTGGGAAATACCTAAAATCTGGGTCGTTCTTTTGCGGACAATTTGCTTAATTTTTACTCTATTCAAATGAACTTTTGACAAAAGTTGCTTAATATATTTAGCTTCAACCTAAATAATGAAAATATTTCTACCCTTCGCGCATGCGCAGTAAAATAATATTTACTAAAAATGGTCATATCTACACGAATACTACACGTGTGAATTTTATGTTTCAGCATAATGTTTCACTAATGTTTTGTCAATTTTTGACGTGACTTTAAGTTTAAGGAAATCATTCTAGTCATAAGCAAAAAACTTGCAAAAAAAAATTAGTATTTTTGAAAAAAAAAAATAATAATAATTACGTATATATATATATATATATATATATATATATATATATATATAACTAAATAATTGTGCAATTCCTCCACCAAAACATATAAATATTGTACATAGCATGTGCAAGAATGTATTAAACTTACAAGTCATTTGTGGCTTCTTATGATACAGGTTGATTCAAAGTATTTTCGCTCCTCTTCAATTTGCAGTTGATCCCGTAATTGCACTTTGTACTAAATCGATAATGTAAAGTATGAGTTTTTAGTTGTTCTTTGCATGTATGAAGTTCCAGGCTGTTTCGTCGCGATTTTTTGTAGATAACCGAAAAAATGCCAAAAAAAAAAAAAAAAAAATTCTAATAATTTGATCACCCAGTGTAGAATATTGGCTCTAGTCAAGACGTACTGGATTTGAATTCCAATCTATACACAGAGAAACACATTTTTTTGAGACAACAAGATTTTTGTCAAGGTTATATCAACAAAAATATTTGGTTCATTTAACAATTTTTTTTTTTCAACGAAATGTTTTGTTGAAAAAAAAAAAAAATCTGTGTATTTCTATATCTATGATTAGTTGTTTCAAATTCATTTTAAGATGATGGAATAATATATATTTACGAAAGACAATTCTAATTCCTGAAAATAACCTAATCACGCTGATCCAATAAAAATATAACATTTTCACTGCATATAGTATGTGTTAATAATACAAAGTATCTTCCGTATAATCCTAATCTTTAGAATCGATATATCCGAACGTGAAATATGATCCAGTTGCTCTCGATATACAAATTAAACCCAGAGTCATAATATCTATCTATCTATCTATATCTATATATCTATATATATATGTGTGTGTGTGTGTGTGCGTGAATATATATATATAGACACACACTTATATATATAGCCTCTAGCCCCCCCCCCCGGGCCCAAACTTTTTTCACAAAAAGAGGTCCCTCTCGAATTCATTTAATACGTGTTTCGCCATTTTTCAAAATTTCGACTCATTTTCAAGTTAGGAGAGGGGTTTGGGACTTTTGGAACATCCTGTACATCTGATTGCACATAACAATATACATTTCTAATTCAAAAATTATGTCAATTTGTTTTGGGTCAAAGTAATTAGAAAAAAACTACGATATGTATGGAAGTCTATGTCCTTTCCAACAAAGGAAGGTATGACCCACCATCTAATCGGTGGTCAAAGTATCAATGTTGACGTGTACTATTACCTGAATTTGCCAGGGGCGTTTGGGACCACCCTATAAACAGACTGATATAGCTTTAATGCAAATAATTCATGATTTTAAATTCTGTTGATGAACTACATTTCCGTGTCTTCTTCCGTATTAAATATAAGTCTGTAAATTACATAGTTTCTTAATGGTAATTCTTCTAACATGCTATTTTCAGATTGCCGTAATACGTCACTGCAAGTAGTAATCAATAAATACCTAATGTGACAATCACCAATTTTTAAACTCTTCTAATAACTATTCAATTATTCAATCTTAGTAGAAGAAACTAGAAGGCTGATCGATGATATAATTTTATGTTTAAAAATTGCAACAGAAACCCTGACAGACTAAAATTATTTACTGTCAGATCAAACTCACCAGACCTGGCGGCTTCCCGGTAATGTCGATAACCTCAACTGTAAAATTGGCTGTGGGCAGTCTTTTACAATATTGCATGCATGTTTTTCAAAACTTCTTGACAGATATACATACATATATATATATATATATATATATATATATATATATATATATATATATATAAATTAATGAAGAGGCCAGGAACCTTTCAAATCCCAAATTTAATTAACACAACCCAATCATAACACGAATAAAACTTCACAAATATACAAATACAAAATATGAAATCGTAAGAAATTTTTATTTTAGAAAATTCAATAAAAATTAGAATGATGCAACTTGTACAAATGTCAATTGATATTATTTAATTCAAGTAAATTTATATCTTATTTAAGTAATAGAAAAATCTAAATGGCATTATGGGAATCATAAAATCTCAAGAAATTAAAAAAAAAAAAAAAAAAAAAAAAAAGATTAGTTTGTTTATGCGTAATTGCTTGCATTGAAGGCTTTAGACCAGATCGAAGGAAAAAAGAAAGATATGCATTAACATTTTCAGTGAGTTATGGAAAAAAAAAATTAATTCAACTAACTGATACTAATTCTACAACAGATATGTACTAAAAGTACATATCTGTTGGGAATTTTTTTTTCCTTAAAGTAATAATAATAATATTTCATTCTGTAGTAAGGAAAAACATTTACACAAGAAAAGTTGGAAGACACACTAAATATTTTTAGGTCAATGTTATATCAATTATACAATATGACAGTTGAGGTGAATTTCTATGAAATTGGAGACAAGTACTTTTAATAAAAATGCCTTTAAAATGTTTACATTTGATAGGATTCTATTAAATTGTTTCCTTATAACTTAAGTAAGACTCATCGTCTCCTTTTCGCCATGTAATCCTATGGAATTTTCGTTGCTTCCTGTTTCACAAACTCCATTGAAAAAAGGAGTTTTCCGAATAAGGTTTTTTGAATGCCACTCTACCAAATTAAAAAAAAAATATATATATATACATATATATATATATATATATATATATATATATATATACATATATTATTCTGACTGACAAGTAAACCTTCTCTCCTTTGATACCGGTTTTCCGGAAACCCATATATTTTCTGAAAGCTTATGTCACAAGTATAAAAACTGTGAAATCTTAGGGGCAGAGGGACAAGCGTTTAGGAGATACAGGGCCCACAAAGTATCAGTAAAGTGTGTATAGAGGGACATAATCCCATTAAAACGTCTCTATTCCTTGTATGTTCCCGTATATTGCTGTCAAGTACTAACGTATTGTATGTCTTCTTCTTACATTGCTTCTTATTATATGGATACTATAGTCGTTCTGGTGGCCTTGGTCTCCCGATTCGGAACAAGTAATCGGTCTCCGAACATCCAGGAATCGGAGATGATAAAACACATAATTATTCTCCTGGAAAATGATATGGAGATTGTGGAAGGGATCCGGACATTAGGATTTGCTAGAGGCGATGGAGAAGAACGGACGAGGATATGGACTTCGAAGATGATGGTGTCTATAAGGAACAGCAATGCTCGTCGCAACAGTCACAGTCTCCACTTCTGTCATGACATATTTTGGTCAAGTATGGCTAATGACAGGAAGAAAATTCTGCTTTTAGTGGATTCATGGTGTTCTAACAAAGATCATGCATTGTCTGCTTCCGAAGTACTTGATGGTAAAGAATTGGTACCTGAAGGATGTACAGGAAAGATTTAGCCTCTAGATATTCATTTTTTCAGACACTAGAAATCTTGTTCTTTGCATAATGGAAACAATTATTATCGAGACACATGAGCACATCTGGAACCGCGATAGTTTTCTGGCCCTGCAGTCTTTTTTCCCTATATCAGTTCAATGCTCCTCGTTTCAAGAACTTGATTAAGTATGCTTTTTATAAAAGCGGATACTTGGACGACAAACCTGGAATGTGGATTGCGCCAATGGATTACTGCTTCAATCCATTGACAAATGATGAGTTTGCAAATGTGCGGCTATCGCTTTTGTAAAATGTGCCCATTGTGAACTGTCTTTCTGCCCGTCTCACTGTTTATTTGGTGAATTGTACATTGATTGTCTCTTGTAATGGACTTCGTTTGAAGTCAGTAGCAAGTATCCCAACGTATACTGTTTCTTTTCAACGAGTTGTTTCTTCCTTTATAATGATACCTCCACCTTCTTACCATATTATTAGTTCATATAAATACGTGAAACGAACATTTTAGCGACTTTTGGTGTCATCTTTCCAACATTTTATGTCCTATAACTCCTAAACGCTTATCCCTCTGCCCCTAAGATTTCACAGTTTTTCTACTTGTGGCATAAGCTTTCAGAAAATATATAGGTTTCCGGAAAACCGGTATCAAAGGAGAGAAGGTTTACTTGTGAGATATAAAAATAAAACGACATAATCAAAGAAACAGAATTCGACAGAAAGAATTCAAAGAAACAGAATTCGAAACATTCACATATGATTATATATACAGTAGAACTTGGATAATTCGAAGTTGAAGGGGCCAGAGAAAAATTCGAAATACCCAAAAATTTGAATTACATATACTATTTGTCAAAAAGAAGAGATAAATTAAAAAAATTAAAACACTACGATCAAAGATTTAACACATATACTTTATATCTAAGGATTCTGCTAGCTTAATTATTCAACACTTTTCTAAAAATAGTCAAATATTTGTTATTGCTTCTTTAAGTACAATCTTTGTGTCATAGCATATGACTTCAACCTATCAATGGATACAAAATAGAATCGTCAACATTAGACATAACTTTCAATTAAAAACAAATCTCAGAGTTTATATAGATGGACCATATCTTCTGATGCACTAGGTAGGGGCTTCTCTTATATTTTCTTATCCTTCTTTTGAAAGACTTAAAAAAAAAAAAAAAAACTTTAGCTGAGAAAGATCTCGGGAACAAATTTTACTGCATTATTTTAAAGATAATCGTATGAAAAATTCGAATTATCCAAAATAGAATTCGAATTATCCATGATTTTTCAACATTATTTTAGTACAAAATTCAAGGGACCAAGTAAAAAATTCGAATTATCCAGAATTTCGAATTAAACAAGTTCGAATTATTCAAGTTTCACTGTATATATATATATCTTGTGCTTGATTTTATGATTTAGATAACATTACAGAGTTTTAGGTCGTTTAAAATATATCTTGGGTGTTTTATTACATTTTCAATTAAATATCTCTTACTGTAGTGATTAAAAATTTGAACACAGAATTATAATGATCTTTTTTGTATAAGTTACGAGTTTCTAAGTTCTTGATAATTTTTTATGTTTCGTTATTTTTAATTTTCGGTATTCTATACAAGAAATAAAATTTAACATTTTTATAGCTTCTCTGCTCAAATTAAAAGTAATAATAATAATAATAATAAATAAATAAATCTATAATTAGTATTTTCAGAAAACTAACTAAAAGATTTCTAGACTATGTCTCATTTGTAAAACACCTTTTCAATCTTTCTATCACATTGTCCTCTTTTTTTTTAAGTCTAATCCACATTTTTATTTTATTTATTTTTACATTCTTCTTGTTAGTTTCTAAAGGAATTTAAGAATATTTTTGGGGTTCGATTCTGAGATAAGTTAAATAAAGTAAACCAATAATAGTGCACTGAATGAAACCTCCCAAAGCGTGTCACTTGCCGTGCCTATAAGACATGTGGTCTTTTGATAGTGAATGTTCAAAAATTCATGCAACCAATTCTAGAAAAGTTTCAAGTATTCAAATTTACATTATTAGTGTATTAATAATCATTTACAGGCCGAATTCTAATTTAAATTCGTTTTATACATATTTTGCCTTCTAATTCTTTAGTTTAAAGATCTTTACTATTAAAATGTGTAAATTTTTTTTTTTTTTATGTATATACAATTTAATATTATTATATTTAATATTATTGTATTTCATATTATTATACTTAATGTTATTATATTTTAATATTATTACATTTTATTTCAATTTAATAATGTGAACTGTTTTAAGCATGCCAACCCATTTTTAGATGTATTTGACTATTTTTCTAATTTATGTTAATTTTTTTAATTTGTGGTAAAAATGAAAACGGTAAAATAGGCCATTTGTATGTTTTTCTGTACATTTCTCCTTTTATGGTTGAAATATAATTTCTGTTTCCAAAAATGAAGTCATTTTTCTATTACATCTGATAATTTTTGGAAGTCAATATTCATGAAATTTAATTTTTAAATGAATTTTTGAATCGATGTTCCCAAATGGGAACATTGGTCTGTAAAAGGTTTTTAATATTAATATTTTGGAACTTCGAAAGTTTTTAACAATAATTTTGTTTCCCAAAGGTTCATGTATATTGAGGTTACTACTACATTAAAAGCAAAACTTAGGAAGTGACTTTTGTAATATTTTATTATAGACTGGTTATGTAAAAGAAATAAGGTGAAGAAACGCACCTAACTTTCCTATTTTATATTAAGTAGTCCTTTAAAAAGAAATTAATGTTGGTTTCAAGTTCGCTTTCGAGTCAATAAGATTTGACACAAAAAAAAAGGGGGGGGGGTTCACTGATTTTCCAAGGCTTTCACTTTTTCATCTTTTTTTTTTTTTTTCCTTTCAAAAAAGGATATTTTCCTCGTTTGTTTGAAAATACTTAAAGAGAGAGATAGAGAGGAAAAGAAAAGAGAAAAAGAAAAAGAAACAAACAAACAAAAGTTGCGGTTTATAAACAAAAATAGATAACTTGTTACATATATATTGAGCTTTATGTTTCAATAAAAGAGCGTTACTTTATTTATTTTTTGCCTTTATTTTATTTTATTTTATTTTTATTTTATTTATTTATTTATTTTTCGTTCATTTTATTTATTTATTTATTTATTTATTTATTGAGCATTGGCCATGTTAGATATCAATTGAATTTAAAACTAAAATAAATTTAACATTATATATATATATATATATATATATATATATATATATATATATCACAGCTTCATGAAGTACTTGCCCCCTGATGAGCTAATACTTCTAATTTTAAGCATTTATTCTTCCAAAAATTAATCCATATCTTATTCCAATTATTTTTTCTTTGGTCCTTTAATTACTTTCTCCGTATTTAAATATAATGTTTCCCTTTTTTTACTCAAGTGGGCGTAAGTAATTTCAACTGTTTTTGTTTCTTACTGGATCTTAACATGTATCGAAACATTTTAGTGCTTGTTTTAGCAATGTGTTACAATCAGTTTTATTTCTGTTGTGTTGGTATTGGCATGTATCTATTTCTATTAAGTGCTAAAATTTTTAAGGTTAAATTTTATTAAGTTATCTATCATTTATATATATATATTACCAGCTTTTTTAAAAATAATAAAACAGAAATTGAAATTTACATGAAATATATTTTACTGTATTTTTAAAAAGATAATTTTTAAAAGTTTTCTTAATGCTAATTTTAAGCATTTATTCTTCCAAAAATTAATCCATATCTTATTCCAATTATTTTTTCTTTGGTCCTTTAATTACTTTCTCCGTATTTAAATATAATGTTTCCTTTTTTTACTCAAGTGGGCGTAAGTAATTTCAACTGTTTTTGTCTCTTACTGGATCTTAACATGTATCGAAACATTTTAGTGCTTGTTTTAGCAATGTGTTACAATCAGTTTTATTTCTGTTGTGTTGGTATTGGCATGTATCTATTTCTATTAAGTGCTAAAATTTTTAAGGTTAAATTTTATTAAGTTATCTATCATTTATATATATATTACCAGATTTTTTAAAAATAATAAAACAAAAATTGAAATTTACATGAAATATATTTTACTGTATTTTTAAAAAGATAATTTTTAAAAGTTTTCTTAATGCTACTTTCTTGCTTGGATTAAATAAAGCTTAATAACACTCTTATGTTAATTTCCATAAAATGTGAAGCTAAACTACTTCTTCATTTATTAATTTAAAACTTTTTTTTTCCTTGCATGTAAACTTCTAACTTGTATAATTAAAACTGAACTTCACGTATTTATCAAAATATTACATATATTTAATTTTCAAAAAGACCAGCATTTATAAGATATTCTCTTTTGCTATATCATTATTAGTGAACATATTTTATGTATTATTATCTTTTTTTTTTTTTTTTTAATTAAAACTTTAAAAAAAAAAATACTTTAAGAATTTTAAATATTTTAAATAAAACAGTCGATCATATATTTAAATTTTATTAGGCTTAATAAAAACCTCTCGTTTTCATGCAGTATTATGTATTTGGTATATTATTATAAATTTGATATCGTGTAAAACATTTTATATGGCATTACACTCGATATAATTTTGAGAAAAGTAACAATTTTCCAATGCTAAAAACATTTTAAAAAATAAATTAAAATTAAAAAGATAAATGAGAGTCAATCTCTATGTGCTAGAATTACGTAACAATAAATAAATAAATAAAACTTAAAATGCTATTAAAAATAAATAAATAAATAAACATATTTTAGAAATATTGGAATAAAACTGGAGGATTTTCAAAAATATATCTATATTGACTATATTTATATACAAATATATCCATCTACCTTAAATATACTCGTCAATATTTTCCGTGATACATTAAATTAAAAAATAAATTCATTTGCAGCATTTGAATTTCCTGCATAGGAAATAGATTTTGATTGCACAAATGAATTAAAAATCAATTAACTGTGCAGTTAATTAAAATATACGTTGGTTAATTTATTAATAATTTAATTTTACTTAAATAATTTAATAAGGATTTTTAAAAAGTTAATTTAGTCATTTTTTAATTTAGCTTTCCTAATTAATGACATACAGTACAAAAATTGCTTTTCCAAATGCTACTTTTTTCATATTATTTCGCATGTTATGTATATTACAATTTTAACGATGACGTTCTCATAAAAAATCGAACTATAACATATATTTATTTAGACGTTAAACACATTGCATACGTAAACGCTTTAACACTGAATTCATTTATTATTTAAGAAAAACAAAAATAAATAAGTAAACGAATGAAACAATAATAAATAAATAGATAAGTAAAAATTATTTTTTTATCTTAAAGTTTTTTATTATTATTATTTATTTTTATTTATTTATTTAAGAAAAGTACTGTTTCAACTGTTGAGCTATTGTAAAAACCAAAACTAATATTTTGAAGTTAATTTAAAAATATATGAACAATAATGCATACTAAAATACGATGCATAATTTAAGGATACATCCACTGTTAAAAATTTGGTGTTAGTTTGGACCTGAAGTAGCTGCAACCACCTGAAGGTTTGACCATTTACCATGATTTGGTAATTTTATGATTAACCAAATGTTGGTATTACGTTAAAAAAAAAAAAAAAAAAAAAAATCAAAATTCGACCGAGACTGGGATCGAACTGAAGAACTTCTTGTCTCAAGTCAAAAAATTTGACACTTTGCTACACTTTCTCGCCCGCTAATTCTGTGTTTCGTTGATTTTGATAAAAGGGGCTAAATTTTCTAGGGTCTTATCTTGGCCCATGGGTGAGTTGTTGCAAAAAATTTCCACTTTATCCTATGTTTTCGACCACGCTCTTTAATTGAAGCTTGATTTGGTTTCATTAGGAATTTTACTGAATCATACTTCTCTTGTGAGTGGATGTATGGTAGCTTCAAGTTCTGGTGCAACTTAAATTCAATCGCAAGAAGTAGAAAACTTAATAGTAAGGTTAAACCATATTATGGTACGCTTATAACTTTACTCAATGTAGTGGTTCAAGTATGAACTGAAATTTTTAACAGTGATCGTTTATTGTTGAAAAAAATTGCTCGAAATAAATGAAGGAATAAATTTATCTTTAGTTTTTTCAATGATATTTCAGTTTATTATTCAAGAAAATTCAAAATGTATATTTCTATGTTTTATAAATGTTGATTATGTTTTATAAATGCTATTTACCGACATATATAAAATTGTTTATTATTTTCATTCGACAAAATTCGAACGTTTACAATTTTATAATAATAAAAGATTGTTAAACCAATATTAATTTTGTGTGAAATTTCAATGGAAATAAACATAGATTTCTACTTCTTTTTTGGAATCCAGTATTTTAATATGCTAGATTTAGAAATACTTTACTTTCAAAAATTCATAGAACTTGCATATTAATTTAGTAAACAACTAGTTTAAATATTCACTTTAAAAAATGCTTGTTTCACCAATAAAAATCCAGAGTGTTGTTTTTTTTTTTTTTTTTTTTTTTTTTTAAGTATTTCAGTTATTACATATTTCTAATTAATATAACAATTAAACATTTTAGTAACAAATTCAAAATATAAAACAACTTACATTCACGTCAAGATTTTTTAATCAATGTTAATTTTTTATGAAGTTCCAAAGTATCTATCTAAGAACAAATTTCCACTTATGTATTTATTCATTTTTATTTCATTACATAGGTTCAATATTTTCTTTTGCAATATCTAAAAGCATCTTATTTTAAAGCTGTTTTAAATGGATCAAACCTTATATTAACATGCATATTTATTTAATAAGCAATTTATCTTAAAAATTTATTTTAAAAATATATCCTTTTACAGAAAATTTCATTTTAATTTAATTATTAAACGTGTTGCCTTTATATATATATATATATATATATATATATATACATATATATATATATATGTATATATATATAAGAATTAAATATTTTAGTAACAAATAAGAAAAAAAAATTATATTTAGTTTTGATGTTAGTAAGTTTTTATATATATCAGAGACTAAAATGATATATATATATATATATACATACATATATGTTTATATTTATATATTTTTTAATTTAGTTTTTTTTTTTTTTTTTTATAATTATTTTTATTTGCCATAGATATAAATACCTATATTAAGGGATATTAAAAAAAAAATCCATATCTTATAATAAAACCCATATTAATTTAATGAAGTACTTTAAAAATTTACTTTTAAAAAATACCCTTCTCTACTGATAACTATAAGTTAAAGCTGTTTGTTTATTGAGTTATTAAATATTGAATACATTTAATATCTCTCTCTCTCTCTCTATATATATATATATATATATATATATGTGTGTGTGTGTGTGTGTGTGTGTGTGTGTGTGTGTATAAAAAACTAACTCAAAATTTATATTAAAAATATATATAAATCTATTTTTCTTGTAAAAACTATTAAACTCGAATTATATACAATGGAGCTTTTATAAAATTTAATTGATAATAAATTTCAAAATATTTTTTTTTTATTTATTTATTTTGTTCTTTTTTCAAATAAATAAAAATTTATCGAAAAAAAAAAAAATAATAATAATAAGTGACACATTTAAAATATTTTTCTCTCCTTCGGACAATGTTAAAAAAAACATTCTTTGTTTCTTTGTTTTTTTCTTTTATTATTTTTTTTTTTTTAATAATTATTACAATATATAACGGGAAAAAATATATATGCAATAAACATCACTACGGGTAAAATTAACTGAAACACCTGCTAAATTTTTTGAGTCAAATACAATTTTATATTACATGTAACTCATAAAATATTTTTTCTTACCTTGATTAATTAGATGACAGCTTGAGATTAAATTAAAAAAATTGCCACAGCTGCTAAGAAACTTAAAGTGGAGTTTTTTTATAAATGTAAAATGAATACATCTGTAAAATAATAGTCACGCTCTAACCTGGAGTAACCAAAAATAAAACTTTGATTTCTTTTTAATTTTTTACATTTAGATGGGAAAAAAATTCACTAGAAATATCCGAAAAATTCCCGCACATTTATAGACATCAGTTGAAAAAAGTAAACATTTTTAAAGTGTACAGAAATACACACAAACACTCGTGGAACGCGGTCACACGCCAGCCTAGAGCCGTTGAACTGGATTGACCAGTGTCTCACCTAGACCTACATGCTGAAAGCATAATTAACTTCCCCTCCACAGAATATACTCTTGAAAGCAGACGATAGTTTCGGATTCATAAGTTTCTCTTTTTAACTTTAACTGTGAATGGGAATTACGACATCCTCTATCGTAATTAAAAATACTACTTAAAAATAACTGAGAAAATATAATATTTGTGAAAAATATGAAGTAGTATTGCATTTTATTTTTATAATGAAATACAAAAGTTTTTTTTTTTTCTTTTTTGAGGGAAAGTGCGTTATCTTCTGACGCCATGGAGTTAAATATTATGAGAACTACATCTTTTTGCTTTGTTTATAGATTTCGCAATATTCGTAGATCTCTGGAATTAAACATGTATTTTGGAGACGAATGTTCACGTTCGATTATTATTATAATTATTATAACAGAAAAAAAAGCTCCGTTTTTCCAACATAATTATAACAGAAAACACTTATAAATAAACTCGTTTTAACGTCAGTTGAAATTTTTCCAAAAGGAAAACAATTTAACGCATCATATTGTTTTTTATAGAGACAAAAATAGTTATAAATATTGTAATAAGAAACAAAAACGCAGCAGGTAGCTTTACTTTTAGTAGCGTATTTCTGAGTAAATGTACATTAAATTTCTCTCTTTCTTTGTTTTTATACTCTGTTAATGTTAATATTAATATTTGCTCTTAAATCATGTAAAACATTATATTATATTAAAAGAATTTTAACACGAAAATTCTTTGAATTGTCCTTTTTTATTCTGAGAAGGGTAATAATAATAATAGGACTAAAATTAAACGGAATTTGTGTTAAACGAAAATTCTGAAACATTTTTTTTTCCCCCACATAAAAAACAGTTGTAAGCATTTTCATTGAAAACGCTGTTTTACAAAAACCGTTCATGTTTCTTAAAGTTGAAAACTTTTAATAATTTCATGAAATACTATGCATCCTAAATACAATAATAAAATTTTTCTTGCGATAAAAGCTACGCCCAGAGAAAAAATCGCAAAAATGTATTTTGGAAAAGTCATTTTATTTGTGTTAAACTAAATTTTCGTTAGAAGAAAAAAATCAGTTTGTTACAAAGGCAAAAGGAATGTTTTGAACAAATTTACAAAATTTCTTTCTGTATGTTTGAATTAAAACTTTTTCATTTATTTTATCATTTTTATATAGTTCTATTAACGACACTTTTTGGACGGGGAGAGGGAGGAGTTAAAGTTAAAACATCGTTAGTATTATTAAACAAAATTCCTATTGGAGCGCATTAAAACGAAAATTTTTGTGTAATTTACAAAACTTTTCTCTGAGGGTTTGACACCCCAAAAAGCGCTCGTTAATTATTAAGCAAAATAAATACTGTTCGATAAAAGGTTTGAAAGATTTCACGCATGTGGGCAGTTGTTCTAAGAGAACGTTTTACTGGGGAATTTAATTGACGTATGCGAAATTTTCGGTATGTCTTACACATATCTCTTTTTACCCATTTTATGCAAAGTAGTATTCTTGGAACGGTCAAAGAAGGAAGAAAATTACAGATGGTACTTGGTACCAAAGAATTCTACGCCGATCATACCGTTGTTCCACGGCTATATTTTTGCTTTTAACCTGCAAAAAAAGCATTGTCCCCGCAAGCGGAAAATGACGTAGCATGAAAGGCCATCTCTAGATGAAATACTTTTCCATATTACTGAACATACTTATATAATATATACCGGATACAGTTACATATGCGCAATCACATATAAATACTCGGTAAATGAACAGTATTCTCAAATCTGAGTAGGTTCAATCTGTCATCTATTCGTATAAAATCGTTTGTCCTGAGTGAGTTGAGTGGGTGATTTATCCTCCCCAGCCCAAAACCCTACACGTAGAAGCAAACACATTTCTTCTGTAATCTAGACACCCACTAAGAAGCGATTTTACAAAATTTACCCACCAAGGTTGGGAGGGGAGAGGGGACAAAACGTGCTTTTTTAAAAACCTTTATATCTCAAAAAAATAACAGATATCCGTAAAACTTTTGATTTAAAATATAGCTAACACAAATACCCAAAAACTAATTTTTGGAATTTTACAAATTTATACCCTACGGGGTGGCGTGATTTCACATGCGCAAAACGTGTTTTTATATAATCCTTTATATCTCAAAAAAAAAAAAAAAAAACAGTTATACGTAAGATTTTTGCCTTAAAATATAGTTAACACAAATACATAAAAATCAATTTCTGAAATTTTAGAAATTCGGTCCCCAAGAGAGGGTGGGGGCAAAATATGATTTCACATAATTCTTTATATCTCAAAGAAAGAAAAAAAAAACATATATCCGTATGATTTATATTTTAAAATATAAGAAACACAAACATCTTAAATCTAGTTTTTGGAATATAAGGTATTCGACCATAGAGGGGGGGGGGGGGGGCAAAACGTCCTTTCTCTATACATATAAAAGAGTACATCCAGCACTGAGTCAACATAGCTGTGGCGATTGTCTGTGGGACAGGGTCACGAACTCTGTTGTGAAGGTTGGTTCTTGAGCGCTGACGGCAATGACACACACTAATCCCCCCATTTAAAATTTACAGGGTTTGTCCGGAAAGTAATAGGACTGAGTCGATTAAAAAAAATATATTGATCCAATCGTTAAAATTCTTTAAAAACTTTCAAAATAGGCTCCTTCTGCGTCGATACAGCGCTGTCAGCGCGATTTCCAAGCATTGAAGGCGTCACGGAAGGCATTTACCGGAATAGCCTTAAGAGCCGCGGTGCAAGCTGCTTGGATCCCCTCTGTCGTCTCAAAATGCTTGCTTTCATCGGCCTTTTCAGGCGAGGAAACAAAAAGAAGTCCGGGGGGCCACATCTGGGCTGTAGGGCGGCTGCAGAAGCGTTGGGATGCCGGCCTTGGTCAGGTAGCTGTTCACAAGAAAGGCGGTGTGAGCCGGGGCGTTGTCGTGGTGCAGCTTCCAGTCGGCTGCGATGTCTTGTCGGACCCGACTGACCCTTCGTTTGAGTCTCTTGAGCACTTCCACGTAAAACTTGGCGTTGACGGTTTGTCCAGGAGGAACAAATTCATGGTGAACGATGCCTTTGATGTCAAAAAAGACAATGAGCATCGTTTTCACTTTGGATTTGCTCATTCTTCCCTTTTTTGGGCGAGGAGACGCCGGCGTGTGTCACTCGGAAGATTGGCTCTTTGTCTCGGGATTATACTCAAAGATCCATGACTCGTCACCTGTGATTACGTTATTCAAAAATTGGGGGGCATTTTCGGCTTGCACCACTCACAGAAACACGTCGTGCGAAAAAGCCTGTCCTGACTCTCCAGGTGCTCGGAGATAACTGACCAGCCACTCGTTCGTTAGCTAGGAACGTCCTCTACCGGATCCAGTCGGTGCGCGCACGCTCCGAAGTACAGTCGCGGCGGAAGAAAATCAGTCCTATTACTTTCCGGACAAACCCTGTATTTATTGATGACACATTGATTTTTTCATAGCCATATCTCTTCAAGAATAAATATTTACTTTATGATTTTTAGGGCTCCAGTGTTTTTTTTTTTTACTGAAGTTTTTATTTTGTGTGTTTTAGTAACTAAAAGAAAGCTTTTATCAGAATTTCTTAGGCTACTGTGTAGGCAATGAAATGTTCTCTTTTACAACTGACATATTATATATTTAGCTAAAAAAGTAGCACATCTGCCACCGAGTATCGAACGCAGGACCATCGAATTAACAACTTGACGCTTTAACCGACTGAGCTATTGCCCAACACAAGAAATGCTTCATATTTACTTTCAAATGGAAAGACCTTGTTTTTTTTTTTTTTTTTTTTTTTTTTTTAGCGTGACACGGAAACACTATGGCAAAATTCAATTTCAATGAAACAAAAACTTCTAATTAAAAAAAAAAAAAAAAAAAAATCTAATCAAAAATTCGAAAATCGGGTTTTGAGGTGCATCAGGAGAGGTCATTACGAACCTCCATGCAAAATTGTGTAGCTCTGCGATCAGCCGTTTTCCTAAAATGCCCCGGACAAACATACGCAATGGCACACACACAAACATCTTATTTTATTATATGTATAGATAGAATAGATAGATAACATATTACATTATACTATGTCGCATGGTGTTCATTTAAACACTCTAAACACATTTGAGGTGATTTTGAACAATTGGAACAATAGGTTGTAGTTTTTTTTTTTTTTCCCACATTTTTCTTCGTTTCTTGGCATTCGGCAGTTTGTCTCTTCTTCTGGTAACATAGGGCGCATATCCTTCTTATAGGCTTGCTCTGGTGATTCTTAAGCCCTGGTTTTTAAGAACACAGAAGCAAACGTCAACGTTTTCAACGCCGCGACGCTCCAATCAGAGTTTCTTTGATATCAGCGTTGGCGTTGAAACCGCAGAACAGAGCGTCGTGACGCATGCGCAAATTGAAAATCTCAAGGCCGACTACGTTGACGTTCGCGTTTTGTGTTCTTAAAAACCAAGGCTTTACGAATCTCTAAATGGTGGGACGTTCCTTGTTTTATTTCTATTATTGTCAGGCGTAGCATTTTCCGAGGACAACCATTCGGTAACGAGAAGTTCCCGAAATTTTCTTATTTCTATTTTTTTATTTGTGGTTCTCTGGTACACGTTATTTACGGCGGTCGGATTTGGGCCCGGCGAGAAACTCAGCCGAATCACGCTGGGCGATGAACGTGTTAAGGTAAAACAATAGAAATACATATTTTATTATAATATAAATACATATTTAAGGCCTTGAAAAATCGCGTTTCTGTGTTTTATAGGAGTGAGGAATTGATTGTGTATACTTTTGAAGTTGTAAAATTTTTAGGGGAATATAGGGAATATGTATTAAACAATTTTAAAGTACAATAAGAACTGGAAAAACCCGTCCATGTAACTAGGTTTTTTAATGGTGGGAATCACCTGTGCACATTTTCGAAGCTGAAATTCTTCTACGGGGGTGGGAGGTGGGAGTAGAAGATGGAGACAATTATTTTAAGATTTAAAATAATTTTAATAATAAATAATTAATTTAAAATAAATCTAGGAGCCATAATAACCGGGTTTCTAAGATTTGGGCATCGGGATTCTATTGAACTTACTTTTCAAATTGTAAAATTAAAGGGAAGATAGGCGGCTGCTGTCGCCGGCAGATGGAACTCCGAAGCGATTGGAAAAGTCGTTGCCAAAGGCAACGCGTGTTGAAACGGAAATTTTGACCAATTGTAAAGGATTTTTTTTTTCTTTATGAAATTTTATTAATAAGTGATATGAAATTTTATTAATAAGTGGTGTTAAATTATATTAACAAGTGATATGAAAATAAAACAAATGTTTAGATTTTTCTGCGGACCACCGATTGGCGACCACTGCTCTATACAGTTGGGTATCAAACTATGTCACAGATTTTTTGCTATGGTCCGTCCATGTACAGTAATAAATTATTTACTACAACAGTGCATATCTCTTTGAATATTAAACATATTTTTTAACCGACTTCAAAAGAGGAGGAAGATTCTCAATAACCATTTTTTTTTTTTTTTTTTTTTTTTTTCCGTTAGCTCGTAACTTCTGAATGGATGCTCCGATTTTGATACTTTTTGTTTTGTTGAAAAGGTCTTGGTCTGAAGTAGGTCCCATTGTAATATCTTTACGATCTAAAGAATATGCAGGGAGCCCAAAAAGGTCAGTCCCAACTCTTTTAACTGATGAATGGCTACAGCTATAGTCATAAAAGTGGTATGTAGATATAGCAAAGTGGCCATGCAGTACAAGGTTAAAACGCTTGCAGCGCCACCTAGTGGAAAATAGCGAAGTTAGTGTTCCTATCTCAAAAACGGTTCTAGAGAAAAAAGTGAATTACAAAGTTGAAGAGTATCACCGATTTTGTACAAAAAGATAGTTTAGACATTCTTGGATTCATGCTAGCGTTCCTATCTCGGAAAAGTTTCAAGACAGGGGGAAAAAGTGAATTATAAAATTGCAGAGTATCATCGATTTAGTACGGAAAGATAGTTTAGACATTGATGCTAAAAATACAATGCTAAAAACGTGCATTTGTTTGTTCGCAATTTCCTACACTACGCACACTTGAGCTACATTGCACACGTTGTAGCGTAGCTGGTGAGACATACGCTATATAGTTCAAAATACGGTTACTTGATACTTTTTGTTCTGTCGTAAAAATCTTGGTCTGAAGTAGGTCCCATTATAATATCTTTACAATCTAAAGAAAATAAAGCGACATCTGGTGAAAAACAGCGGAATTAGTGCTCCTATCTCAAAAAGGTTCAAGATGGGAGAAAAGTGAATTACGAAGTCGTGGAGCATCATCGATTTACAACGAAAAGACAGTTTTTAGACGTTATTGCTAAAAATAGAACGCTCAAAATATGCAGTTGTTTGTTCGCAATTTCCTACACTGTGCACACTTGAACTACGTTGCACACTTTGCAGCGTAGCGGATGACATGTATACTCTGTGGTTCAAAGTACTGTTACTGTAAGCAGTCACATCTATTAGCGCAAAGTCGTTTTCAACCAACTTCAGAAAGGAAGGTGTTCTGAATTCGAGCTATGTGTTGTTATTGGTGTTTGTAAGCTTATAACTCCATAAGAGATGCTCTAATTAACCAACTTCATAAAGGAGGAGGTCCTCAATTCAAAGCATATGTTTTTTCGTTTTTGTTTGTTAGCTCATAACTTATGAACGGATGATCCGATTTTGATCCTTTTTGTTTTATTGTAAAGGTCTTGGTCTGAAATAGGTCTCGTTGTAATCATGAAAAACGGCAGTTTTTCGAGTGACGCAAGCGGAAGGACAAACGGACGGAACGCTGCGAACTCATATATACGCCTAGTTTGACATCAGAGAGATTTGTAAAAGCCGACACTTAATATCTCAGCAAATATGCCATATTTTGTTCTGATATTTTCAAAATAGTCTTTTATCGTCGGTCTTAATCTATCCTGAAAATTTTACGTTTCCACATGCAGTATGTTTTGAGATCTGAATCTCAATTTAAAGCCAAAAAGGGAAAATGTGTGGTGTACGTTGCAAGGATGTAATGAAAAAATATCTCTAAAACCGCACGAACGATTTTAATTTAATTAATATATGTTGTTAATGGGATCTTTCTGAATCTAGTAACGTTTTCGTTTTTTTCAGGAAAACTCTTGTTTTTTGTAAAAGTTGCTTTAAAAATAGAACTATATTACTCCGCCAAAATGCATGCTTTTATTCAGCGAAAATGTCGTAATTCGGTTCTCACTTTCAAGGTACGTTGGTTGGCTGACCAACGTGAATGCAGTCAATGAATTATTTAAACTTTCCTTTTTTTTAACTCAAAAATACTTTATTACATTTTTTATATATTTATTGTATATATACTAAGTCAAATTCACTTAAATATATTTTCTCTTCTGCTATGAAAAAGATATTTTTGAATTTAAAATTTCATATTTAGTCAAAAAAGTATTTAGATAACATTTTAAATAAGGAGGTATTTGGTAATTTTAGATATTCCATTTTATCATAATAATGATGAATTTACAATTTTTTAAAGCAAAAAATTTTTAATAATTCATAAACATCGATTTTGTAGTAGCTCAATCATTTGCGATTCCTATTCATGTAACCTTCCGCACAGGGAATAGGAAAAAACAGCAAATGCAGTTTTGGCGCCATCTTTTGATTTTAATTTAAATTTAAACATACACTTTTGGAAATATATATATATGTATATATTTCTTTTTAAAAATTAAAAATCTCTTTTCAAAATACAGTTAAAGTTTATTCATATATTCACTTTTCAGACTTTAAAGTGATACATATTTTAAATATTAATATCTTTACTTTGAATCCCATAATAATTTATTTAAAAAATATAATTCTCTCTTTCTTTCTTTCTTTCTCTTTCTTTTTTTTTTTTTTTAATTAATTAATTTCTGCATGAAAAATTCCATTACATAAATATATTTACAACTACAATAAACAAAAAACCCTCCTTTAATTTTAAATAATTATTTCTACATGTTTCTGAGCAATTAAAGGTGATTTTTTTTTAAGAAAAATAGTTTAAATATCGGAATGCATATTGTTTTATCATGAAGGTAATAATTTGGCCATCTAGTGGCGCCATCTCGTAACTTATATTGAAAGCATATACATTCCTATATTTTTCTTAAAAAAAAAAAAGGGGGGGGCACTTTTAATTGCTTAGAAACATGTAGAAATATTATTTAAAATTAAAGGAGTTTTTTTTTTTTTTTTATCTTATCGTTGTTGTAAATATATTTATGAAATGGAATTTTTCATGCAGAAAATAATTAATTAAAAAAAAAAGAAAGAAAGAGAGAATTATATTTATAAATAAACTATTATTGGTTTCAAAGTAAAGATGTTATTTATTTATTTTGATGTGTTTTTCAATAATTGCTATATTTGACACATTTTTCATGAATTTTAATTCTATTTTAATTTTTTTTTTTTTTTTTTTTTTTTTTAATATACAGCGTATTTATCCCCTTTTTCATCCCCTAGCCATTATTGCTTTAAATAATAATAATAAAAAAATTAGTTTGATTATGTTAATATTTAAAATGTGTATCATTTTAAAGTCTGAAAAGTAAATATATGAATAAACTCTAACTGTATTTTAAAAAGAGATTTTTAATTTTTAAAAAGAAATATATATATAACTTGTATTTTCCATAAAACTTAAGCTTAACTTGTATTTTACTTAACTTGTATGAACTTCAGCTTAACTTGTATTTTCCATAAATTTTTTCTCCAAATGATTTTATCTTATTTTTAAAATTATAGAAATGTAGAGCTTAATTTATATTTTGTCTATTTTCTTCCACTAAATATTTTTATGAAATAATTTTTACCTGCACTTTTGATGAAAATTTAAAATTGTGAATATTGGAGCAGTATCTATACTTAGTCTCAAAAGGGAAAAGAAAATAAATAAATTTCCATTTTTAACATTAACTTGATTTTTTTTTTTTTTAATTGTTTAATTTGCATTTGTAATTCTTTAAAAAGAAACTTGCAAAATGTAAATTACGTAATTCTAACTTAAATTTGAAATTTCCCACTTATTATTGTTATTATTATTTTAAAGAGTTTGAGAATCCCACTCAATATTTTTTTCTAGTGCGAAGCTTCTCCATTTTGTTTCCAAGTGGCAGGCTACTTGGAAATTTGTCAGCATGATAACATTTAAAATACTGAATTAATTCAAACTAAATTTGTAGTCTGGATTTATCTCAGAAATGTATTTGTTATGTTCATTTGCCAACTTAATCTACCCTCTTGTTTCCCTGTGCCAGCCCACTGAAAAATTCAAATTTACATTAGAAAGGTTTTATGAACCGATTTGCTTAAAACTCCATATATACAAGCCTTCATTAATAAATCCACGAAGTCCATTAATAAATTGTAGCTGCCATCTTGAAAAAAAATGGTGGCAACTTCATAATAAAAAATAAATCAGTTCACCCTTCCTAGGAGCCAAAAGGACTTGTTTTTATTTTTTGATCAATAACCCCTAAAAAGTAATGATATCAGTACAAAAAACCCTTAACGGGTTAAAAGTTTGTGACGCCGCTACTTTATGGCTATAAGAATTTGAAATATGAGTCTTAAAAATAATGATATCAAATTTTAAGTGACGCTTTGCAATTAGTTAAAATATACATAGATTTTCTTATTTGATCATTTACTTTCTACTTTTGTTTATATTTATAATGCAAGCGTAATATTTTTAGCTTCAAGATCAGACAGATATATAAAATACACTCACCGATACTTTTTCATTTACATTTCAAATTCAAAATAACAGTTTTAAAAGGAATGATATAAAAATTTCAGTGGCGTCTCGGTGTTATTTTAAAAGATTTGTTTTTAGATTCCACTAAAACTACTTTTGTTTTGTCTAATAAAGTATATTTACATATTGAAACAATGCTTTTAATTTTCAAATATACTGTCAAATAATTATACTTTCACTGAGTTTGCATTATAAGTTAAAATTATTTATTTCAATAAATTGATTTATCTTTTGCGTCACGCTATCCAAAACTGCAAGTAAAATCTGTGTAAATGTTTTCTTTACGTCACACTACCTCTTTGCGCAAATTTTCACTCAGTTGGATACTATGATATACTATGTTTTGGATAGCGTGATGCAAAAGATAAATCAATTTATTGAAATAAATAATTTTAATTTATAATGCAAACTCAGTGAAAGTATAATTATTTGACAGTATATTTGAAAATTAAAAGCACTGTTTCAATATGTAAATAGTATACTTTATTAGACAAAACAAAAGTAGTTTTAGTGGAATCTAAAAACAAATCTTTTAAAATAACACCGAGACGCCACTGAAATTTTTATATCATTCCTTTTAAAACTGTTATTTTGAATTTGAAATGTAAATGAAAAAGTATCGGTGAGTGTATTTTATATATCTGTCTGATCTTGAAGCTAAAAATATTACGCTTGCATTATAAATATAAACAAAAGTAGAAAGTAAATGATCAAATAAGAAAATCTATGTATATTTTAACTAATTGCAAAGCGTCACTTAAAATTTGATATCATTATTTTTAAGACTCATATTTCAAATTCTTATAGCCATAAAGTAGCGGCGTCACAAACTTTTAACCCGTTAAGGGTTTTTTGTACTGATATATTTACGATCAAAAGAAAATACAGGGTCCCAAAAGAGTCAGTCCCGACTCTTTTAACTGCTGAACAGCTGCAGCTATAGTCATAAAAGTGGTATGTACGTATAGTAAAGTGGACATGTGCTGCACGATTCAACCGCCTACAGCGCCACCTGGTGGAAAACAGTGGAGTTAGCGTTCCTATCTCGGAAACGGTTCAAGACAGGGGAAAAAAGTGAATTATAAAATTGCAGAGCATCATCGATTTAGTACGAAAAGATAGTTCAGACATTAATGCTAAAAACAGAATGCTTAAAATGTGCATTTGTTTGTTCACAATTTACTATTTTCTGCACACTTGAACGACATTGCATATGTTGTAGCATAGCGGGTGACATTTATGCTACATAAAATTCAAAGTATAGTTATTGTAAGCGGTCACAACGATTAACGCATACACATTTTAAACCGACTTCATAAAGGAAGATGTTTTCAATACAAACCATGTTTCTCATTGTTGTTGTTGAAATTTGTTAGCTTATAACTTGGTAAGAGATGATTTAATTTTAATACTTTTTCTGTTGTCGTAATGATCTTGGCCTGAAATAGGTTTCATTATAATTTCATTAAGATATAAACAAATTACAGGATACTCACAAAAGTCTCTTTTCACTCTAACTGCTGAACGAATGCAGCTGCACTGGTAAAAGCAGTATGTAAGTATCGATGTTGAAACTTCTGTCCATCAGCTGCAATGCATATTTTGCTCTTTGTTTGAACTTTACGCTGCGCAATTTCCAGCGCTCATATCCGATAAAGGCAAGAAAAGTGACACAACTTAAAAATGCAACATTTGAGAAAAATCAACTTAAAAATAACTTGACTAGAATAAAACTGGCACAACTGCCTCTCGAGTGGATAACTTTCTAGATGGAGATGTAACTTTTTTGTTCTCATTGGGTGCATTTCATGTGCTTTTCAGTGACATAAACCATTTTTTGAGTTATGTTACTTTTCTTGGAAGTTGTGAATTGTGAAACTGCTGTTGAACGTCTTCTAATGTTCTACTATATGAATAAGTTTTCACTGAAAAGAGAAAAATTGATTCAAAATACTTGATTCAAAATAAAAATTTTGATAAAATGCCTTGTAGATTTGATTCTACTTGTAATATATATTTGAAATTTAACTTATTTTACTCACTGTTACTGACAATTTCTTTCTGAATTTTTGTAATATTTGTTTGAGTTTTTTACAAGAATAATAACTATATATTTGGCAACTTATGTATGCAAAAGAAATTTCATTAAGTAATTTTATATGAACAATTAAAAATTATTCGGTAAAAATGCTTATATATTATCTGATATTTCATATTCTTATGGTCTGATTGCAGCATGTTGTGTCTAATGTAATATATAATTTTTCTAAGAATGATATTACAATGGGTTGAGAACCCTCCATTTTATAAACAAAAAAAGCACCAAAATATTGCAATGTTATTAAAAAAGAAAGAAAATCTTTATATCTCCATACATATACAATACAAGCTATTCTCACAGCATCATAATCATATCTCGTATGTTATAGCTACAATGCATTTCAACTATTATTTTTACCAGGTGATTCGAAACATTTTTTTAATTTTCTTATTGATATTTTTTCTTTCTTTCCTGACAAAATCTTCACTGAAATAAAGGCCAAAGAAGCCTGGTTGGTGGAGCACTGAGCTCGTAATTGAAAGATTGTGACTTCAATACTCAAGCAGATCAAAGACAGTCACATACATTAATGCTAGCTGGTGCACATAAGATCTGTTACTCAGGAGGGATCATTGAAGCGGAGAAGACATCCTCTCTGTGAAGGATCAAAATTGGGATAGCATGTCTCTAGAGCAATCCATGCAGGGAAAACTACAAGTCAATTTTGTCTTTTTCCAAGATGCTCAGTGGATATCTAATCTAGCTGAATTATATATACCTATCCTATAATACTACTTTTGTGTATAAATAGAAGTAGATAAACAGATATATTGATTCCTATTCAGAAATAAGTTCCATATATAGGTCTTTAGTCTTCTTACAAACAAAAAATGACATTTTGAAATGAGAAACAGCTTGTGCATGAAAATATTCAGTAGCAGGAATTTAGCAACTGCACAATGAAAAATTTGCATTTCACTATGCCGGGCAATATAACCCTTGAATAATTTCTTCAATAGGGGCCCTGCAAATGTTCTGTGCCAAGGGCCATGCACAGCCTAAACCTGCCACTGATGGGTGGTATATTTTTAGGTTTTACTTTACCAATAAACAATTATTATTTTTATTACAAACTTTTATTTAAGGCTGCACATCAGTATGATTTCTTTTTTTTTTTTTTTTTTTCTTCTTCTTATGTTATCCTAGGGATTTTTATTATTTCATTTTATAAGGATATCTCATTCAAAAATAAAATTTTTAAAATTCTGTTTTTTGAATTCCACCCTTTGAACATATAACCTTTTAGCTTAGTGAGCAATATTCTGAAAAAAAAAAAAAAAAAAAAATAGAGATAGAAAATTAGAGTCTAAGTTTATTTAATAAAATACTTAAATTTATTTTTTCAAAAGCTAAAAGGCATATTCAAAGAGTAATATAAAAAAACCAACATTCTAAAATTTTCATTTTGAATGAGATATCCTTATAAAATAAAGCCACAAAATGAGATAATCTGACTGATGTGCAACATTAACTTGATATGTTTATTTACTTATTTATGTATGTGGGTTAAATCTTTAGAACTGAATGTTTATTCATTCTTATTGTCTGGGGACTGAGCTAAATTTTCCATACATGTATAACTCCAATGACAATAATAGATTTGGGAGCAGGGCAATCTAGTTTCAAATTTTAACCTACTTCCTATCATTCTATTGAGCTGAAATTTTGCTTCCAAAGACAATACATGTTCAAATAGTAACAGACTTAAAGGCGGGGTTGTGCGCCCTTAACTCCAGTTCAAGCTTCTTTCAAATTTTAACCCATTTCCTATCAGGCTATTGCACTGAAATTTTGCATACATAAATAAGTCCAATAAAATTATGTGTTCAAATAGTAACAGACTTAAACAATAGGCTCTAGGCCCCCAAATCCAATTTATGATTTGTTTTGAATTTTAACCCACTCCCCGTCATTCCATTGAGCTGAAATTTTGCATACTGCACATAGTGTGTACATGTATAATTCTGACAACAATGCATGCTTAAGCAGCAATGGATTTAAGGACCCAGACCATAGTTGCCAACTTACCACTTTTTTGGCTACTGGAAAAATTTAATAGAAATATTTATTTTATTTAATCAGTGAACTGCAACAGATTTCACTAATTAAGTAAAATAAAAAAAAAAAATTATTAAAATTTTCTGGTAGGCAAGAGGTGCTAAGTTAGCAACTATGACCCAGACCCTCAGTCCCCCCCCTACCCCCCACACACATACAAATAAATTCCAGTTCGAAAGTTCTTTTTGAATTTTAAACCACTTCCCATCATTGGACTAAGCTAAAGTTTTGGGCACATGTATATCAAAGAAATGTACATGTACATTAATTAAACATGTAGCTTATTCACATCCACCGAACTGGAGGTTTTAATACATTTTTAAATAAAAGCTTGTCTCAAAAAATTTTTAATTTATGTATTTCCATCATGTGAGGAAGGTTTAAAACATTTATAAGTCCTGAATTATTTTAATGGATTTGATTTTTGTAATAAAAATTTAATATTTTTCTATTAAAAAATTTCCATGAGCAGTTAAAAAAAGGGGGCCCAACTGAACTCTAAAAAATTTCTAGGTGGGCACATGCCCAACCTGTTCACATCCCTATGCTTGGAAGTACAGTTTACTATAAGCAAAGTTTATGTATTGGTTATATTGCTAAAGGTTACATGATTTCAAATAGGACTTTCTAATGAAAAATTATTTTTGTTACACTACTGGGCAAGATAAATTTTGAAAATTTCACACAGTCGTCTTTTCAGGCTCCACATATTTGAACTAGCAAATTCCAGCACCAAACACGTTATTTTGTAGACTATCCATTTTGTTAAATGATCCTATAAATAACAAAGAAATGAGAACTGAAACCAAAAGTGCATATTTATTCTGATAACTTTCTCATTTTGATTCAAGGTATTGCAAGAATTTTGACACAAGTGAGCCCCCGACAAGAAAAGTAATACAACTAGAAAATGAAGTAAGAAAAATCAGCTAAAAGATATTTATAAACATTGACTAGCATTCAATAAAACTGACACTCAAGATGATAAATTGCAAGATATGATGCTTTTTGTGTATGTTGGAGAACTTCATACACATTCTTCAATTACATAAACTCAAAATTGCATACTTTAACTTGTGTCACTTTTCTTGCTGAGGTGTGATATGATAGTTCTTAATGACTTTATCATATCTTGGTCTAAAACTTTTCTATGTTCAGAATGACTGGGGGGTGTGTGTGCTTCCCAATCATTCTGAACATGGAATCATTTTGTGTATCAGATTAAGAATTATAAACTCTAGGTAAAGAATTAAAAAACAAAGTTTTTTATTAAAGAGGTTTTAATAAATAGACTTTTGATTTTAATACACATGGTATTAAAAATATATTGAATACATTTTATATGGTAAACACCAGAACAAGTTGTAAGCAAATTATGACAACTGTTTAAAAAAAGTAAATACATGCAATTGTCATTTTCTGAATCAATAATGCAGAAATCTTACTTTATTGTGACCATTACAAGTGTTACCTTTATTTTTTCTCCAATTATATAATCACTCTTAAAGAATACTAAAGCCTAAAAGCATTCAAAAACTATTAAAATATCCTAATGTTTATTCTATTACAATACATAAAATAAACTAATAATCACAGAAGTTAAGGAAAACAATGAATCTGTAAATTTATTTAATATAATGCATATAATGACAGACAATTAAAAAGGAATATGAAAAATTAAGTGAGAGACATAAGTAAAGTATAACTAATACAAGATTATTTATCAATATATATACATAAATAAAATATGTGTAAAAGATATTATTTTATTTTATTTTTTAGTTATTTAGTTCTGTTTTCTATTTTAACCCTTTCAGCATCAATAAGTTTGTTAACCTATTACAGCAGTTTTTTTTTTTTTTTTTTTTTTTTTTTTTTTTTATGCATTAGAGTAGTTTTTTTTAACATATGATTCATAAAATTAACACAGTACACAGTAGAAGTTTGACAATATGATACAGTATTACTATAGACATTTATTAATCTTACTTTCTAGGGGGGAAAAAACAATCTTACATTTAAAAATTTAGTAATATCAGCCTTTCATTTTGACTATGCATAATGGGAAAAGATGGGTGTGACAGGGACCAATTTACATGTCTCAAGGCCTCAGGGCACTTACAGCTATGGGGGCCTTCCACCATCAATTCAAAATAAATGTTAAAAAAATATATAATCAAAATATATGTTTATAAATAATGCTTTAAATAACCTACAAATATCCTTCCCCGCTTCTCAAATTCCTAATAGTATGGTAAAATCCATATTTTGAAATCTAAGCAAAAGGATGCAAGCAAAAGCCTCTCCCTTCACACACGATTGCTTTTCTTTTAACTAACATGGCTTAAAAAAAAAAAAAAAAAAATGCTTCTCATCCTTAGAGAGCGATTTTGAAGGAGATTTATGCAAAGAAAATTTTCAAATAACAGAAATGTTTGCTTTGAAATTTTTAGAAAAATATCTAAGATATTTTAGAGGCTCCCAAATACTCCACCATAAATAAAGGGCATAGCAATTCAAAAATCATGGGAGAAGCTCAAAAAATTTTATGACTCAAAATTAATCTTAAGAAAATCAATAATTAGATGTTAATTAATATTCATTAATTATTAGTATTAATTATAAAATATCATTAATTATGAACATTAATAAGGCATTAGTTTTGGTTTTAAATTGGCAATTCTTTCATTTGGCATTGAAAGAAAATTTAATAGGGAATAGGAGGGGGCTTGAGCCCCCCTAAGCTCCTCCCTTTCCTACGCCCCTGCCATAAATCAGTTTCTGAGTCTGATACTGAATGGGTTAAATATCTGTATACTTTTAAGTGCGATTAATAAACAACACTAACAATTTTAGAGATAGAGACTTCTATTAATTAAAAAAAGAAAGAGAGAGAGAGAAAATAAATATTTTTTTATGAATAAAGCATACTAATGTTACATTTCGAGGTGTATAAGATTATTTTAAATCTATGTACTTCTTAAACTAACATAGATTTATTAACTACAAAAATTATATCCAATTACATAGAAAGCAAGAAATGTTAAAAAACAATAATTAAAAAAAAACTGTTTATTAACATTTAATTTACATAACTTGTACCATTTTCTATTTAAAAACTTCTTTTTTGTTAATGACTACATATTAGGCATCATGGCAATGTCTTGAAAATTTATTTTTCCAAATGAGTGAAAATAATGCCTGGACCGGGAATCGAACCCCGGATCTTTGACATACAAGGTCAACGCTCTACCAATTGAGCTATCCAGGCCGACAACCGGTGGGCGTTACTCACTCAGACAACCTTTAGGCAGCGTTGACCTTGTAAGTCAAAGATCCGGGGTTCGATTCCCGGTCCAGGTATTATTTTCACTCAGTTGGAAAAATAAACTTTCAAGATATATGATTTTCTTCCCAATCTGCTGATTATGTGATATTAATAAATGTATTTCTTCCTTCCATTGTTTAATGGTGTTTTCCATTACCTATGGCTTATTCTGTCGAGCTATCTACATGATAGACCATTATCTGAGTGAGTAATGCCTACCGGTTGTCAGCCTCAATAGCTCAACTGGTAGAGCGTTGATCTTGTAAGTCGATTGATTTTCGATTTCCAGCCAGGGCATTATTTTCACTCAGTTGAAAAAATAAATTTTCAAGATATATGATTTTCTTCCCAATCTGCTGATTGTGGGATATTAATAAATCATGGCAATGACTATATATTTAGCATCACTGCAATATTGGAGATATATATTGATCATAATTATTGGGTTATGGAAATATAGGTTAAGTATGAATACTTGCTAAACTCTTTTTTCTTTACTTAAAATCTGATTTTTAAAATTATTACTATCAATTTCGTGTATTGCTACAACATTAATTTAGTTTGTTCACAAAGATTTAAGAATTAAACATTTAAAAAATGACAAGTATTAACACATAAACATACTGCTTTTCTCTCTTTCCCTTATTATGCATATAAATATATTTTCAAAAGATATTGTTGCTATATTATCATTTGAGTTATATGTTACGGTATAATAAAGAAACAAGCAGGTGAGAGCAAATGAAGTACATTTGGCCTTCAACACAAGTTTACTTCATACTTCACCTGATTTCACAACAATAAATAAGAAATTCCAAGAAGCTCATGTATTTTAGAGAAATAAATTTAAAATGCTTTGACATCAGAATTCAAATTTATCCGGTTTTCATTTGTTTCTCATTTTTTAAAAACAAACAAACAACAAAAAAAAGGTTGTTAAATTATTAATTGCACATGCTATTAAAAGTTACAAAGTTTTTCTTTAGCTTCTCACAAAAGAAAAAAGAAAGACAGACAGAAAAAGGAAGGAGGTAATTTATTAATCACATATGCATACTTGCCAACCATCTCATTATTAACCGTACAATTGTTAACACCCCCTGAAAAAACGCCCCTTTTCTCACACCACTATATTTTTAGAGTTATTCTCTCCAAATGTTATTACGATTAAATAAGACTAAAATTACTCTAAAAAATTATTGGTGTGAAAAAAAAAGGCGGGTACTAAAAATTGTACAGTTTATAATGAGATGGTTGGCAAGTATGCATATGCTTTTAAAAAGTCCAGTATTTAACTATGTTCAAAAGAAAATGACAAATGTTTACTAAGTGGAGAAAGAAATGAGGGGTGGGAGAGAAAATCTTAAATATTATGCAATATCAATATAGCTAAAAAAAAAAAAAAAAAAACTGCTTTCATTATTGCACTATTTTTTTTTTTTTTTTTTTTTCAAAATATATTTCAAATTTTCTAAAATATTAAGCTAGCCATTAATAAAAAATTATTCTACTTTTGTGAATTTTGTTTACATCAAAATTTATACAAATTATGAAATTCAACATATTTTTTTAATCTTTATATATAATATGGTTTATATATAATTATATTTATGTAATATGGAGGGTGTCTCATGATTAGTATGATTAATAAATTTCTTACAATTGATAATGAAAATATTGGAATATATTTCACTGTTAATATTATTGCAAACAGATCATAGTTTCAGTGGCATTTCTTATTTTTAATTCTGTGTTATGGGTTTCTTCCACTTTCATTTTACAGAAAGCTTAAACCTTTAATGTTTTCACATAAGCAAGACGTAGTAGTTAGATACAAATAATATACGGAGAGAGAAATATTTTGTTTCAAGTGAATAAAAAATAAATGAAAGAAAACGCTTTGAGTGATCTGATAACAATATCTTTCATAAAAATAAACTTTTGTTGTAAGAAATAACAATATAATATATAAAAGGCATAAGGAAAATATTGGACTTTTATCAATGTGGTTTTCATAATGATTTTGATTTTAATACACATAAACACATCATATTAAAAGTGTATTGCTTATACTTTATATTGTGATGATCTGAACATGTTGAAATCATATTATGACAACTGTTTAGAAATTCAATATGTATAATGGTTATTTTCAGAATCAATAACATATAATTCTTATACTATTGAGAGCATTGCATATGTTATCATTTTTATTCCTCAGATAATCAATCTTAAAATTAAAGCTCAATAGCATAGAAAATCTATTAATACTTAAAACATTATTATACTCATACTATTGAGACGTAACTTTTTAAAATGTTTATACTGCTTCCTTTTATACACACAATAAAAATACAATAATTACATAAGTTTTAAAAAAAAAAAGAGTTTTTAAATTTATTAATTAAACATATTTAATGTCAGCCAACTGAAAAAGAAGAATTAAAAATTTAAAGATAAACAACAATATTTACAAAAGGAAATTCATAATTTCCCCTCATTTAAGGGACAGCATAATATACAGACAAGCATAAATATGACATTTAGAAAAGATTCTTTTTTAAAATTGCTTTTACTTTTATTTTCTGTTTTAAACATAAATATTGGTCTACTTTTCTGTTCACCTAGTAAACAACAAAAAGAAATTTATAACTAGTTAACTGAACTTTAAAAAAAGAAAGAAAAAAATGATTTAATAATGAAAGGATTATTAAATCTATGACAGTTCTTGAACTACAGTGAGAGAACAAAGTGTAAACACAAGAAAAACAATACCAAATCCAAAAATGCTTTAAATGAAAATGTATGAAAATTTTTTAAGTAAAACTTGTGATAAAATTAATTTATGTTTAGTGTAAATTAATCTTCCAAAACTAAATATCTATAAATTTATTTTATCAAATTTTAATTCTTTCTGAGGCTGGAAACGATACAAGAACAATATATTTTTATTTAAAATTATATCTTTTGCATATCTGATAGTAGAAAATCATAGGTTAAATCTTAGATGCAGTTTTTGGAAACCATAGTAAATCAATATTGGCAGAAATGGCAGAACTTCTGCATATCACAAAAAATTTTTCCTCTTTTCAATTGCCTCTAATTGCAATTATGACATTATTAGGATCAATTACAGCAAGTCTTGATTTAGAAATACAGATGTACCAGAGCTACCTAAATCAAGAGCTGCTATAACTGATCCTAAAAATGTCATAATTACAGTTTGAATTAACAATAAAAAATTAAAGGAATATTTAGTGGCACACAGAAGTTCTGTCAAAAGAAACTAGAGAAGTTTCCAATATGATTTACCATGTGTTACTGTGACTAGAATTTCTCAAAATAATAGTAATTTATTTGAAACAGGGTTAGAAATTAGAATAGGAAAGTTGGTCGTCAATGGCACCTAATTATTATTATTATTTTAAGTTACCAAAATGGTCTGCTCAAGCATAATTTTTAATTTGTTTATGATCATAACAGGATAAAACTTAAAACTATGCATAAATATCTATGGTATAGAACCTTTATTAAAATTCAATAATCAATATACACATTAAAACATAAATACATTTATATTTTTTAAAAAAATAAAAACTTACTAAAAACAGAACAAATGGAAAAAAATTCATTTTTAAATTATCTGTTGGTCAACAATTTTTGAAATTAGTCAAATATCAAGTACTGTATCTTCAAATAATATGAGAACTACTAGAAAATATTCAATAAACTTTTTAAAAAACATTAATTTACTCTTTTTCTTTTAGACTTTATAAGTCTAAATTTGGTTTAAATTGATTCATATTTCGAAAGTTATGCTGACAAGTTTTTCATTATATATAGACAAATGAAGTGATTGCAATAGGCTAATTTCTAAAGAAATCAACCTAAAAAAGTAAAAAAAAGATACTTGAAACAAACCTCCCTGAATGAAAACCTATGATGATTGATTCTAAAAATGTCATAGTATTGCAATTTGAGTGAATAGCTAAAGATTTTTTTTTTTTTTTCTGCTGTGGTATACAGAAGCTTTACCAAAATAACAAACAGAACTGTGGTACTAATTTATTGGGTCTTATAGACATTGTTTCTGAGATTTCTTGAAATAATGCTAACCACCAACTTAAAGACTGGGTTTCAAAACAAAATTCTCATTTGCCTTATTTTTCAAATTCAATTAAAAAAAAAAAATAATAAAATAAAATAAAATAAAAAGCTTATCTTTCTAGATTTTTTTTTTTTTTTTTTTCTCTCTCTTTAACTGTTGTTCTTAATGAATAAGAATTAAACTGACATGTAAAATAAATAAAGTAAAATCTCTAAAACTAGTTTAAATTAAAAGAAAAAAAAATTAACTGGAAGACCAGAAATTGCAATTTATCAAAAGAGAAAAAGATAGTAAAAAGAGCTTGTCAGAAAAAAAGAAATACAAATAAAATTTGAACTTAACCTTGTTCTTAAAAATTAAAATGTGTTGAGTAAAAAATCCTGATATTTATATGGAAAGTTAATAATCCCATCTACCTCTCATAAGTGAACATAAGAGGACTTTGCAAAGAAAAAAAAAATGATAAAAAATGGAATGTTGTATTATTTTCTGATGAGAAATAAACTTTGATGGGATAAATAGTTTTTACTATTTTTGGTATAACCTATATAAAACTAAGGAATTTTTTTTCCAAATGTGAATATGCAGGGGTTAATCCAGAACGAATTTACTACTGCTCTGCAGCATCTTCACAAAGTCAACTTTCGATGATGCAGTATCTTAACAAAATCAATTTTTGGCAACGCGGAACTTTCACAAAGTCCATTTTTGGTGATTAAAAAAACAAAAAAAAATGAAGAAGAAGAAAAAAGAAAGAAAAACAAATTTTAAAAATATTTCTTGTTTAAAACTTATATTTTTAAAGCATCTCGCTCTGAAGAAGAAAAAAAAAATCCTTTAAAACCTCATTCTACTGCAAAGAAAAAGAATCAATCCTGTATAATAAACACACTTGTAACTTGATCGGTCGGCTCGAAAACCAAAACAAAGTTCTGATACACAAAAATATAGTTCCGATATGAAAAGATTACTAGTAAAAAGTGTTGCATAACTGAATTGCATCCTCAAATCACATCACTGCGTAACAAATCGCCAATGGGTGCCCCATATCAAAGTTCATACAAAATTTGGAAAATGGTTGAAAAACAGCATTCTTTTAAAAAAACAAAAAGCATTTCTCTGCAATACAATAAACATACACAGGCGGCTAGCATCCCCATCTTTCTCCACCCCCCCCCCCCCCAAAAAAAAAAAAAAAAAAAAATCTGTTTCTAGATCAGAAAAGAAAGTTCCTGTCCAAAAGTTTACAATAAAAAGTGTCGATACTTTGAATCACATCGTCACATAACAAATCGCCAACAGAAGCTTTGTATCAAAGCTTAGCCTCTATCTTTTCTGCTGCATTCCGAGTTCATTGGAAAAAATAAAATGGTTGAGCAAATGTGATTACAGAAGCATATTAATGTCTGTATACAATTCAAGAACCTTTATAAAAGGATCTAAATCCATAATGAATTTCAGTAAGATTTTACTGTTGTATTGTTTTGTGAAAACATAAAATTTAAAATATCACGTTTACTTTTGAAAAAAAACTGTATTTTTACAGAAAATTAATAAGGTTTAAAATTGTCAATAATAGAATTTTGATCAGTCTTAGCTTGTGTGCATTTAAGTTATTATTATTTTTTTTAAATATAATTTATTTATATATTTATTCTATCTTTTAACAATTTGACTTAATATTTTCTAGTACCAACATATATGCAATTTCTTAGTCTTCTACTGTAATGAAGTTTATTAAAAATGAGAAATGAGGTATAAAAGAAGCTGGTAAATAGAGTAAATTAACACCAGAGCAATGTCATGAACATGCTATAGCACGTAAATTACACAAATATTCAAAGGCGGGATGCAAAATATACTAATATGGTACGCTCAAGCAATGCGAAATAATATTCAACCTCAAAAGAAAGAATTTTTTTCTCTCTCTCTATTTGCGGGATGAGCGCTCTGTAAAATTGTTTATATGCATTTGAAAATGGCTTTTGATTTTTTTTCATGTTGTTTTAATTTCACAATAACAGTTACTTAATTAGATTATAAAAGATCAAGCAAGACAGTTCAACATTCCAAGTTGACTTCCGAAAACACGTGCTCATTCGTTCAATGTTTAATCCTAGTAAAAAATATCTCAATATTATATTTAATAATAAAATCTTTGAAGTGCTGGTAATAAAATAAATAAATAACGCTCAATACTCTGTAATTTTGTAATCTCTTGACTTGGCTAAAATGATAAGCACACTCCTTCAAGATCCTAACAGAATTGCTGACCTACTTCTCTTTGACCTTGAAACAGGCCACAAGCAGACTAATATGCACATTTTAATTTCTTTTGAGAACTAAGAACTGACTATAAAAAATGGATAATATTAAAATTTATTTACATTATATGAAGTCACAGAATATTTGTCTTTCTTCTTTTAATTATTCTCTCCCCCCCCAAGAAACTGAAAAATACAGGTTTTAATAAAATTCTGGAATGCATTTCTTCTATTTTACTATTCAATTCACCAAATTAATCATAACTTGCTTTTAAGGAGGAAAAAAAAGCATGTGGCATGTTTCTTATATTATCAAAAACCAGTTTTCACAAATCTCTAAAACTTGAAATTGCTGTGATCCTTGCAATTCCTGCTTTACGAGCTTAAACTGTGATAAATTATTACTTCAATAATTATTTGCCATTTTATCAGTAATTATAATCTAATAATGTTTTACTTTTTACTAAATGATAAAAATATTATACATTTTTTTAATATTAATCGTGCAGGTTGCTGATAATGTTTGGTTGTTCCAGTGAAAGGCATGAACGTAACACATTAAGCTAAATGTTTTCAGTTGTTTCATAACAGTAGCAACTTCCTACATAATAGTTTTAAGATAATCTCAAAAAGAGCTGATGAAAAATTAATTGAAAACTATTTTTTAACTACAATAAGGTAATTAATTTATATTTTTATAATATATAAATTTAAATTCATTTATATGGGGACCCACTTTTTTGAAAAAGGGACCCAAATTTTTGGAATCAATAGATCCTGGAGACCCAGGATTTTGAAAGCCTAGCGACATCACTCATACATAAAAGTATTAAATCTTTACTTTTAGGTACATTAGGTATAAAATCTTTTTATTGCTTGAAAATAAATAAAAAAAAACTAATAATCCATTGTCCCAAATACTCTGAAATTGACCATTTAGCTTTTCCTTCAGTGTTGTTACTATTGTCAATGTGATACAAAATGAGAGAAGGGAGAAGGTGTATGTAACAGATTTATGTTATAGTATTCGGTAAGGTGAATATTATTTGCTTAATACAGATTAACTATTTATCTTTTGCTCTTTCAGACCTTTAAAATTTATGACTTTTGAAATGGGTCTATACTATATGATGTCTTAGATGGTTTGAAATGTCACGTAATATGCATAATCATATATTTCACAAAGAAAAAAAGCTTCAGTTTAGGTATTTACCCAATCCACATAAATTTATTTGTTTTACAACTTTTCTATTTTTATTAGTATTTTAAAATTGTATAAATTGCTTTGTGCATTTCGGTTATTTGTTCATAAGGTATTTTTAATTTTCACAAACTAATTAAATTTTATTCATATATTATTTACAAAATTCATAAATGCAGGGCCGAAACTAGAGGGGGGCGAGCGGGGCATTTGCCCCGGGCGCCAGATGAAGAAGGGCGCCGAAAAAAGGCTGGTTTGTTGCCTTATTTCCACATTAAAAAAAAAAAAAATTCAAAGTTTAAAAAAAAATTTCAAAGTTAAAAAAAAAAAAAAGGAAGAAGGGAAGAAAAGAAAGAAAGAAAAAGTCAAATTCTTTTACTCAGGGCAATTTGAACAAAGAAAAAAAAAGTAGAAAGGAGATTAATAGATAACAGAATTCATTTACAAGGAGAAGCATGGTGGATAGAGTGTTCTCCAAGACTAACATTATTCTTTTAAGGTTAGTGAGTGTGGTAAAATATTCTCGCAATCGAAGAAGAGTAATTTACAAGTGGTTCCTGACTTTCAGCCAAGGTTTTTAAAAAGTAAATGGTTGGAAAATATGTAGTATATTTGATTAAACTTCAGAAAGCCCTTTAGAAATTATGATTCATAAGGAAGCAAAAAAAAAAAAAAAAAAAATTCTCAGGGCGCCGTCGTGACTATTAAAAGTGTGACTATTAAAATATTAAAATAAGTATGTCAAAATAAGGCCATAATGTTATAAAACAATCCAGTGCACTAAAAGATGTACGCTCAGCTTGCAGTATAAACAGAAACTGAACTCATCCAGTCTTACTAGTGATTTATAGACTTTTCGAGATAGTTCTACTCTAGAAACTACTGAATTAACCTGGAAAATTTTACAAGTCGGTTTCTATTGAAGTTAGATCTTCTAAACTTTGGCTACTCTAAATTACAACTTTTCGCCAAAATTGGGTGCCAAATTGCGAAATCTTTCGCCAAGTCGCAAAATTTGCCGCTACTAATGCCTATTTCCGTGGAAGTGAAGAAATCTGCCATCTATTTCCATTTTAACTGTAATGCCGTGTATAAAGTAATACGTAAAGAAGTAGACAGGCTGTTGGCAACAATAATTATAGTAATGACTCTTTCCTTTTTATATTCTCATTAGTGATTTGTAGAACGTTTGATGAAGTTAGTTCTGAGCAAGAAAACAGTAGATCATGCCAGCTTCCAAATTTCGGCAATATAAAGCCAATATTTTTCACCAAAATTAATGCCAGGTTGCCAATTTTGTCGCCAAAGCATTGACTCTGCGACCAGTTGTCATCTACATTGGTGATGAGTTTAGTGACATCACGAGATTAGCGATCAAATTTGGCAGAAAATAGTTTAGGATTGCCAAAATCAGCAAGCCATTTCACAGTTTTATCGGAGTTAATTTTTTCTATATATTATGCATTGTTTCTCGCAGCTAATTGTTTGTCAAAGAGTGCAAAAGTAGGCTATTTGCTCGGAAGCGAATTCTGTTGAACTCTAAGCTATGCTTTTGCCTATGAGAGATTTTGTAAAAAGCTGTAGAATATTATTTCTGAACAAACGATATTCTTATTTTGTGGTGTATATAATCCTATTACCATGAAGTTAGTGGTTCTAATAATAGTTTTCTTGGATTGGTTCCGATAATATTCATAGACTAGAACCTGCCTTTCTATTTTATTTCCTGAAAATTATTTTAAAAAAGATTATCTACAAATGGCACTGCTCTGCATGAAGATCGGCCCCAACGCCATTTTTGCAAATTCTTATGTAAAATAAACTCCTGAATACGATTATGACGCCCATTTTGCCCTATCACCTACCATTATTTGGGGACGCTCCCCTATTTTTATCATTTTCTGGTATTTTTATGGCTATAAATTTGATTTGAAAGGGGTGAAGGGATTGTTTTAACTGTTAAATGTCTTTTGAGTGGCTACAGAAATGAAAAATTCTAAAACGTGAACATTTGCAGCAAGGGGAAAATTTAGGGGGAGGAGGGGGATTCGCCACTGAAATTACAAATTACATTTTTTATATTTTATTAATCGATTATTACTATTATTTATTATAAATTATATATATATTTTTTTTCATAGTATTAAAATAACTTTTTTCCATTCTCCAAATCAAATTTATGGCCATAAAACTACCAAACAATAAGAGAATGGGTGGCGTCCCGAGAAAACGGTGGTTGATTGGGCAAAATGGGGGGGGGGGGTCATATTCGGATTCAGAAGATCATTTTACATGAGAATCAGCAGGAATGGTATCAGAGCTCGAATTTTTTTTTTTTTTTGCAGCGCAGTGTATTTAGACAGCTAACGGTTATCTCGCACTTGATGGATATGAGTAGTTTTTAGATACTTGTTCATATCTATTAATTTATGCATCTTAATTATAGTAAAAAGTTAAATATTTCTCTGTTTATTTCTCTGCAGTATAGTTGATGTAACGACTATAATATTCAAAATATCATTTTAAATTCTCTCAAAATGATGATATTTTCAGTTTTAAAAGTAATTGAATATGAAATTTACATTTACTTGTTTTAGAATTGTCATTTATAAATACCATTAATTTAAGAGAGAGGAAAAAAAAAAAGAAACTATCATTAAACCAGCAAAAATAAATAAATAAATAAAAATAATAACTGTAGCTTAATTTAAATCTTTCTCTATAATATGCTTTTCTTCTTTTTCCCCCCTAAAATAATGCTTTGATTCACAACTTCAATCTTTTTTTTTCTTTCAAGTAATGTTATAAAGATATAAAACCATATACGTTAAAATAAAAATCGTAATAAAGATCGGCTGGTTGTAGCTCTACTTGTGCTTGTACAATTTTACGCCTGGCGAAGTGCCATGCTAAGTTTTTCGACACGAAACACATGTTGCGATTCTGTTTTGTTTTGTAAACTCTGTTTTTCATAACAAGCATATAATGTATAAAGTTTGTTAAATTCCGTCCTGGCGATGCTGAGATATAGCTATAAGAAAACGTGGCATAAAAGTGCTGCAAGTCGAGCGATATATATCAAAAACTAGACATCACCAGTTTATGTCAGAATTCAACTGCACACTAGGTTTCATGGAATTCCGAGCATGCAGTTCATAAATTAGTTACAGTATTTGTGTCCTATACAGACACACACACGTATCCGTTAAATATAATAATAATACATTTCAAAATCTGTAAATTTATCAAAAATTTGAATTAAATTCAATATTTACTTCTTATGAATGCAGTTGAAAATAAAATGGCCATAAAAACTTTGTAAAATTTCCTTTGAAATTTTAATTTCTGGTTGGGTGGGGGGGGGGGGGCGCCAAAATCCCTCCTTGCCCCGGGTGAAAAAAATCCTAGTTTCGGCCCTGCATAAATGAGGTACCATTTTTGAAAACCTGGATTAACCCCCGATATGGTAGGATTTGATGTGCTTTTGCTGTAAATAGAAACACATCAGTAATCTTAATAAACTATCACACCAAGAGCCCTCATAAACTGTAAAGAAACTCTGATAACATGTTGATATGTTATGCAAAAATGTATTACCTGAAACTAAACTTATTAATTCTGCAAATTTTTTTCAACAGGATAACATTCCCATAGATATTTTAAAAGGGAAAAACCCTCGTTTGAAATTAACTCAATAGGTTTTCTTCATTGGCTGACAAAGAGTTCCAGTTTGAATTCAATAGAAAATTTATGAGGCTTTCCAGGCTGACACATTTATATAAAAGGCACATATTGTGAATGTAAACAAAACAGGCTCTTGTATTAGCTATCAAACAAATTTCCAGAAAACTTTCCATATACACTGCTTGACATTGAAAATGCAACACCAAGAAGGAATGATAATAAAGGAATGAAATTTGTTGGACACGTACATTATAGTAGGAAGAACAATTGATTAAAATTTCAGGAAATTTGGAATAATATGTACTGAGAAAACAGTACATCAAGCAGCGAGCTCTGTGAGCAATAACAGCACATATCTGCATAGGCATTGAATCGAACAGCGATTGGATGACATGTACGGGTAGAGCACTTCATGAAGCTTCAACACGATGCCACAATTCATTGATCAAAGTTACTGGTGAGTGGTGGGGGGCCAGTCACTTTTCAATGATTAAACAGTCATTTTCATTGGTGCGAGATCAGGAGAACGTGCTGGCCAGAGCAACAGTCAAACACATTCTGTATCAAAGAAGGTCCGGAAAATACAAACAACTTGTGGTCGTGCATTATCTTGCTTAAATTTTGCACTACGGAGGCCTCGAATACATGGCAGAAGGGCGGGCCTTAACTAATCAGAAATTTAATGACCACTGTTCAGAGTGCTAGGAATACAAACAAGAAGTAATCGAGACGTGTATCCAATGGGAACCCATAACATCATTGCAAATGATGGACAGTTTGATGATGTCGAATCCCAGCTGGCAATGTGCATTACTCATAATGCCGTTAAATATGGATAAGGCAATCTTGATGCTGTTAACAGGATTGTAATTTGTTTGAAAAGTGACTTCACGCCATTCCTGTGTCCAGGTTCATCGTTGATCACACATTAATGGCACCCATATCAGTGATGCTGTTTTGAGGGTAATCAGAATTTTGGTAGCCGCATACTGAGTCACCACCTGGATTGATGGTATGTTGTACCATTGGATACACGCCCCGGTCACCTCTTGTTTTCATTCCTGCCACTCTGAATGCCAGCCATTACATTTCTGACGAGTTAAGGCCCATAGCTCTGTCCTATGTTCAAGGCCTCCAAAGCACAACATTTAAGCAGGACAATGCACGACCGCAAGTTGTCCATATTGTCATTGATGCCGAATGTGTTCGACTGTTGCTCTGGCCAGCGCATTCTCCTGATCTAGCACCAAAGAAAATGACTGTTTAATCGTTGAAAAGTGACTGCCCCCCCCCCCCACCACTCACCAGTAACTTTGATCGATGAATTGTGGCATTGTGTTAAAACTTCATGTAGTGCTCTAGCCATACATGTCATCCAATCGCTGTTCAATTCAATGCCTAGGCAGATATGTGCTGTTATTGACACAGAGGTCACTGCTTTATGTACTGTTTTCTCAGTACATATTACTCCAAATTTCCTGAAATTTTAATCAATTGTTCTTCCTATTATAGTGTATGTGTCCAACAAATTTCATTCAGTTATTATCATTCCTTCTTGGTGTTGCATTTTCAATGTCGAGTAGTGTACCTTCTACAAGACATTTTAGCAAGCATGACATCATACTTCATTTGATAATTGATTGGAAAGAAAAAATAGTTTTCATGACTATTAGAAGAAATATTAAATAATTTAGAACATGTCCTTAAATTTTCTCCCTGTTTTCTTTAGTGATGATTTTTGTAAAGTCATCTTTTGTTAGGCTCATATTTGTTATTGTATATAATTTAAACATTTTTTGTAAAATTTAAAATTAGAGATAATAAAAATAAATAAAGATAATTTAAAGTACATTTTCATTCAACTTTGGACTGTCCTTATGCACTTTTCCTGCACTATATTACCGGTTTATTGACCAAAATAAAGAATATCACGTTATATAAAAATAAATGCTTTTTAAAACTTCATAAAATATCATAAAAACTATAAAAAAGTTAAATATGTTTTACTTATACTTTACATTCTGATTTTATATAATTTTTACCATTATCTATTTAAAAAACCCATTTTTTGTTTATTACATATTGAGCACATGGAATAAAATTTTAAAACTGCTTAAAATTTAAAGTTTTATTTATTTATTTTTAGTATATTAGATATAAATTTGATTTTTAAGAATATCATAATTAGTTTAGCAGTTAACTATTTAACTAACCTTGATCAAAGGGATTTAAGAATAGACACCTTAAAAAAATAGTACTATTATCAGAAACAACACATTGAATTGCAAGCTTCTCTTGCTGTTTCCTTTGGTACACATATATATTTCAAATGTTTTTTATTGTTAAATTTTAATTTAAACTATTGGTCACATTATAATAGAATAAACAAGTAGATAAGAGAAGGACTGGGCGATACATCGCAAAACATCGATTTAATGCATGCAATTTGAAACCGATAATGGAATCTTTCATTTGGTGATATATCACAACCGCCACGATTATCAGGAACTCAGCTGTGAATGTATTGTAAGCGACCATATTCAACTTTTCATCCCATGCTGTGATAGCCGGTAATCGTTGACAGTTGATACGAAGGAGAGAAAGAGATGATACTCGCATAATGCATGCACACAATATTTGACATTGGGTTCATCTGAAATCGCTGTTCACGGCTATGATCTGAATATTCGTTATCGCCTTTAATGATCATGATCTTGCTTTATTAGAAACCGATTATCAGCTGAGCAATAACGCATGCGTGATATCAAATACTGATGACTGAGACACTGCGACTGCGTGATATTTATCCGATCTCTTTTCTCGCTATGATATGAATATTCGTAATCACCATCACAATGATAATCCAAAATGGTTATTGTCTATAAATATAATTGACAATTGTTGATGTCATTAGTTTTATTCAGAAATAACATAATAATTTCGTCATTTATTTACATCCATATTTGTTAAAAAAAAAAAAAAAAAATCTTCTGTTTTTTTTTTTTTTTCCTTTTATTTTTATTTAAATAAATTTTTAAAAGTTTTTTTCATCAATTTATACTGACTTTGTTTTTAATATTTTAACAGTTATTTAATTTCTTTCAAATATTTTATTATTTCTGATCAACTTAGTGAAAATTTTGTTATTTATTTTTATAGTTTTATTTCATTAAACAACCCAAAGCAATTTTTTTACTCAAGGTACTGATTATTTTCTACGAAGAATCTAATTTCAAAGGCGGGGAGAAGGAAGCACTAATAACCTTTATTTCAGAAATCTTATTATTCTATTGTATAATAAAATAATTTATATTACTTACTTTTATTTAATCATTCACTTTTTTATTTGTTTTGAGTTTGTAATTTTAGTTTTCATGTTTTTATTAATTTTTCGCGTTACAAAAGATGAAAATATGTTGGGTTCATGAGAATTTTTGATTACCAGTTTTCTATGAATATTTACTCATTTTCAGGTGCCATAACACTGGGTTGGGCCATTTTTAGAAAATCTTTCTCGTGCGTTAGCACAATTTTGTAAATACTGTATCTCATTAACCAAAGGACGGAATTCACAAGGCCTGATTATCACACGGGCACCTGGGGCTAGTGCCCTGGGCACGAAATTTCTGAGGGGCACAAAATTTTACTAATAGATAAAATATATGGTCTAAATCTTCCTTTTTCTTTCTTTCTTTTTCTGTTTTTTAACTCAGTTTTATTTCACTTACATTAATGAAATTCTAAAATAAAAACTGTCGTTAAACTGACTGGGGGTAATTTTATTTGTCTTTCTAACCTAGCCTAAAACGAAATCAGATTAAATTTTTGATCAAATATAGTTTTTTTTTTTTTTTAATCTGCTTTTTCCCCTGCTAAAAGCAGGGGTGGCGCCAGCTAGGGGGCCGGGGGGGCACAGCCCCCCCCCCCGTCGGGGAGTCTGTGACCCCCCATCGGGGCATACTCTTAAAATCTCTCAGGGGAAAAATACAAAATTTTCAGTTTTTCTATTTTTGGCAGCATTTTTCTTTCCTTGTACAAATTTGGAGTATTCCTGGTTTTTCATTCTATATTCAATAGAAGAAAGTATTGGATTCATAAAAATTTTCAGCTTCCAGTTTCCCATGAATATACACGTTTTGAGAGGTCCAGAACACGTTTTGACCGTGATATTTTTAGAAAATGTCTGTATGTGGCACGATGATCTCCAAAACCACGAGGAGTACTAACAAATGGAATGGTACAAATATTAACAGTAATATTATTAACAGCATTGCAGTTTTTGATAAATACTTAAATAATAAACTCTCTTTATGTAGTGCCCCCCTGTCGGGGAGGTGGTGTCCCCCAGTCGGGGAATTTCTGGTGCCACTACTGGCTAAAAGTTGTGGTATATTAGTAATCGCCCTTTTTTTTTTTTTTTTTTTGGAAGGGGAGGGGGGGGGATGAGGGAGAACTCTTGCACTTCTAAGGGGGCACGAAAATTTTAAAGTACCCTGGGCACAAAACTTTTTAGTCGGGCCCTGGGAATTCAACAAAACTTTATACTCTGTTCAACCTTTACTTAAATTTCTATTGTTTAGATTTTTGAATATACCGCCCAAATGCATTATACTGCAATTTCAGCCATTTATGACAAGGCTATATATCACCGTTTCTATAGTGTATCAATGCATGAAACCTGATATGAATGAGAGTCGTGACAAAAAGCTATGTTTATTCAATTAGCATGCGTATTGGCTGAGAAATGATGCTGCTATGTTGCAATGTAATCCTGTTTATGGGAAAGCAATGTATCAACTTCTATGATATATAAATCACCAAACTTAGAATGTAAAATGGATATTTTCAAAAACTATGCTATGATAATTTGACAATTTGCAGCAGTCGCCAAGAAAGAAAACTTGTAAATCTCTAACTGGTGGTTCTTACATAGAATTACATCTATTCAATTAAATTGTTTTCTTATTCTTGAGTTATTTGTTTTATATCACAAGTAAAATTTATTTATTTCAATACATTGTTGCTTTTTTTTTTTTTTTTTTTTTCTGTTGAGTCGTCCTTCTTTAGTTATTTTATTCAGCCCTCCAAACCAAAGATAAAAATTTATTTTCTTTATTCTTGTAGTTATGACGTAAGTTTCAGCGTTATCTCGGGGAAATTTGTGCTTTTTTTTTTATTATTATTAAGAAGATTTTGCAAACGTTTTTTGTGTTAATTATGTATTTTAGAAAAAAAAAAAAGTAAAATTAATAGCTGAGATAGTTGAATATGTGTAAATGATATAATACTGCTATGTAAAAACACAGTAATATATGAATTAAGTATCTGCATAGCATACATGTGTTTCCATTATCAGTTTTTCTTTATTAGTGTTGGTATGGTGTTGCCTTAATAAGAAATTGTACATATAAAAGAAGTTAGTGTATTCTGTATATTTTATAATATAATGGGTCTGTTTCATTCAATTCAAACCTTTTTTATATCAAGACTCAACATTTAAATTAACATTATGAAAGGAATTCAAAATTATTCAAGTCTAATATCGTGATACATCGCGATATCGTGATTTTGCCTTGACAATATATCGTGATATTGAAATAGTGACATCGCCCACTCCTAGATAAGAGTATTTAAGTACAGTTTTGTCATTAACTATCAATTTAATTACTTGGCATTGATTTTACAACAATGAATATATTTCAATTACCATAATTCAAAATTCAAACATTTTATGTATTTTATTAAGATATACTTAAAATAGAAGTGTATTATGTTTGTATTTGTTCCTTTCATATCTCCCAAAACAGAGTGAGAAATCAGAGGTGTAGAAGCAGGAGGGGCTCAGGAGGCTCAAGCCCCCTCTATCTGTTATTACAAAATTTACTTTCAATGCCAAATAAAAGAATTATCATTTTAAAACCAAAAATTAAGTCTTAAATGTTCTTAATTAGTGATTATTGTAATTAATGTGGATAATTAGTGATTATTAATTAACATTTAATTATTAATTGATTTTCTTGAGAATAATTTTGAGTCATTTTTAAAATAAAAATTTTTGAGCCCCTCCCATGATTTTTGAATTGCTACGTCCCTATGATCATTCATAAAATATGTATATTTTAAACAAAAATTTGGCTGTGGAGAAGAAAGAAAAAAAATTACTTACTTTATGAGAGAAGACTGAAATTTTAAATATTGCATAGTCTATTATATTAAAAGAAAAACTGTTGCACACTATTGCATTAAATATTCACAATCATTTTAATAGAAATTATGAAACTGATTGATTTATCTCTTTTGTCTAAACATGTCTGTTTATTAATAATAATAATTAAAAAAAGGATATATATTGCAAGTGATATTCAAACATATCATAATTTTAGTGGTCCATGCAATTGTGAGATACTGTGGTAGTAGCCACTTGAGAGCAGGGCACTGGCATATTCAAAGGGGAGGGGGGTAATGGAGGTAATTATCCCCCCTCCAAACTGGGAAGGACTAAATAAAATAAAGTGGTGATTTAAAAAACTAAACAACTTGCCATTTTTCCTTGATCATTAGTAAATTGAGAAAAGTTTTTTTTTTTTTTTTAATTGAAACAAGTTAATTATATATATCGTAACCGAAACAATTACAAAAAATGGCGAGTAAATTGAAAAGATCTAGTTATTGGTAAAATAAGTTGAAAATTCAATTTTTAGATCTATCCCTTGATGTGTTTCTTTAAACAATTTTAAGCATAGCCTGGAGGAATCTTTATTTAATTTATGGGGGTCAAATAGAGCTTTTCTATGATGAGTAACAGAAGCAGATTATAAATTAATGAAAATGGAAACATAGCAGTAGTAAATTTAGAGTTATTTCATAATGTTGGGCTTTTTCTGGGGATTAAACTAAGAATCTGTTACATAGAAGGTGAAATATGAGAATGAGATAGAAAGTTAAAGCAACAGTAAAATTCTAAGTTAAGTTAGAGACTCGAAAAGACATATTACAAGATCTTTAAGGATGGGAAATTGCATATTATTCAACGATGTTTTTTGCAACCACGGGAGTCTGCGCATGTGCTGACTCAACGAGTCCAGTGTTAAAATAGGGGTGGTTAAGAGAAAATTAACAATAAGGGGTATTTACCAAATCCAAACCTGGCATTCCTCTAAGCTTTAGAATTGTCTTCAATGCTGGACACAGAAAGCATGATTGAACAATAAGCAGTTAGGAAGAGTCAGAGGAACAATGAAAACATTTTTAGAGCTTCTTTAACTATATGCCACTAATCTTTATTATAGGACACTTTAAAAGAAGACTTTTTGATTAGAAGACAGATTTTTTGTCAATTCATGATAACTATTTATAGCCAACTTGCAATTTTTGATGAAAAGAACTACTCTACTCTTATAACTACGTGACTTCAACGTACCTTCTTAACCCAACTTTAGTCTATGACACATTCTTATAAGACAGATTTGCCCATGCCAAAGTAATAATCATCCAGAAAAATTTGTTTCATTAACGATTCATTTTCTAAAATATTTTCTTTTTAACCATATTAAAATATTTTTGGAACAGTGAACTCATGATCACACTATTTACAGCCAATTTCCAAATTTTCTTAAAGTTTGTGATTTTGTAAGCTGTTTTTGACTCCAGTCCAGAAACCATGTGATTAAGGCATGGTTGGATTACCCCTCCCATGATTTGTATCTGGAAACGCCACTAGCAGGGCTGCTTGTTTCATTCTTTTCATTTCAATTTTAATAATGCATTTCATTTTAATTGCAAATCCTGTAATAGAAAGTGTCAACCTTTAAAATTCCCTTTAAATAAATAAGAGGACACAAATAATATAAGGAGGAAATACTTCGTTTTAAATAAAAAAGAAATAAATGAAAGTTAGCCACGACTTAATGATACTAGACTGGGTAAGCCAGGCCAAAAGATTATTGAAATACTTTTGATTTTGCTTTAGAGTTTTTCCCAGTGCCCCCCTCCCTCTCTTTTTTTTAACTACTTTTTTGTGAAGTGTTTTTTTTTTTTTTTTTTTTTTTTTTTTCCCGTGCTATTCTAAGTTGCAGGACAGAAAATATAATCACAAGTCTGTAAAGAAAAATAATGTGAGAAACACAAGAAAAATTATAAAAACAAGTAGTGTAAGTACTTTTAAGAGTAAGTAAAAATTCAGTGATACGGCAGAACTACACTTCACTTAAAAGTAAGTATAACAACTAATAAAAAAATACATAATCTTTCATTGTAAGTTAGATAATAACAGCTATATTAAAACTGAAATGCCAATATAATGAAAGAAATTATACAGAGCCATGTTATATTTTCCTTTCAATACTTATAAAAACTTTAAATTGAAATATATTAATACTTCTCAAGTAATTTAACAGAATATAAAAGACACTTTCATAACTGTCCAGTTTAGCAATATTGGTTATAAGTAACATGAACTTTAAATAATATCTAAAGAATGTGATAGACCACTTAATAAGAAAAAGAAACTTTTGACATACACTTCAACAATTATAGGGGAGACCCATGTACCTAGGGCCGCTTTTTTTCAATGCCCAAAAACAGAGCCCTTGACCTGTTTAAAATTATCAAACTGATATGAACATATCTTTAGGACTAATTATTTCCAATTGGGATTAATATAAACACCTAAAATAATAAATTCTGACAAATAGAAGGTTTCTAAAAAAACATCACTCGTGGCCCTAGGTACAACACCCTCATTGTACATAGGACCATTCTCTCAAAATTAGATTTAACTTTGTAACGAATAGAAAAATAAGCATATAAACATGTATTTTATAAAAGAAACAATATCAAGTAATATATTTATTTATCATATAATAATTATCATGTTGTTGCCTTAATTTAAAACACGAAATTTTTCACTTTTTTTTTTTTTTTTTTTCTTTGGGATATTCTAACAGAATGTTTTTTCTTTTCTGGAGTGTCTCTTGGAGTTCTAGATCTCTCTGGTTTTCGGTCCCATCTTTGATGTGGGAGGTTTTGCTTTAGGTAAAGGTCTTACTTAGGTTCGTACCTGTTAAAGCAGCACACACGAAAAAATGTTAGATGTTGAAGGTTTTGAAATTTCAACAGGACACGAAACAGAGACATCCAGTTCTATCATTGTTGGTTCACTTTCTTCCTGGAATTTTTTATTTCTTTTAATATATGGAGGGATCTTGTCTTTCAGTCACATTTGAACATGAAAGCCTGATAGAATGTTTACAGGAATAAAAGCCGATGGATAGGACTTGCCAACACTTTCAGCAATGTCATATATAGTGATTGGTTTACCAGGGTTTGCCAGCATCCAATTACTACAGGCTGTACTGTGTTTCTTAACACTTTCTTGACCACTGACGTAGATTCACATCATTTGAAAATATGAAACTCTACCAGTGGGCAATTCTTTTGCAATTTGTATGTTATTTGTCTCTAAAAAATATACACAATATTCATATTTGTATAATCAGTATACAATGGATGCAAATACTTTGATTGGAGAGAGAGTACATGATAATGCATATCCATTTGTAATATAAATGTGAATACAGAAAATTTTGTTTTGAAAAATTGTAACTCATGAGAAAAACGCCCACAGGCGGACCTTTCTGTCAAAAAGACAAAAACATGCGATCGCAAAAGTGTTAAAAGGTCCAAACACACTGGCCCTAGGTACAAGTTTTGGTAACTTCATTCAAAAATGCCTTCCACTAAAAAATCCACATGCAGAAAGGACTAATTAAATATATCCTTTATTACTTAATATAACAAGCAAAATTATACACTAGAAATGAAAGAAAAATATTTGACTCGTTTTTGTAAAATGGCAAAAGAGATGCACTGCAAAATTTTACTTCAAACCATGTAAATTCGTTTTCTACATGTAACTTGTCAAAACTCTCTCCTCAAAAGTTCCAAAGTAGTTGTAAAAGTAGCAATTGGTGTTGTTACTCACCCAATTGAGTATTATAACTTAAAATTAAATATTATTCAAATAAAGTGGGGTGGCCATAGGTACACGATGGCCCTAGGTACACGGGTCTCCCCTATATTTCATGAATGCAGCTTTATTGTTTTGATAGAAACATTTGTATAATATTGAAATGACAATATAAAAATCACTTAGAGAGACAAACATTTTTTATAATTCATTATATTTGATATCTATTTGACAACATAATAAAAATAATTGCATCATAATGGCAAGGACATAATAAAAACATCAATGAGTTTTAAAATAAGGGTTCTCAATAATACATTTAAGATAAACTTGTCATCCCTAGCATATTTTTAATAGATTGTGAAGGCTAGATATGATATTTTACTATCAAGGCTACTTATATGAATATGTGCTGAGACTACTTGTTAAAATATGAAGCTTACAGGTTTCATTTTATATAGCTTAAGTTAGAGTACTTAATATATAAATATATATATATTCATTTATCCTTGGTTAGTTTGCTTATTTATTATAGTTCTATGCTGAATTTGCATATGGGTTTATAAATACTCTGTTCCAGTTTTATATTTAAAAATTCAAGTTTTATTTCATCTAATCTTTAAGATTTATCTTATATATATATATAATAATGATTTATTAAGTGTAGTAAAAGCCAAGCAACAGATACAAGATCACTGAAACCACAAAGACCAATAAGAAGGGGGGGGGGGAAATTATGTAGGAGAAGCTCAGAAAGGTAAAAAAAAATTATCAGGGGATGAAATACACATATTTAAAAAAACCAAATTTATTAATTAACAACCTGCAAAACAAACAAAACAATAAACTAACTCACCAAAATCTTAACAGAAAAACTTAAACTGAAACGAAATTTATGAAAAAAATAATTTAAGAAACTTAAGAAAGGAAAGAAGGAGGCAGGCGACAAGACTTCTGACTTGCCTGTATATATATATATATATACAGGAAACATATGTTACTGTATATATATATATATAGTAAAAGCTCTGGTAATGTCAACTAACTGGCAATTTCAAATATTCAGAAAATCTTGTTTCCCCCCCCCCTCCTATTAAATGAGAAATTAATAAAACTTTTTTTCCCCTTTCTTTTTAAAACAATATGCAGACGATCAGCTTATTTTTCTTCTCTCTGTGTTTATTATCTTCAATACGCACATTTTTGATCTACTACTGAGAAATGCAGTCTGCTATTTAAAACTCCTTTTAATTATCACAGCTGTTTTTCTCTGCAAAACTGCCTTAGATTAGATAAGTAAATATGATCTCTCCCACTACTGTTTTGACATAGCTAGACATTTGCAGGGATAAATTAGAGATGGGAAGTTACAGATGAAAAATGACAATACTCTTCTCTCCTCCTCAAGGAAGCAAGATTTAAAGAGTGATAAGGAATGAATTTTGAGGGAGAATGGTCTGTTACTATAGGCAATAAAAGTGTGTCTGTGGCTCTGATCAATGTCCTTGACCAAATAATTTTCTGATGTATGATACCAAAAAATTATTCTGCTGCTTTGGAGATGATCTTATTTGAACTTACAGCCAATATCTACCTTGTTTTTGATTCATGCCAGTTTATTTTCCATTGGGTTTTGAAAGTAGATTCTGTAAGTGCCTATTAGCTAACTATTAAATAAGTTGCTTTTAAAGTTTGTTTATTAATTAATTAAATTGTGGGTTAGATTGGCTTTTATTTATTACTTTTTTTTTCAGTTTCTACTCAAATTTTAAAATAACCTAACTCTGGTGCCACACTAAAACAATACTAGTGATATTAAATTAAAATCGCAAGGAAATGCTAAATAATGTGATAACAATAACCAAAGATTAAGAAAAATACAAAACCATTTAAAAATTCACACTTTTTTTTAAACTCCTCCCCCCTCTCACCATATCAATAATAATAGCATGTTACAAAATACAACACACAAAAAGCTTATTAAAACAGAAAAACAAAATTAAAAATAAATAAATAAGCATAAAAATTGATCTATTGCTTTAGTATTTTTGTTGACCCCCCACCCCAAACTTTTTCAAATTTCAACATGCTCAACTTTTTTTTTTTTTTTTTATCTGGAAACTCCTGCTTCCTGACCATGCTAGTTAATCAAGCTTTTACTGTATGTATGTATATATATCAGAATGTACCAAGATAAACATTTAAATTTCTTTTGTTTTGAATGCCTATTTTCAAAATTATCTACCTATTTTAAATATAACTGTAGAAGGTATTTTCTACCAAAAAAAAAAAGGATCAAATTGATTTATTTTTTTATTTCATTGCTTTTTACCAGTTTCTCATTTTATCCCCCAACCACAACAGTTCTTGGTACATATAATAACAATTTTGTAATTCAATTATTTATATTTTTTATGTAGTCTTCTTTGCTCTAGCACTAATATGCTCATTGAAATAGAATTCAAGGTCATTAATTTAGTCTAAGATTTTGCATGAAAGTAAGAAATGTCTTGTAGCAAATTCACAGCCAGTTATATATAAACATATATAAACATAATAACATAATGGTGGCTAAAAACCAGTGCTGCTTTTAAGCTAAAATCATTTCTCTCAAAAATATTATCTTATAAACACAATTTCTTATATTTTACTAAACAAAATTACCTAACTAAAAGATATAGCCAAATTAGGGTGAAAGGAAAAATAAAACTTTATTTGTACTATACAAAACTACACCAGCATTTTTTTTTTTTTTTTTTTTTTTTTTTTTTTGCCTACACTATTGTTAAACAATTTTCATATTTTGTATTATTTAAAACTGGTGTATTAATTTTTGCCTTGATTGGACATAAAAATTTTGAGAAATACTGTCACATAAAAGCTGTGATGACAAGTTTGCGAATTCTTTGTGCAAAAAAATTTACTTTCAAACAGTTCTCATATTTCTTTCATAAAAACAATAAATAAATAACATACCAAAAAACAATAAATTCTTTTTTATTTGCTGCTTGAAGCAATGACTTTTCATCATTATTTATACACTGGTATAATTTGACTAATTTTTTTTTTTTTTTTCCTTTTTCTTCAAAAAATATCACATTATATAATACTACAGAATAAGTCATAAAATTAATACAGAATAAATAAGCAATGTCTTAATATGAAACATATGGGCAACTATTTAATCATAATGCATCATTATTTTCTTAAAAGCTCAAGTATGGTCAAATATGAATTAAACTTAAATCATATTAACAATAAATAACAAATGAAAAACTTAGATGAATTGTTAGTATGTAATTTACATGTTTCTTAACATAGAAACTTAATTTTAAATAATGATAATAAGATGTAAAAGTTTTGTATATAGAAATAGATGAATAAAAAATTTATATAACTATAAAGAAATACATTTCATATTTCATAATTCATGAAATATCACAGATAACAATGAAATAACTTACATAAATATGCATAAGTATACTAAAAAATAAATTAAAAAGAATGATCTGAGATAAACAACAAACAAATCTGAGATCACATTATCTATAACAGAAAATTCTTCACTTGGGAGTCACTAGAAGAAAAAAAAAAGAAAGAAAGAGGTCATAAATATAAAAAATGGACACTTAAATAAATATTATCAAAGATGTAATAAGTAGCAAGTTTTGGTTATTTTTTGCTGAATAAGTATAGCAACTTTGCAGTTTTAAAGTAGGAAAACATCTACTTGAAAATAGGAAAGGAAAAGGACAATTGTACTCTAAATGTACATTAATATTTACTTAAAGGCATATAGGATGTAATATACCAAACCATAGACTGTATAACATTAAAAAATATATATGTTCTGAATAATATTTATTGGTTAAATTATACATATCTGAATAATTTACAAAGTATAGACTTTAGCCCATTTTAAGAAATCATTATTAAGAAAATTCAGGAAAAATTATTTTTATTATTCATGTGCCATGAATGTCTATATGCTGTAAATATATATTTCAGCATTCATCACATTTAAAGTCTGTCATTTACAGAGATATTTGAGAATTGCAGAAGTTAATTATTAGACTTCCCACGAAATTAGTTAATATAAATTTCGAAAATTATTTTTCAAATTGTTGAATAAAATGTTAAATGAACTATAGGTCTTTCTATTTCAAAGATATCACTCACTCACTCTCTCTCACACACACATACACATTTCAAGCAATCTTGTAATAAAATTTGTTTTTTAATATTTTATGGTAAGTTTAAAATTTAATAAAATAGTAATAATAAGTCCTAGTAGGATTACGACATAATGAGAACGAGTACATGAACAAACGTCAGCTTTTTTTTAATATCTGATGAATATATATATATATATGTTATGCATCCTGCATAAGAACAAGCATAATTTTTATTTGATGACATAATACTTTAGATTTATTGAGGAAAACCAAATAGATTCAACAAATTCAAAAATTAAGCTTTTAAATCACATAAATATGTGTAAAATAAATTTTCAATATATAGGAAATATTCAGCATTTCTATTGTTTTACTGATTCTAGAACCTAACAAAATAAGTTTTGTTATTTTCTCCATCAAATACTGATCCTTTGGATAGAGATAAAGAAATATTTAACATTGTAGGATCTTTAATGACTACTCACTATTGGAGATAGGAAATTACATGAGTGAAGAAATATTGAACAATTCTACTTCTTCATTGATTCTCAAATATAATAAAATATGACTGAGAGTTTAAAATGACTATTGATATTTATGATGGGGATGGAGAAAGATTGGGAATCACAAGGCCCCCCATGGAACATTTAGTTGCCAATTGTTAGTGTCTTTTTAATGGCAAATATAAAATTTTTTAAAAGCAGAAAACTGCATCCAATGTCAGAAAAATTTGCACCTATGGTATTAATATTCAGTAGTATTATACCTTTCCTTATGATACAACTGCACAAAAAGAAATTTTTCATCAATATGATATTGAATGTTATGATAATTTATGAAAATACTGTATCCTAATATCCCCCCCCCCAAAAAAAAAAAAAAAAAAAAAAGGAAAAAGATATTACTGTCAGAAAATATATTAAAGAAAGTGTTACTATAACACAAAAAATGTAGAAATATGTCATAGCTATGCTTTTAAATTTTGCAACTGTAATTGAAACATATTTTAGACATCAATAGATAAGGGAGGAGAAGGATATACTTTACTTGAGTTTTAATTAGGAAAAAAAGAACTTTTATGAACACATAGATGCTAAATTAAATATTTCAATTTTTTGAGTGTAGATTAAATATCATAAATGCTAAAAATATAAAAAAGTATTATTCACAGCTTTATTATTACATTGTGAGCTGTATATGTACACTAAGGGAAAAGTTACACTGCAGAAAAATTGACTTATACCTTTTCTATTTGTAATAACTTCAAAACTAATGGTTGAAACAAATAAAACTGCCATATTTGCATAATACCAAAGTGATGAAATGATACCTATGTACATTTTCGATTTAGTAATTAGCTTTATTACACTCAATGAACTAATAAATAAAAATCTACATACAACTTTCTTTTTAAACGTAATATGATAAACATATATACTTTGTATTTTATTGTGATTTATTACATGAAATAAACAAGTTATATTTTATATGAGATAAAACTATTTATTTGTTAGATCTAAACAATTATTTAATAAAAATATGCATTCTGCATTCGGAAATACCGCCTTTATATGTAATTACTGCTTTAATGTGCAATGGCATAGCATTATACAGTTTTTTAATATGAATCTCAGAAATATCACTACGTAAAATAGCATAAATATTTTTTTCTAGTTCTTGCAGAGTTGTAGGCTGCAAATTTATATTCTTCCCCCATCTTCCCTGCCTTTTTATAGACTAAGCATTTTCCAGCGGTTTGAGATTATGCCTATTTCCAGGTCTGGTAAAGAAGAAATTTTATGATATTCATTGTGGGATTTAACTTAAAGTTAAAAGATATATGATAACTTACAGGATTAGATGTGCTCATGGGAATGGATAGGTGATTTTAACATTTGAATCAAATAAACATACCACAGATGCCCTTTAACAATATACAATATCATCTTGAAATGCTGTTTGCTGGAAAGTCTGAGATGCCTACAAAATAGTTAGGCAGGCACCACTTTTATAATGGCCATGTTATATTTCGAGTTAATTGATCCCTTGAGCATGAAAATTTACCCGACACCTTGAAAAATTATGTACCTTTGTACCATAAAGTATGGAGAATGTGTCACTGTTTTAAGAGTGCAATTTTCATTAAGTGGGTCACATTTTTGTTGTCCTGCTAGCTTTTTTCATCATCTTGAAATAAATTAATCTTGACTCATCAGAGAAAACCAGCTCATCCCAATAATTAACAGATAATTTTTTTTAATTTTTGGTCAACTGAAGTCTTTTTTTTTAATTATTATTATTTTCCTTAATAATGGCTTTTTTTTTTTTTTTTTTTTGCAGAACTTTTGGTTGTTAACTGCTTTATATAATTGTTCACGCACTGTTTTTGAAGAAAGAATTTTGCTGTACACTTTAAAGCTGCTATTGCACGAAGTCCCGTATAAACTGCATTAGCCTATAGTTCAGCATAAACTGGTTTTTCATGAGGAAAACCGACGAAATACCTTCGTTTGATACTTTTGCCTAATGTATATTCTTCTTTCATGCATTTTCGACTGTTAAAATCACATACGCTAGTCTTTAGAATAAAGTCCTCCAATCAGAGAATCGCGATTCCAGAGTATCACCTATTCTCATTCCTTTCAATTCTCCGAAAGGGGAATTTTCACCAAATGTTGCGCTCATTGTTTACAATTGTGGATTTCGTTTATGCTGAAAAATAACCCTTGACTGAACACAAGAAAGTTGTTCAGTAGGTTTAAGATTCAATAGATTATACTTCAGAATATATGTTCTTTCGTGTGATAGCAGCTTTATGAACACAGGTATGAACATGATACAAATAGATTTTTGGAACTTTTGCTTTTTAACTCATGGTTATCTTGCTTGGATGAGCAACATGGCCACCTAAAGGCAAATTTATAATTTAAACAGCCAAAAAATTTTATATCTTTCTAAAAACCATCTCACCAATATTATGTTAACATTTAATTATTTTACCACCTCATTTATTCAAATATTTTTTGATTTTCATTCTAAAATTGAGATTTTTTGTGGCATGGTTAATTGCCTTATGCTTGTCATTTTTTAAACACTTGATAAAATTACAATTTTCTTGACAATTCCATTTTATTTTTAACACTGAGTTCATTCCTAAAGTGTCTTGTAAACGATAAACTTTGGGGGGGTTGGGCAAAATATTAAATTAGCTGACTCAACACTGGTTTAAACCTGACTAATGTCATTAATCACCCGACCCACTCACCCTCTATAAAAAACCATATGATATTTAACAATTTTACTTCTTTTATTCGACTACTGTAGGTAGTGGAAATATTACATTCTGTCAAAAATTTTGTTATGAAATTTTCCTATGACTTGCATGTTTTAAGATATCTTGAACCCCCTCCCATTTTTTTTTTTAATTTATTAGTGTGTATTTGTGTATGTGTGCGTAGGGAATCTTATGAATATCATTCCTCAAAACTAAAAAAAGACAAAACAATGAAATTTAAAGCAGGTCCAATGTACAGATGAGTGTGCCAACTTTTAGTGAAAATTAGAAAACTGAAAGTAGGACCATATTTTTATTTCAACTGGTATCCCAAAAGTGGCTCTACAATTTTCGATGTATTTTCATACATATTAGTTGGCCATTGGTAACATCAAGAATTTGCAGTTGTTTGTAAACATCCTGATTTGGAAAGCCAATTTTAGGTAATGGAATGGCGCTAAAAAAATTTTTCAAACTCACCATATTAACTCCCTTTTAAATATCCTTTCATGTGTATCATTTAATTTCAAGTAAACAAAAGAGTTTGTGAAGTTTTTGTAAGAATCAAAACTGAAAACAAAAGTCGGTATCTCAATTTTCTTCCAATTTGCTACATATATCTCCTTTTAGATATCCTTTTGTATGCATTAGTTATTTAGTACTGTAAAAGCACTTATTTTCGCGAGCCGTAATTTTCGCGAAAATGAAGATATCGGTAATTTCGCGAGCTGAAAATTTCGCGAATTTTATATGAACAGAACCGAAAGTTGAAAAATCCTAACGTTGAAAAGTACTTAAATATAGAGCCCTTTTTGCATAAGGCATTTTAAGAAATTTCCTTTTCTCCGTAAAGTTCGTCCCCACCTCCTCATCGCTGTAAAAACAATTTATGCTTACAACGGTGCTTATACTTCAACTTTGGCTTTGGCTCAACGCGCACATTCCACCACAAACAATTTTCTTTTCTTAATCCCTCTTTTATCATGCTGTTTATCAAACTAGGAACTTCTGAAAACCCCTTTTGCACCGAAAATGTAATCACCCCATCCCTTTCACTTTTCTCGTATTCGGACCGTCAATGCATGTGAGTTTTGGTAATTGAATATTTTCTGTTTTTTTTTTTTTTTAAATTATTATTATCTGCTGCGAAAAAAAAAAAAAAAAATATTTCGCGAGGCTTAAATTTTCGCGATTGCGATGGGCTCGCGAAAATCGCGAAAATTAAAATCTCGCGAAAATAAGTGCTTTTACAGTATCAGTATACTGATAAGTGTCATGATTAAGTAGGACAGTTTTAGATCTCAGAAATAGGCATCTCAAAAAACAGCTTTATCGATTTTCTTTTAACTCCATATAAAAGTCTTTTAGATGTCATTACAAAAAATGTATTAGTTGGTTACTGCATAAAAATTTATAAACATGTGATTAGTTAAATTTTTATATCTTCTGACCACTTTATCTCCAAAGAGAATTTTACCATACACAGTAGTCAACGGCATCGGCAGAAAATTTTTCAGAAGGGGGCAAAGTTCATATTGCAAAATTTCAGCATGTTTTTACAAATTCAATAAGATTCAGGTGATTGGTTGGTTGATTGAGGTGATTAAGTAAGCCAGTGTGTAAGCATTTGCTACAACACCTTTTTAGACATGCAATTTAAGCTACAACATTTTACTTATAGAAATTATACAACTTATTCAAAAACCAACACTAATCCGGAAAACGTATTGTCAAGTTGATTTAAAATCTGTTTGCAGGAAAAGGTTAAAGACAACTTATAAAAGCAGGTCAAGTCGGTTTGACTCTAATTGGCTCTGTGACATAAATATTATTTGGTTATTTAAATTCTAATAACACAGCTTTAAAGCTTTAATTGTAATTTTTTAAACTTATTATTTATTTATTAGAATTTTCCAGGAGGGGGCAAGTGCTTCCCCTTGCCCCTATGTGCCAACACCCATGTTAGTAGTTGGTAATAGAAGGTCGTGCAGTTGGTTACACAGCAGATTTATTTATTTATAAAAAAAATATTATTAATATTATTTTAGCATTTGTTACAATTCCTTTTATTTTTGTTCTACTATTGATAATTAATTTGTTTGAATTTCTATTTTTAAATAAAAGCATCGTGAAAAAATAATCAGCTGTAACCAAAAAAAATTACATCGAACCGAACAAAACTCTGCCTTGTGACCTTGGTGCCTTCGGTAGCGCATACGCCAGCCACTAATAACATAAAAATATTCCAAAAAATTAACATGGAACCCAACGAACCCGCTCAGTGTTGCCCGGACCCATGATACCTTAAATGAACCTTAAATTTGTATGATTTTATACCTTTAATTCGATTTAGTTTGAATTTCTGTTTTTAAATGAATGCATCACGAAAAAAATAATCAGTTGTAACAAAAAAAAATTACCTCGAACCAAATGAAACTCTGCCTTGTGACCCCGGCGCCTGCGGCAGCGCATACGCCGGCCGCTAATAATATAAAAATATTCCCAAAAATTAACCTGGAACCGAACGAACCCGCCAGGTGTTGCCCGGGCCCATGACAGCTTAAATGAACCTTAAATTTGTATGACTTTATACCTTTAACTCGATTCAGTTTGAATTTCTATTTTAAAATGAAAGCATCACGAAAAAAATAATCAGCTGTAACAAAACAAATTACCTCGAACTGAACGAAACTCTGCCTTGTGACCCTGTTGCCAGCGGCAGCACATACGTGGGCCGCTAATAACATAAAAAAATTCCAAAAAATTAACCTGGAACCAAACGAACCCGCCCGGCAATGACCGGGCCCATGATAATAGCCTTAATTGAACCTTAAATTTGTATGGTTTTATATCATTAACTCGATTTTGTTTAAATTTCTATTTTTAAATGAAATCATCACAAAAAAAAAAAAAAATCATCTGTAACAAAAAAAAAAAAAAAAAAACCTCAAACAGAACGGAGCTTGGGCTTGTGACCCGGTGCCTACGGCAGCGTATATACAGGCCGCTAATAACATGAAAAATTTCAAATTAACCTTGAACCGAGCGAACCTCTGACTCGTGTTACCTCTGCCTGTGACTGCTGCACTGTATAGCAGGTATGCATGCTACACACGTGTTGCAAATTCCACTTTCCTCCACCAAGGGGTGCAGTATGTTGTATATGAACATCACCAATCGCCTTGAATTTCCAAGACTTTTCACATAAGGTGTCACTGGTGGTGTCAACTGCAAAATCCTTTAGTTGCCCTTTCCACCGCCATGGGGCACAGCGTGTTCTATACGAACAACACCAACGATAAGGAAATACCAAGACCTTTAAAATAAGGTGTAACATGATAGGGTCGACTGCAAAATCACCTAGTTCCATTTTTAACCACCAGGGGGTGCAGTATATTATGTACGAACATCCCCAATCAACATGAAATTTCAAGACCTCTATCAACAATCGCCTTGGATTTCCAAGACCTTTCAAATAAGGTGTCACATGGTGGTGTCAACTGCAAAATACTTTAGTTGAACTTTCCACCACCAGGGGGCGCAGTGTGTTCTGTACGAACATCACTAACGGTCAGGAAATACCAAGACCTTTAAAATAAGATATAACATGATAGGGTCTACTGCAAAATCACGTAGTTCCATTTTTCACCACCAGGGGGCGCACTATATTGTATACAAATATCCCCAATCAACATGAAATTTCAAGACCTCTATCAACAATCGCCTTGGATTTCCAAGACCCTTTAAATAAGGTGTCACATGGTGGTGTCAGCTGCAAAATCCTTTAGTTGCACTTTCCACTGCCAGGGAGCGCAGTGTGTTCTGTACAAACATCACCAACGGTCAGAAAATACCAAGACCTTTAAAATAAGATGTAACATGATAGGGTCTGCAGCAAAATCACCTAGTTCCATTTTTCACCACCAGGGATCGCACTATATTGTATGCAAACATCCCCAGTCGACATGAAATTTCAAGACCTTTAAAATGAGGTACTACATGCGTGGGTCTAGAACGGATTTCCCTCTCAAACTAATTTCCCCCCTTCCTCCCCTCCAAATCTACTTTCTCCCTTTTCCCCCCTTTAAAATCGAAAATTCCAAATTCGCAGAAAGTGATTTTTTAGTATTTGACTCTAGTCCCCATATGTACAATTTCTTCACCGTGAAGTAATTTGAAGCTTAGTTAAGCTCGTAAACGTGTTTTTAACCCGGGGGGAAACGGGTGGGAAACCGTTCGACTTTTTTTTATTTTTCTCTTCTCATAGCACATCGACAGACCAAGACCCTTTTTTAGACACCTCAACCAAATTTTTACACCGAGTAGTTCTCTCAATATAGAGGAGACAGACAAAAACATGTTTCAAATTAATATATAGATAGGTTGTGGCCATCACAAAACTTTCTTCTATATATTTCTATAAAAATTTGCACAGTACAATTTATTTATTAAAAGTATTTATTTATTTATGCATTATTTACTAAAAGAGAGGAGTTGTTTGGGAACATCTGTAAATTCTCAGCATTCTTGTCCCAAAATTCTCAATCCTGTCAGGATTCATGGATGAGAATCCTCTGATAGGGAGATTAGGGGACCACACTCAACAATGCAGTACCTTTAGGAATTATCCAGGGCCGGCTCTAGGCGGTAGGCAAGGTAGGCAACAGCCTACGGCGGCAAAATTTAGGGGCGGCAAAATCAGTTGAACTACAATAAATAAATAAATAAAATACTTCGATTATTGAATGTAGAAAAAAAAATAAATAGAAAAATAAGTTAAATAATCATAACAAGAATTTACAGGCTTCTCTGCTCATTCCTATAATTTGAAATGCAGACAATAATAGACAAACTTGTAAGTTCTGTACAGTATGTATTGCATGCGCAGCCGCGACGCGAAGGGACTCGCCGCTGATTTTACCCATCTCTTTTTGCCCTCTGATTAAAGAAAAATAAGAGTTTGCCAATTGTAGGGACTTTCAGCAGTGTTCTTCAGCATGTAGGAATTATTTGGAGGTACCCTTTCTCAACAGGACATTATCAGTATATCCTAAATATGAAAGAACGCCCTAGGACATCCTCAGCCATAAGATAGGAACATTTTGAGTTGTCCGTAAAAACACGTCAAAATTTGAGTTTGAATTGGCAACAGTGATGTCAGATTTAAAACAATGCTTTATTTATGCAATAACGATAACATCCATCAGATTCATTGGATGAGGGGGGGGGGGATATAATATGATTCAAAATGATGCAGTTGTTTATTGATTACAGTCGGCAACAAAATTATTGAAGCACTAGAAATAATTCCTACTTAAAAGATGGGCACCTTATACTGTTTTGTTTAGTAAATATTTGTCGAATCATGATCTTAGTCTTATACTGTTTATAAAAAAGTAAATTGATGATAAAAAGAAGCGACCAAACTAAAATATATATATATATATATATATATATATATATATATATATATATATACATGAAAATTGTGGATGTGTGCTTCAGTAATTTTTCTGCTGACTGTACAATAAATCAATTAGCATTTTATGTTTGATCGACATTTGACACAGAATTTTTAATTATATTAATCCGATTAAGTAAGCTATGTGAAACAAAAGTTTTTGATTTATACCAAGCCATTAATTTATTAAACAGCTTATTACTATTATTGTTTTTAAGAATTATGATCAGTTGAATCCTTTGAAAACTTTATCTTAGAAGCTGAAAAATTAGCTAATGTAATAGACGTGGAAAAAACTGTGACTACACCACGCCATCAAGTTCAATCTTAAAAAGGAAATTTTTCTTATGAAAGTGTAGAGGAATCTATAGAAAATTCAAAAGAGAAATATAAAATAGATTTTTTTTTCTTTTCAGCGATTAGGCGATCAGTGCACTGAAGCAGGGATTAAATTTATTGAATAATTATAATCATTTTTTTGAATTTTTATGAAATGTCCACAAACTTAAAGACACGTGCAAAAAAGAATTATTGAGACTGACACACTGTAAAGATCTGGGAAACGACTTAACAGATGGCGATTCCTCTGTTAAGTCGTTTAAATCTCAACATTTTAAAATTGGCTGGTAAAATATACTTTATTTTCTTCACCTTTGAAAAAAAAAAATGTCCAGTTTTGACGTCTTTAAATTCATTACCTTCCTTAACAATGGGCCGAATTTAAACACTGCTTTAAAATTTTTGTTAACCTTGCCCATAACTTTTGCTAACGGAGAAAGATCTTTTTCTAAACTAATAATCTGGTGTGTCACTCACACAACTTTCTCTTACCCTGAAATTTAATATCATAAATACAGGTTGGAGATTAAGAGGTAAGACAACGAGTAGTGTTATGTAAACTTATGTTAAAACAATTCAAATTTGGCTTCGGAAAAGTTTTATGTGACAATTAGTTCTATGTGAGAGGGGCTACCGCCCCCTCAACCCCCCGTTTCATTACTGCTCCTACATTTATAAAGAATTGAAATCGGTTATTAAAATTAAAAGTTCGCTTTTAATTATACAGATAATTTTCACGCGTAACATTTCTTGAAACTTTTTCAGCAACAAACCTGTATTAACTTGAAAATACAACTTTTGGATCTCCTGAAATTATTCGTTTGTAAGTTACTCTAAGTGACACAGACAAAAATCAAACGTTAAAAAACTTTACTTCGGCAATCAGGAAGTCATAAAAGGCGTAAATATGCAAAAAACAAGGGATAAATATTTAGCTTAAAAACATACATTATTTATCATGTCTGTGAGGAATTCATTTCAATTTTTGAGCAGCTTTGGTGGAAATGGTAAAATATTACAGTAAAGAACTTCCACTAACAATATAAAAGAATGTTTTCGCATAATATTTGCAGCCCTGTATATCATTTGAAGATTATGTACAGACCACATGGTGCACGTAAATGTAATCCTATAGTTAGTGAAATACGGCATAACCTGAAATACAGTTCCATCAATTTTCAGCTATTGTCGCATTATAATCAAGTTCTTTTGTGTAGCCCTATAAATGAACAGTGAAGGATTTCCTTACCATATGCTACATGAGATATGTTTTTATGCATATAAAAAATGTATATTCATTTCATTTTTTTTTGTGTGCAGTCTATAGATGTTAAACTCTATTCCCCTGCAATTTCCCCATAGACGTAATGTATTTGAATTCTCTTGGGTGTCCCTGTACACGAACTATATGCGTCATCTCAACAGAAAGCTTAGTGTAACATCCCCATATCATACACAATTAGAATACCAAGTTTGGACTTTATCTACAATTTGTTCTTGAGATATGCTGATAACAGACAGACACACACAGATAGGCACAACTACATACACACAGACCAACCGCTGAAAACATGATTTTCTGATTCAGGAGATCTTAAAACGTGTAAATATAACAAAAACTCACATTCGAAAATTTGACCCTAAAATAATAATTTCTCTACCTTACGGGTAAGAGAAAGTAAACATGATAAAAAAAAAAAAAAAAAAAAAAAAAAAATATTTTAAAGCCATATCTAGTCAAAATCGATTCAATGGGTTATAGTCTAAGAGCCAGTGAAAAGCTACCTGTATGTATTTGACCAGACCTGGGTTTTTGTACATTGAGGCCCCTATACCTACCATACATGAGATGGGGAGTCACTAAGCCCAGAGTGGTGGACGCGACGGGCGCTCTTGTAAGACAGGTATCGATTTTTGGCGAATTTTAAATTCATTTGACCACGTCTGCCGTTTGGAAATTTGAAAATATATTCTTATTCTTATCGGAAAATAACAATGGCAGACCATTATCGCGCGTTTATCATTGTGGCAGACAGTTTTAAAAGTGCTGAAAAAAATAAAATTTTGAAAGTAATTGACCAGATCTGCCATTGATATATTTTATTTATTAAGTTCTTAAAAACTTATATTCGTCATGGCAGACGTTTTCATGGAGTACATACTTCAGCAGATAACAAGACTTAGCTACTACCTGGTCAGATCTATGCATAGACTGTCTATATAGCTATCTTTCTTTCTTTTCCTATGTATCACTATTGTACTCATTCTAGCCTATAGTATTTTCTTTTATAGTTACTAGCATTCAAATAATTCAGGGTTTATACCTGAGAGGGCCCTGTTAAGTTCCCACAAATTCAAACTCAACCGCTGCGAACATCTGTCCGACAACATGAACGGGCGTCTGCCGACAGCTAGCTAAAAAAATAAATTCTCCTCTGCATCCTTCCAAGGTGGTGGCCAGCGATGGAATATCCAGAAAGCCATTGTTTATATAAATTTCAGACTTGTTACAACAACTCCGAAATTCATTCTCCCTCGTCTCTCTCATCATACCACCCAAGCGAACCCTCTACGCCTTTTTTTTTTTTTTATTACCAGGGGGAGCTTGTCCAGTGGGAAGTGATCTATGTCAGAAGGCCAAGCCCTCCACTCGCGTCACTGGTTACAGCCATAGAAAGCAATAAATTTTCCCGCGCAAAATCATGACTCTTAACATTTTTCTGAGAAAACACGACTGACTATTATTTCCCTTGAAAAGCTCTAACCATTATAGATGCTCTTTTTTTTTTTATATAACCCCCAATAAAAAATTCTGCTCTGAACTTTAATTGTGAGAGATAAAAAGTAGCTAGAAGCAGAAGCAACGTTTTCATCAGTTTCACGTACCGGAATATGTCCAGAGGTGTAATTAATAAAGATGGAAATATTGTGGCAGGTATGGCATTTGACAATTATGACCAATTTGTTGATACCAAGACTGGAAAAGACACTCTCCATGATACAGTTGGAATAATGTATTGACCCCAATCTCGTAGACGGCCATGTAGGAGAAGAAGAAGAAGAAACTGAAGGTAGTAAACGTAGAAGACGATCTTATGCAAAAATTGATTTTGTGTTACCACAATGTGCTAAAAAATAAAAAAAAACTAGTAATATTCAAGCTGAAAGTGAGGAAGAGGATAATATAATCGTGCATGAGAGTCTTTACGATCGGATTGACAATATTTGGATGCTAAGTCATGCTTTGGAATTGTTAAGTACCCCTATGTGGACTGGTTTTAACAGTATAATAATGACAGATGACACTCCACAATAATTGATTTCGAATTTGACTCCGATTAATCACTCACCAACAAACAATGCAGTCGTTTTGGCAACTATGCAACAATGCATGTCAGCCTTGCAAGAGTTAAATCAAGAGTACATGCAAGTGACTTACGATTTAGCTTTTGCAAATATTGCACTGCAAATTCAAGCAACAGAAGGTAATACCTTTAAAAAACTATTTGTACACTTGGGTGCTTTTCATATAATAATGTCGTATTTTAAGGCGATCGGAAAAGTTATTAATGATTGTAATTTATCAACCATCATGGTTGAAAGCGAAATGCTTGCAAGCGGATCTGTTTGAAGTTTCATTGAGGGCAAACATTTTAATCACTATAAAAGATTACACCCAATAATGGCTTTAGGACTACAAATAATGCATTTTAGATCTTTTCTAAGACATAAAAATATTCAAATTTTTGAAGATATCATAAAAGAGATTGAACGATTACAGAGTTATCAGACACCTTCATTTTTTATTCACAATGAAAGCTTGAAATAGCTCTGTAATGATTATGCTATTTACGAGCAACAAACATTAAATGGTGAATATGGTAAAACAGCCCAATTTTATATGATTTACATCAAGCTCGTTCATCATTATTTACAACTGAGCAGGAGCATTCTTGTTGGTGACTTCCAGTTGTATCTTGACATTTTACCGAAAATAACAAATTTATTTTTTGTGTGTAACCATCAAAATTATGCAAAATGGACTGTCCAATACCATTACAATTTAACCAAAGTTCCCACTACTCATCCTGGTTTAGAGCAGGACTTTCAAAAAGGATTTTTTGGAATCAAGCGTACCAGTAAGCCGTTCTCAAGGCAGCCTCTTGATCTTACATTAGAGCAGACCATAAATGCAGATGCTGTGAGAACACTTACTGGTATTACACATCTGACTCACTTGATTTCAGCTCGCTCGGTGGGCGAGAAGTCCTCGGTGGACGACATCCGCTCAAATATAATTACACACGTATTGGATGAGTTAGGAATTACCAAGGAACAAGATATTTCAGCTGAGTTGCAGCCACATAATATTAGGAAAAGTTGTTAACAACTTGAAAAGTTTATCAACTCGTTTGATCAATATGTGATACCCTTCAGCTTAGATTTACCGCCTGATCAGTTGTTTAACACAAGTTCAGGGAAAGCTGCATCATCTCAAGTGGAAGAGTTTCTCTTAAATATCCAAAAAATTGGTGAAGAGCTACGAACAAGTTTTATATCTGAATGTGCATCTGATCCGAAAAGATTTGAGAAAGCCATCAAAAAGACACCGAAACACAACTTTTCAAGTCTACTTGTAAATAAAAAGTCTGTAAAAATTGGAGGTAAGCAGCAAGAGATCAAGTTACAGCGAGATTTATTCGGACGTTTGTTGGGAATTTCAATGGATCCTCAAATTTATGTTCTCAAAATTTTAGCGTATCCAATATCTCCTGTACCTCTGGCTTTATGTCATCTAGATGGTGGTTTCTGTAAAACTGACAAATCTGTACTAGTAAAATGCCTTGAACCAAAGATTGATCAGGAACCACAACGTAATGAGATCTATTCTTAATTGATGGATTTTTCATTCTATATTCTATGAAAGAAGTTCCCAAAACATTCGGTAGTATTTCAAAGAAATTTCTGCAAATGGTATCAAAATATTCCACCCGGAGAATTGATTTAATCTTTGACCAATATTTGTTTCCATCAATAAAAGATAGGGAAAGATGTCTACGTCATGAAGCATCGTTGATTGATTATACAATTTCGGGGCCTGAACAGGTGCGACCATCGGATTTTGAAAAAGAATTGAAGAATATTAAATTTAAGGAAGCTCTGGTAGATTTTTTTTGCAAATCATTGGTGTAGTGAGGAAATGAAATCTTTTTTGGGCAACCGACAGATTTTTTTTAATTTCCGAAATTGTCAATCGTATCAAGTTGTTGATGACAAGATCCAATCAAGTGTTGTTGAAAATTTATGTTGTCCTTCACATGAAGAAGCTGATACCAAGATTATCTATCGTGCTTGCAATGTCGCTGAGCAGTCGAATATTGTTATTAGAGCCTCTGATACCGATATTTTGATTATAATGATTGAGAATATGACACAATTACAAAATTCTAATTCTAACATTTGGATGCTCAATGAAACAGGAAATAACAAAAGGTATATTGACGTCACAAAAATTTATAACGAGCTTGGTGAATTGTTACCCAAAAGCTTAATCGGCTTCCATGCGTTCACAGGATATGATTTCAATCTGGCTTTCTTTAATAAAGGGAAGAAAAGACCTTTTACTTTGCTGGAAAAAAAATATAGAATTTCAACGAGCATTTGCTACTCTTGGTAAAGAAAATTTGACTGAGGATCAGTTAAAAGAGGTATTTAACAGTATTCAGAAGTTTACCTTCCAGCTCTACAATGCAAAAAAATCTATTGACATTGATGATGGAAGGAACCAACTTTTCGTCAGCAATTATAAAGCTTCCGACGTTAATGACAATTTTAACAAGAAAATACTAAATTTTGACGCAAGCTCAATACCACCGTGTAAGAGTGAGCTTTACCAGCAACTTCTAAGAGCGCATTATATTTCAACTGTTTGGATAAATGCTTACAAAAAGCAACCTATCACGCTGGACCCATTAGAGTATGGTTGGATTGGGCAAGACGATAAATTTGTATTCAAATGGTTCGAAGAAGATCAACTCCCAACTTCTGTGAGTGACTTAATCACCAAGGTCCCTGGTAAGTTCATAATAATTAATTCTTTACCGAATATGCTTGAATCAATTTACACATTCCTTTTATTCTATAATTTACATTTTATTTTTACAGAATCCGGTTCAATGGATGATGAAGACGAGTCACACAACGTCATACATGACTCCGATGATGATGAATGAAGATTCAAACCAATGGAAAGAAATATATATTTTGTAATGCATGCATGATTTATTTTTTTAATTAATTTCTGTTAATTGTGTCTTAAATAAATAAAAAGAACAAAATAAAATAAATATTTGAATGATTATTTGTTATCTACAATACACCTTAATATTTGAGATTCTTTCGAAATATATTTACTTTTTTATCATCAAACTTATAAATTTTAGTCCATAGTTTACAAAATTAAATATCAATTACTATAAAAATATTGATAAAGTCAATCATTGATGTAAAACAGGGAACGTAATACATACACATCTGACCGTGTAGTTGCTAAGATTTTATTGCCTGCTGAAGTATGTACTCAATGAAAACGTCTGCCGTGACGAATATAAGTTTTTAAGACCTTAATAAATAAAATGTATCAATGGCAGATCTGGTCAATTACTTTCAAAAATTTATTTTTTTCAGCACTTTTAAAACTGTCTGCCACAATGTTAAACGTGCGATAATGGTCTGCCATTGTTATTTTCCGATAAGAATAAGAATATATTTTCAAATTTCCAAACGGCAGACGTGGTCAAATGAATTTAAAATTCGCCAAAAATCGATACCTGTCTTACCTGAGCGCCCGCCGCGTCCACCACTCTGGGCTTAGTGACTCCCCATCTCATGTATGGTAGGTATAGGGGCCTCAATGTACAAAAACCCAGGTCTGGTCAAATACATACCGGTAGCTTTTCACTGGCTCTTAGGCTATTAGCAATGATGGACACTGAATATGAATTGAGTAACAAATTAGATAAGAAGTTATTCGAGATTTGCACAAAAAAAGGTTCGAAAGAGATTAATTTATTCAGGTTTAAATTTTGTATACTGTACTAGCATTCTTTATACTTCGCTGTTTAGAAAATATTGTCTGTACTGTACTAGTATTACTTCCAAAGATTTTGTGTTTTTAACATAAAAAAAAAAAAAAAAAAAAAAAAAAAAAAAAAAGAAATAATAGTAAATATTATATGAGTATTATTTACTTAGCTCAATTCCACTAGACCATTTATGTGATTTTTTTTTTTTTTTTTTTTTTTTTTTTTTAAAGTTTTTAAAGCTTGGGAGAGGAGGGGAGCGGCACTTTTGAGGTTTGCCTACGGCGGCAAAAACGTTAGAGCCGGCCCTGGAATTATCTCCCATGAACGTCCCTTAAAGCATAACAAGGTAGCCAGTTAGAAGATGCTGAAATCACACGTTACCCCAACTCAAGCAAAGAAAAGTTATTACAGTTGAAGATCTTTAATCTGCACACCTTGGTTCTAGAACTTCTGCGGATTATAGATTTTTGCAAATTATAGATCAATGATGCCATTTCCTCGCTATATGAATTAGTATAAAGTACATAAAACAAACTTTATTTAATGAAGCTAGAATTAGAATTGTTTGTTTTTATATAATGTAATGAAGGTAATACTAATAAATATATAAAACAATAAAATTCATTTAATGAAGTAGAAGCAATGTATAATTTAAACCCTTAAATGAGTAATTCACTAAAAAACTGTACTCCTACTTCTGGACTGTGATTAACAATATGCAGCCAGATACTTGCAATGTGATTAGTTTGATGCAGTTTTTAATGACTGCATTGTAGATCTTTTCTTTAAAACAAATGCTGGTATAAATTTTTCCTTAAATAGTTTTGTGTATTTTTGAAATACCACCTAAAAAGAACATTTACACTAGTAGTCCTTAAACATCTGTGAAAATACACAATCCCACCAACGCATATGATGTCATTTTTTTTTCAACCAATGAGCAATGCTGTTACTGGCAGAAGTTAGAAAACTGTACTTGCATGTGCTTTGTTTGATCACTAATTGAATATTATTCAGAGGATGTTCAAATTAACTAAAAAAGTATAAAGGCAATAAAAGTATAATTATATTTTTTCCTTCTAAAATTAATTATGTATATCTAAATTAAATTTTACACTCATTTTTTTTCATTTTAGTATGTGAATTAACATAATATTTTCTCATATACAGTAGCCGCCGCTTTATAAAATCACTGGTTAATAAAATCAGCCGCTTAATCTGATTAAATTGCTGGGTCCGAAATCAAATCAGTACAAACAGCCGCTTAATAAAATCAGCATCGCCGGTTAATAAACTCAAAAGAAAATCTCTTCAAATGTAAAAATGATCATGTATGTAAACTAAAGAACGAATTATATTTTCTCACCAGATTTTTGAAAAGAAAAAAATAAACAAAACATACAAAACCATCACATTATTACTTTTTGTCGAAAATTATATGAGTCAAAAAAAAAAAAAAAAAAAATCACACCCTACCATATGTTGTAGAATAAATTCGAGGAATGAATTCTTCAAATGATTGGCCAATGATTATTTTTTTCTTCCTTAAAATATTCAAATAGAGTTTGTAGTTCTTATTTTGAAGCAACTTATCTGCAAGATATGCAAATGGGTTGTTTTTATTTTGAAGGTAAAGTTTAAAATTTTGGTAAAGTATGATGGTTTTCTTCAAATGTATAGTCAAAAGAAGCCCACACCGAAGCTTGAAATTTCTCAGTTTGTTTCATGTGAACCCAATAATAAAGATGATATTAGCGCCTAAATTGTACCAAATGGAAGCGTGAATCGCAAACGAAAATGAATACGGAGAGCAAAAGTAATCAACGTAGCACTTCTAGATAGGCACAAGAATGCCAGGTCAAAGAAAATATACATCTTTTACGTAATTTTGTCCTTAAAGGCTGAAAATTTTACATTAATGATGAGTAGCAAAACTCCTTTCTTACGGATGTCTAGATGATAGATGGAAGGGCGAAGAAGAATTTCTTTCCATATTTGGGTAATGAATACTATTTTATTGAGTTCGGGCGTGTTCGCCGGATATAAAAATCAGCCGCTTAATAAAATCATTTTGATAAAAACAAACGTGATTTTATAAAGTGGCGGCTACTGTACATCCAAAATATCGTATTTTCATTACTGCAAAATCTTTTGTTTACATTTGCAAAGTGAGTGTGGATTATAGACAATTGTGAATTATGGGTATGCGGATTATAGATCCTCAAATGTATTTATTAAAATTATTTTCTGTGATGAATGCAGGCAATTTTCAACTCGGAGAATATAAAATTATGTGTTGAAAGAAAGTAAATTTTGTGTCCCACAAAAATATGAGGATTTTTTTTTCTTCAATAATGAAAAAGAAAGAAAGGAAACAATTTTTTTTTTTTTTTTTTTTTTTTTCAAATTATTGTAGATATGGTTCAACCATTCGTTTAAACATTATTGGTGAATTCTTTTTAAAAAGACTCATATTGAAAATTTACATCCCACAAGTGAGGGAGCGTCGCTCCTACATATACAAAATATTTTTCCAAATTCACTATTGCTAATATAAATAATTCTTTTTAATTTCATAATGATTTTTTTTAAATAATTCTCCTTCTGTTCTGCCTATTAAAAATTATGAAAAAATGGGATGGCAATGCCACCTGTTGAGTGATCTACACCAAAAGCTAACTTCTCTGCAAGAAAATTGCCTCTGACACCATTTCAGCATATTCTTATGCAAAATGACCTCCTAAATCCGAATATGATACCCATTTTGCCCTATCGCACATCATTTTTTAGGAGTGGACCCCTATTTTTATCATTTTTTGGTGAGTTTATAGCTATAAATTTGATTTTTAGGAGGTGGGAGGATTATTTTATCCATTAAATATCTTCTGAGGGGCTACAGTAGATGGGCTAAAATTCTTTGGAGTAACTTAAAATAAATTTTTAAATATTAACCATCATTAATTTTCCAGTAATGTAAGGTACAATGTCAAATGGCAGTTGAGGGGCATAAACCGCATTACTCAGAAATACAATAAGCAAAATAAAACTGTTTCTAAAGCTTGCAGAGTAAGAGATAATGTGAATGGCACACCAAATTAGTTCTATAATCTTGATATTTTTTGATTACCTAAAATACATGATTTATTTTGGGTAGAGACAGAGAACAATATATATTTAAGAATTCTGATAATTTCTCTTTTGGCATTAAATATTGTAAATTTATATATATTTTAACACTTTCACGACCGCTGACATGAATTCACGTCATTTGAAAATCAGTAACTCCACCAGTGGGTGTTTCTTTAAGTTACATTATATCTTAAAAATATACCCAATATTCATATTCGCACAATCATTGTACTATGGACCCAAATACTTTAATTAGAAAGAGCACACAGTAAACTCTTGATTATCCGTAAGCGGATTACCTGCGATTTTCATCTTCCTTGTCTTTTCTTGCTACTATAAATTCTGATGGATTTAGACAATAACAATATATTTTGCACTGAAGACGGCATGCTTAAGGCTGCCGAAACAGCTGTATGCATTTCCAATATTTTTCTTTGGCGTTTCTGACATAGTAATTTATTCGGGTTTTAATATATACAATTTGGTATACAATTAAATTTTTAAATAAAATAAAAACTGAAGACTAAATATCAAGGAAAATATATAAATCAATGTCATGGATAATATTTCAATGCCGTGGTTAATTGAGAGTCTACATCTCAAACATTTTGGCACTATTGCTTACATAGGTATCCCAAAACAAAAACTAGGACAATTAGACCCTCATGCAAAGAAAGGCTACTTTGTTGGTTATGCCTTCCATACAAAGGGATATAGAATATGGGTCCCAGATGATAATAGAATTCTTGAAACTATAAATGTCTCATTTAATGAAAATCAGTTGTCTCAGGACTGTGTAAAAGGAGCAATGCTGGAGCCCATTACGCAGAGTACTGATCAAATAAACTATCAACCTGGTTGTTTGAGTAGTTCTGACGATGAGGATAATTTTGTTGATGATATAAATTCTGAAACCCATCACAAACACTCTGCAAGTAGTGATGATTCACATGAGTCATCTGATAGTAAAGATGAGACTGTTTTAAGGTCTGTTAATTGGATTAGAAAATCTGTTCATAGGCGTGATGGTTCCACAGTAGATGTCTATTATTTTGAGAAAGGTAAAACTAAAAGATTGAGATCTTTTCATGACGTCCAGAAATATTGTACTAAACATAAAATTAAGTTTGAACCAGAATTGTTTAATTTTAGAGGCAGTGATCCATATGAGGGCAAGATTAAAAGTAAATTGGCTGCTGAGGAAAGTGAAAGTGAGCTTTCTGCTAGCTATGGTACAAGTAGTTGACTAGAAATGATAGCTATCCCGAACACTTATAAGCAGGCTATGAATTCTGATCAGAAAGTCCACTGGCAAGAAGCCATGGAAAAAGAAATTAATGTTATACATAATAGAGGGGTTTGGCACCTGGTTGATCCACCACCTAATGTGACTCCAATTGGATACCGTTGGGTCTTTACTGTTAAACATGATGATTTAGGAAGGATCGCGAGGTTTAAAGCAAGATTAGATGCACAGGGGTACAAACAGGTAAGAGATGTGTCCTACAAAGACTCATTCTCCCCAGTGATAACTTTCTCCCTCGTTAGATTCTTCTTCTCACTTTTGGTATCTTTAAATGGCTGGGTTCACATGCAATGTGATGTGACAGGCACCTACCTATACACCCCTCTAAAGGACAATGTATATATGAATCAGCCACCAGGTTTTGTTGTTCAGGGTAGTGAGTCTAAAGTATGTAAACTAGATAGAGCTTTTTACAGATTGCATCAGTCCGGAAGAGAGTGGTTTTATGAGTTTCATTCTGTTCTGTTAGATATTGGTTTTGTTAAGTTTTTACAAGCAAACTGTGCATATTATTTTAATAATAGTACAGTTTTAATTTTTTATGTTGAGGATTTCATAATTTTTGGCAGAATTCAGAAAATTGTGGACAATATAATAAAATCTTTGAGTAAACCATTTGATATTAAAGTCTTAGGGTGTACAAGAAAATTACTTGGCGTTGAATTTGAAGATGATGGTGGGGAAGTTTATATTTACCAAAGTTCTTATATAGGTGAAGTGCATGAGAAATTTAAATGTTTTCATATCCCCAAAACATCATTGCCAATTAGTAAAGGAATTGTATACTCTAAACAATTTTGTCCCAAAACTGAAGCCGAGAAAAATGAAATGTCAAATTATCCTTACAGAAGCATACTTGGTTGCTTATCATATATAGCCAAGAAAACCAGCCCAGATATTTCATATGCCACAAATATACTAGGTCAGTTTCAAGAAAACCCAGGAATGCCTCACTGGGATGGTTTACTTAAGTTACTCGGATATGTTGTACATACTAAAAATTTTAAATTGAACCTTACATGTAATAAACCTCAAATTATTGTTTACTCAGATGCAGATTATGCAGCCAATAAAGATGACCATAAGTCACTTGGTGGCCAGTTAGTCATTTTAGGTAACTACCCTATAGGTTGGAACCTTTAAAGAAAAGAGCGTATCTTTGTTGACTATGGAGGCAGAATTTGTTGCAATGACAGAGGCAGCACGAGAATTGACATGGTTTGATAGCATCTTAACTGAGTGTTATGATAAAGGTATTATTTCAGGTAGTAAAGTTGATTCAATTTTGTATACAGATTCTGTTAGATCACCGATCGAAAACTATCGGACAAAACATACTGATGTTAGGTTTTTTTTATCAGGAATCTTGTTTATGAGGATAGATTTAAATTGATTTTTGTAAGAAGTAAAGATAATGTTTCTGATGCCTTCACCAAACCCCTAACCAAAATTCAATTACAAATGTTTGTTAACACTGTATTTGCATCATAGTCTTGAATGTATTAATATATGTAATTATTTGAATTTCAGAAATTATTGTATGTGCCCATTGTTATATATATATATATATGTATTTAAAGTTTGAACATGGTTTTAATGATTTATATATTTGCATATTAGATTTAATACTTAAATTGTTCTAAAGGTATAATATAAATTTTTATTTCATATTCTATATGCTGATAAATTAAATATATTAGTCATTATGAGTACTATTTTTTGTGATCAAAATTTGATAGGGTTTATCGTGAAAAAATCCTGTGGTTTATTTGTTATGTTTAAATCTGTCTTGTTAGATGTAGTATCTTGCTGTGATATTTATTTTAATTAACCTAGTGTAAGATTTTAATGACATTTGAGTATTAAGTAGGAGGTAAATGTCATGTTGGTTAATTATACAATTTTTACATTTTAAATTAATAAGTATCAGATTTATGTCCATTTTGAACTGTACAATAGTTTTTTGATAGATATATAATTTTACTTATACCATTTTCTGTATTGCAGATCAATGAGTCGTATGTGTGAGCATGTAAATCTGGGGCCCCAGTGCGAAAGGAGACTGATGCGTGGTGAACGGTAGAGTTTTGTATATAAAGAATGATTGTTTTGTAGTTTCTTTTTTAGGGCAATATTGTATTATGCAACTAAATTTTGTTTGTGTAATTTGGACTTTTGAAATCATTTCAGCAAGATTATCTGGATGTATCAAATAAAGATTAAGAATTGTAAACTTTAAATTCACATTATTGAATGTTTTTTTTTTTTTTTTTTTTGAATAGATATATATATTCAATATCATGTTAAAATAAATGTCTATTGAAATTTGAATATCTATGTATTGTTACTTTTATATACCGTGTGATTCAAAATAGATGTTACAACGATTATTTTGTAAACTAAGAAAGATAGAAACATACTTCCAATTACAAAATTAGTGCAAATTAAGAGTAGATTTCAAATATGGCATTTTTTTTGTACAAGGGGCTGTATACATATTAAATACAAAAATTAATTTTTATACAACCCCTCCTATCATGTAACTTATATTTAGAAAAATATTATTCTCGCTCTAACAAGCAAAATAAAAAAAAAAAAATCATCTCTCTAAGTCAAAATCTTGCTGAGTTATTGCAATTTGAAAATGATGACTTACACCACTTTTTTTTTTTTTTTTTTTTTTTTCAATTTCGGCATCTATTTTTCGACACCAACAGGCTCACTTTAGTGGGTTATCTATGAGATGAGAAAAATTAAAAAAGATCCTTTATTTTAAAATAGCAACTAAAATCATTCAAACACGTGAAATCAACAGTTTTAAGAACTTAATACAAATTTACATTATTTTGTATAGTTAAAAAATTTAATAGTTAAATTTCTTAGGGGGTCACATGCAAATTAAAACACGTTAAGAGGAAAAAAATTAAAAGACTACCAAAACCACGTGAAATTTTCATGCTTTATTTTTACCACTTTCCATCATGGTTGAATAATTTAATGACTTTGGCTCTTTAACAATTTCAGCAAGGTTGAAAAGTGTTAATGACTTCGATTTGTCTGTCTGTCCATCCGTCTTTCTGTGTGTCTGTGCTCTAACTCCCGTGAATATTCATAGAATTTCTTGAAACTGATAAATGTTATTTGAGTTCACTATCGGATGTTCCTTATTGAAAATGGAGTGGTACCTCTGCTAGCTTGTGCACAGGGATACCCGAAAGTATTTCAAAGCATTGTGTTCTATGAGATGTATTTTTATAAACCATATTTTAATACCTTTAATTTATGCATATATTAATAAAATTGAAATATGTTATTAAAGTTTTCTATCGGATATTTTCTACAGAAAATGGAGTAAACACCATCACTGGTTTGTATACAGGGACACCCAAAAGTATTCCAAAGCATTTCATTCTATGTGAAGATATTTCTATATACCAAATTTTAAACGCTTTGCACAAATCTTAATGAAATTGAAATACGTTATTCATATGCACAAAAGAATGTTTTCGTGTACAGTACAATTAGCATTAGATTTACAGGGCACACAAAAATATTCAGTTACGTTAAGGGTTATTATTGGACATTTACTGGAATTGCATTTTCGTTTACATTAAACATTTTCTAACGATTTTTAACTGTGAATATGATTTCAATTTGCATATTTTTTTGTCTGACTGTCCATCTGTCCGTCTGCCCATCCCCAGTGTCTGTAAATATTTTCAGAAATTTTAAGAAATGATATATGTTATTCAGGTTTACTATATGATATTCCCAATTTAAAATGACATTAATTAATCCTCTACAATTGGTTTATGTACAGGAACCCACAAAAATGCCAATGTATTGCGTTTTGGGACAGATATTCTTATAAATTACATTTAAATAATTTTATACTGTAAAAATCATAAGGAAATTCATATTTATTGTTAATATTCTAAAATAATGTTTTGTATAGAATATGATATGGTATAGATGCATAATTCTATGTCAGGGGGGTTACCGCCCTTCTCAACCCCCGTTTAATTATAGTGCCTATATTTATCAAAAGAAAAATTAAGTCTGTTATCAATTTCCTTAAAACTTGCAAACCTTGATCAACTTTTCAAGTGGCAACTAGATATGGAATCCAAAGTAAAAATTTGCATTTCCTGTAGTTATTACAGTATAGGACCCATTATCCGGAACTCGCGGGACCGGAAGTATTCCGGATTTCGGAATTTTCCGGATTTTGGGTCTTTTTCTGTAATTGAAATTCCTGAATTCTAAAACATAACTTAATAATAATAGAATGTATATAAAGAAAACTTACCTTATAGATATGTTACTTAGCTAAAAAAACGGAAATTTCGGTCTTCGTAATAAAAAAATAATAAGAAGAATAAGAATAATAAAATAAGAACTAATATTTTGCATGTACTGATTTAATACTATCTATCTTAACACTATCAACCGTTCAAGTTTTCATATGAAATCAGTTATTTTTGTTTGTTTTATGTTAATTTGTTTTTGCTTTTGAAAAAGTTCCTGAATTTTGTGAATATATGACATATGAGTTTCATCAACAAAAGTTTTCTGCTCCATGCCTTTAATTAATTCTTCCGTTAGAGCGATGCACCTATCATTTGAAATAAGTTCATTACTATCAATTTCATCATTACACTCCTCATCTTCAATTTCATTTTCGTTTAATACAGCCTTTACAATTTCTGCATCGGTCAAATGGGATACGACCGGGATATTACTATCGACGTTAAAATAGTCTTTGATTGCTTCTTCATTTAATACGTTTTCTTCTGAATTAACCATTTTTGCATACTCTAGAAGTTCCTGTACAATTCTTTTTTCTTCTGAAATATGAAAGCCTTCAAAACTTTCATCATTTTCATTTTCATTTTCAAAAAATATGGTACTTGGTATTAAATTATGCCACGCATTTTTTAATGTTTCATTGCTTATTTCTTTCCATGCTCTAGCCGCGTCCCATATTGCATCCTTAATAGTGAAGCTCTTTTGAAATCCTTTAATACCGCCACAATCGCTATTACAGAAATTCAACATTCTCTCTAAGAATTTCTTTTTGTAAATGCATTTAAAAGAACGCAAAACACCTTGGTCAAGTGGCTGAATTAACGATGTGCAATTTGGTGGTAGAAAACAAACAATTACATTTTCTTTACAAAGCACTTCTTTTTTCGGATGCGCTGAACAGTTATCAATTAAAAGCAAAATTTTGCTTGTTTCCGACAGCCCCACTGAACGGCAGTGCGATCGAGCTTGCGGCACAAAATGATTATCAAACCAGTCTTTGAATAATTCTGTTGTTACCCAAGCGCACTTGTTTGCCTTATAAATTACAGGGTACACTTTAACATTTTTAAAGGCTCTTGGATTCTTACTTTTGCCGATCACCATTAATTTGCATTTGTAATTCCCGGCTGCATTAGCGCATGCTAAAATTGTCATTCTCTCTTTATTATCTTTAAAGCCAGAAGCATTAATTTCATCTGAAGTAGTGTAGGTTGTTCTGGGTATATACCGCCAAAAAAGTGATGTCTCGTCTGCATTAAATATCTGGTCCAATGTCAAATTTTCTTGAGCAATTATATCAGACAGTTCATCAATAAATGCTTCTGCTCCATCGATATCTGCTGAAACTTTTTCTCCACTTGTTTTCACAAGCCGTAAACCATGACGACGCTTAAACTTTGTGAACCATCCAGTTGAATACTCGCATTGAGTCGTGCCTAATTCTGCATGAAACTTCTGTGCTTGAGCCATTATGATTGCACGATTTAATGGAACATTTTCAGATCGACGTTGACGAATCCATTCCAGCAAAACTTTGTCTACATCCATATTTCTTGCTTGATGTACAGTTTTCCGAAAATTCATTAAATGAGGAATATCAGATGCAGTAAAAAAAGATAAAATTTTATCTTTTTGCTTTTTGATGTCATATATCGTTGATAAGCCAACATTATATTCATCACTTATCATTTTTACTGATGTTCCTTGATCTAATTTTCGGAGAATTTCAACTTTTTTCTGAATAGATAACGAAACATGTTTACGCTTAACACTTATAGCAGAATCCACAGCAGATCTTTTAGACATATTCTAAATAAAAGAAATTGTCATGCAACTACAAATAACATCACATCGGAGAAATGGCACATGTGAAAATAACAAAAGCACAGCAGCGATAACGATAACCCAGTGTTGCCAACACAAATTTTTTTTCCCGCTAAAAGAACACATGAAATTCCACTAAAAATTCAATTGCCCATGGAGTAACAACAGTGCAATGTAATATCGAATCCGCTAAACATTTATTTTTTCCCCGTAAATCGTGTCGAAAATCTGCTAAATTTAGCGGAAATTCCGCTAAATTGGCAACACTGCAATAAACAAACAAAAATCTCTAATTAATCCCCTTCCTATATGCGCACCGTGCGGGCCGTCCGTATTATTCCTTCTCCCTCCCCCTAAATATAAAGGCGCAGTTTTCTTCCCTCCCTCATCTTTCCGAAGCTCCGAGCATATTTTCTCTTTTACGTCATTCTATCCTCTCAAGTAAGGCTCTCTCAAGAGCATGCGTATTATCGCAGATTTTGTTTCAAAAGCTCGGTGTCGGCTCGGCCGGTGCCGGGTGATGCGAATGCAATTGCCGTGTTGTCAGCGTCACTAAATGGGAATGTTGACTGGATATAAGAACAGAACAAAAAAAAAGGTTTTTCTTTCTTTTTTTTTTTTGCTTTACTTTTAGAAAACAAAACTATCTTATCGAGAAATTAAAAATTCCTGCAAATCGATTATCGAATAAAAACCTGAATTTTTATTATGTGTTAGCCGCGAATTCAAAACTTTTTCCGGTCAATGAACATCCCTAATCATCTCCCATGAAAAAAAATTTCTGTTTTTATTTCTGATGTTTCGAATTATGAGGTGATGTTTTCTTTTCTCTTTTTTTGTCCCAGTAAGTTAAGTCCTTGTTTTAAATATTTTTAAGATAAATTAAAAAAAAAAAAAAAAAAAAACTTTGAAATGATTCCGGATTTCGGGTCTTCCGGATTTTGGAATTCCGGATAATCGGTCCTATACTGTACTTTCTCATACCCATAAGGTAGAGAAAGTATTGTTTTTAGGTCAAATTTTCAAAAGTGAGTTTTTGTTATATTTACATGTTTTGAGGTTCCCTGAATATGAAAATCGTGTTTTTAGCAGTTGGTCTGTGTGTGTGTCTGTCTGTTATCAGCATATCTCAAGAACAAATAGCAGCAGAGATTCCAAACTTGGTATTCTAAATATGTATCATATAGGGATGCTACACTAAGCTTTTCTTTGAGATGAAGCAAATGGTTCGTGTACGGGGACACTCAAGAATATTCAAATACATTACGTCTATGGGGGAAATTGCAGGTAAGTAGAGTTTAACGTCTATACACTGCACTAAACCAAATGAAATGAATATATATTTTTTATATGCATAAAAACATGCCTCATGTAGAATATAGGGAAACCATTCACTGTTCATTTACAGTGCTACACAAAATGACTAGGATATATTGCGATAATAGCTGAAAATTAACAGAAGTGCATTTTAGGTTGTGCCGTATATTATTACTATAGGTTTATATTTAGGTGCACTTTGTGGTTTATACATATTCTTCAAAAGATATACAGGGTTACAAATATTTAAGTGATAATATTCTTTTTTATTGTTAGTGAAAAGGCTTTACTATAATATTTTACCATGTCCAGGAAAGCTGCTCAGGAATGGAAATAAATTCCTCATAGACATATGATAAATAATGTATGTTTTTAAGCTAAATATGCATTGCTTGTTTTTTTGTGTATTTACACGTTTTGAGGCTTCTTTACTACTAAAGTCAACTTTTTTAAAGTTTGATTATTGCCTGTGTCGAATAATTTCAGGAGATCCAAAAGTTGTATTTCAAATTAATATAAATTTGTTGCTGGAAAAGTTTGATTAAGACCGATAACTTTCAAGGAATGTTGCATGTGAAAGTTGTCTGAATAATTTTAAATGAACTTTTAATTTTAATAACAGATTTAAATTCTATATAAATGTAGATGCATTAATTAAATCGGAGGTTGAGGGGGGGCTACCGCCCCCCCCCCTGACAAAGAACTAATTATCATATAAAACTCTTCCGAAGCCTAATTTGATTTATTTTAACATAGGTTTACTTAACAGTACTCTTTATGTTACCTCTAATTTCCAACCTGTATTTATGGTATTAAATTTCAGGATAAAAGAAAGTTGTGTGAGTGGCAGACCAGATTATTTGTTGTTAAATTATGCTGATAATTCATATATATACAGATCAACCACTAAAAATTTATCTTTTGTATTCAGGAGGCCTCAAAACGTGATAGTATACAGAAAAAAATCACTCTCCAAAAACTACTTTGTTTACAGTATGGGTATGAGAAATTAATTTTCCATTCTGTGTCAGCAGTGTTCTTCAAAATAAAAGAAAAAAACTGCAGCAAAGCACTTATGCCAATTACATTTAATTAAAAAAAAAGTTTACCTTAATTCTGGGTAGCCCTGTATATTATCTATAAACTATATACACATGACTTTGTGTACTTAAATTTAATGTTATATGTAAAACAAATAATACAAAATGAAATACACTTCCAGCAATTCCCAAGTATAGCTCCAATATATCAAAATACTGTGGGTAACCCTGTAAATGAATGATGAATGATTGCCATACCACAATCTACATAAAACATGATTTTATGTGTATAAAAAATCTGTTCTTTTCATTTTGTTTAGGGCCGTCTATAGATGTCACACTGTACATATGAGAAATTTCGCTCAGAGACGTAATGTATTTGAATTCTCTTGGATGACCCGGTAAACAAACAATTGTCTAATCGCAACGAATACTTTAGTGTAGCACCGCAATATGATATGGATTTAGAATATCGAATTTGGATTTTCTGCTACTATTTGTTCTTGAGATTTTCTAATTACACACAGACACACACACAGAGAGAGAGAGAGAGAGAGAGAGACCAACCGCTAAAAACATGATTTTTGAATTCAGAGGATCTGAAAACGTGCAAATATAACAAAAGCTAATTTTTGGATCAAAAACAATTCTTTCTCTAGAACGGCCATTAATTTTTCTGCATTAAAAAATATTATATGTGAAAAGCTATCAAATAGTGTGATCTTAAAGCAGCTGTGAAGAAAATCAACAGAGATTCGAGATATGGACTTAAGGTCCTGCTTCCAATTTTAAAATTTTCACCAAAAGTTGTAAAAATTAACTGTAACCTAGACATATCTTAATACTGAAATTTCTTGATCTATCGTTTCTTGTTTTTAAGATATGATAGCCAGAAAATTCCCTCCACACTCACACATACACACTGATCAATAGCCAAAAACCACTTTTTTGCATTCAAGAGGCCTAAAAACATGTAAATTATGTGAAAACTCAATCAGATTTTTTGACTGATTACAATAATTCCATTACATACAGTAGTTGGGTAGTGGAAGTATAAATAGTAGTATAGAAAAATCAGATCACTTAGAAGCAATGCTTTTATATCTCCATGAATATATATGCGTTAGTCTCACATGGAAAATTGTAGATAGTTAAGAGAAGCTTCATAATCACATGCTACAGTGCATGTGATTACTGCACATGTGGGGTGCAATGTCTGTGTCTGGTACTGATAGTCTGTATTTTGTGCCACCTAAAACCACTATGAACAGAAAGTGGTACCTCAATTTGTTATGTGTGAAGTTGAAGCTTCACATGCGTGTTCATAAATGTTCAATTTTGATGAATGATGGAGCTCCGTATCACAGGGTGAAGATTGTCAAGAAATATCTGACGGCATAGAAAATCAAAGTGCTTGACTGGCCAGGTAACAGCCCAGATTTGAATCCAATAGAGAATCTGTGGTGTATTGTGGAAAAAAAAGTCACCGAAAAACAATCATACACTGCTATGGCACTTGTTGAAGCAATAAAGCATGTCTGGTGCACAGACATTTCTAAAGCATACTGCAAGTCATTTATTTATAGCATGCCTAAGAAAATTGAAAAAGTTATTAAAAACAAAGGACGTCCCACAAAATACTGACTTTAATTACAGTAAATATTTTGTTCTTTTATATGTAAAATATGTACGTTATTTTTATGGAATTCCATTAAATCTGATTTTTCTATGGGTGGTCTTAAACTTTTGCAAATGACTGTATTTATTATCATAATTATTATATACAAAGTATTTTAAAACAGAAAGGGATACATGTTGAAATTGGCCTAGGGCACAACTGACCTTACCTTTGCCTCTAATTAAGAGGTTATCTCACCTCCTTGTTCCCTGGACAATATCTGACTATCACCTATTTTTGGCCATGGATAACCATTTGTGTAATAAATAGTTCTGAAACTTAAATGGTGTTTTAAGTTGTTTTACACAAGACAAGTTTTTGGTCTTAGGGACAAGAACTTTTATAAAAAGAAAGGTTTATAAGTTTGTATCTCATTAGGAAGATATAAATGAATTTGAATGAGATTATTTTGCTGAATAAATTGCATGCTGATATTATATATTTCAATTAGCATTTCAGTATAATTTATGAGAAATAATAACTCAGCAATATGAACTTATTGAGTTATTATATTTTTCACTGAAAAATATGGCATAAACTTTTTTAGATACTTGATATATGGAAATAACACTTTTGTTGTAACCTCCTAAGTACCTACATCCTAATTATATGTAGTAAATCTTAGTCTACAGAAATTTAAAAAGCATATTGTTAAGCATAGTAATTGCCATTTCACCTATAAAAAATATTCAAAAAATTTTATTTTTATATGTAAAAAAAATTACATATTTTGACATATGAATATTGCAATTGTACCTATGTATATTTTTTTATATATTTTATTTATTTATTTATTTATTTCGAGGGAAAACATAAATAAATTTTGAAATTTTATAGAAATTGCTAAAAACTCATTTTCATTTTTTAAAAGCACATATGTAAAATGTTAATAAAAAAAAAAATACCTTTTAAAACTGTTTGAGTGGTTCTTGCATTAATTGGTACACCAGTACTATAAGATATAGTTGGAATGGGAACAGCTGTAATGATTTCTTTAGCATCTTTTTCTGAATTATCAGGCATTTCTTTAGATGGCATTGCATCAACTGTTTTAGACTCTGATAACTCCTTAGGTATTACAGTGTTTCGTATGTTAGCCATCTGATACAATCGTCCACAAACATTTAAAGCTGTTGGTGATTGTGTTAAAATAGTTGGCTCCTTCCCAGTAGATAACTGATTTTTCAATGCAATTACTGGAACTCTGCAAAGACATTTTAAAACATTCTGTCAAATTACAAATCAGATTAATCTAATTACTTAAAAGTGGTTTAAAACAAATCAATAAAATAATATTATTTTTAAAAAATGGAATGAATACTCAGGGGTCAATTCAGAATGAATTCAGTGCCACTTTCTTTGCAGCACCTTCAGAATGCCAACTTTTGGTAAAAAGGAAGAAAAAACTGCTCATAGTGAATTTTCATTAATTTCACTGCATTAACCTCTTCAGGATGAGCAGATATGATTCAGCTTTAGGGATGCAATGACAATGGGGGGGGGGAGCATCCAGTAAATCCAGACCACCCATATTTCATGCTTGCATCATTATAATAGGTACATATTAATAATAATATATATTATATTATTTTATAATAATTAATTTCATGTACTTATGAATAAAAAGGTAAATAAAAATATGTACAAAAGTTGGCTCTTTTTTTTTTTTTTTTTCTTTTAATTTAAACAGTCTTATCTTTCTAAAATACTATGATGATAGTAGAGTAAATTAATTTTAGATTTACTTGAAACTTCTTTTACAATTTTTTACAGCAAAATACCTCAAGTGTCATGTTTCTTTTTAGGAATATTTCTGTACAATAATAAAACTATTTTTATGTGGTCAATTTTTACAGGTGGTCAATAGTAAATTGCTTTTTATTTCAATATTTGAATCATTTAAATAAATCCACACCTTATCGATTATTAGAATAAATTTCTTTTATCAGCAGCCAGGTACTTTTTGTATAATAGTTTTATAATTTATTTTTCTTTTTTATTAAAATTGAGATTCAAATGAATAAATTGTCAAACTGCACATTTAAGACAATTTCTGCCTACTGAATACAGCTTATAACTAGAAACAGGAGTAAAATAAACTACTTTTAATAAAATACATATAACATTATGAGACAGTTCCCTTATGTGTATTATTGTTTACTTTTATGGAAAACTCAAGCTAAAACTTTTAGTTAAGAATGAAATAGAAGCAAATTGTTATGAGAAATCTACTCTATATACATAAAAATTGATTTTTAAAAATCATTTCCATGAATGTGAATGACTTTCTGCATATTTATGTTTATATATTTAATATTGTTCAAAATATTAAAAAAATATGGAATTATATTATGCCTTTCACACCTGTAATATATTGATCACATGTACAATTTTAAAAGTTCAAATGTTCAAAATCGAGTCTAAAAATATTCTACCATATAAATATTGTAACTGAAATGTTTCTCCAGTTTCAAACAAAATAAGAAACATTATATACCTCATAACCTAAAAGGTTTTCATTAAAATAATTTTTAACTTTTATTTTATTTTATTTTATTTTTTTTTAATTTAAGTTCTATATGTTGATTTAATCAAAATCCTCAGGTGAGGATGGACATGTAAAATCTAATTCTGAGAGAAATTTTTAGTAATTCATGACTTTGACAGTAATAAATCAATCAGTCAATATCAAATGCTTTGAATTTCTTAGAAATAAACACATACAGTAAAACCTCTCTAAGTTGGACAGCTACGGTTCCAGGGAAAAGTATCCAACTTACAGGGGTGCTTACATTTTTTGAGTTAATCAAACTGTATCTATGTATGCCTTTTAACTTTTAATCACATCTAAATATAACATAATTAAGTATTCACGATTTATGTACAAAATTAATTTGCCAATTTAAAATCTAAACTAGCCATTATAATATTTTCTTCAATAACTTTTTCTAAAACAATGCCATCTATCAGTTAACATGCACAAAAATTTAATCAACATAGCTTTTTACAATAAAGATTTTGCATATGCATTTTGGTGCAATTTTATCAAATAGACTCTGAGATAGCCATATGGAAAAATTGCAGAATATGAGTAAAAGTAGCATAACCTGTCTGCTAATATACAGCCCAAATTAAGCTAACATTCATTTTCATAATGGTTAATGGTCACCTCACATATGAAGTTTGGTGAAGGAAAACTGAGATATAGTTTTTCTGTGAACAGAGAAAACTGCAGCATAGCAGCGACACCTGTTGGTCGATATGCACCCAAATTGAATCAGCATTATTTTTCACTATGAACTTCTCACATATTAAGTTTAGTGCAATTATTATACACTCAAGTTAAAATTTGGTAGAAAAAATAAAAGTGAAAAATGAAAAAGAACTCTAACAATCAAAATGTATTGTCTAATGCCCATTTAAAACAGTTTAAGTCAAAACATGCCTGTAGGCTCTCTGCTGCATATTTCCTAAAGAAAAGGACAAGGACAATGCATGCAAGCCAATAGAAGGAAAGACTTTTGCCTTATGTGCTAAATTTCAGTAATTTGTGATTATTTCAACTGAAGAAAAGAAATCTTTTTTATAAGATAAGACAGAGGTGAATATATTACGACAAGAAACATTGCTTTTTAGATATTTACAGCTATTTCTTCAAGAGAAAAGTAAAATTTTTAAAAAACGCGAGAAAATGGAAGTTTTATTTCTTTTTTTACTGTCTCATCTGGTAAAAGTATCCATCTTAGGGCAGTATTTGAATGTTCAACTTCCAAGTTAAAGGGATGTCCAACTTATAGAGGTTGGACATAATGTGTTAATCCTATGGATACATTTCGTTCTGAGAAAAAGTGTCCAACTTAGAGGAGTGTCCAACTTGACAGGTTTTACTGTATTGGCTTATTGGTCAGAGTTAAGTTTGAGCATTAACAATGAAATGTTATAATTTCATACTAAAGGATTAAATTTATAACTTAAAAATATAAATAAACTACCTTACATTATAATCCTTTCCCAGACAACACAAATTCGTCCAAATTAAGTCAAAGTACGTAATCTGGATATATAGACATGTCCATATTACAGCCAGATTGTCTATATTTTATCAGATTTTGTAGATATTAAGTTGAAATGTCCCCACCTTTTATGTAATAAGTATGTCTTTTAGCTGTACAAAATAACGGAAAATGGACATATGTGAACATAATATAGACATGTCCATTAGTGTTCATATTACATCCAAAAATTACTCATGTTATTTTTAGATTTATGTAAATATAGCGCTGGCAGAATAAAATCCTTAATGAATACAGTCTTTTTTTTTTAAGTGTCACATGCCCCTCTAGCAAAATCTACATAATGGGCTTTCTGTGAAATCCACAGAAAGAGCCGAAAAGATTATTTTAAAGCTTAAATTTTTATTTATTTATTTTTTTAAATAATTTAATAATACAATTAAAAAGCTTTAAACTATTATTTTTAAAGTCATCTCGAGTAAGGCAAAAAGAGAGAGAAAAAACTTCTCATGATTTATTTTCCGCACAAAACATTTAATATTTTTAAATTTCTTTCATTGCCAACACCCATGTATCTAAATAAATTTTTTATGGAGTCTACACTGTTAAAAATTTCAACAGAAAACTGTGTGTAATCTATTATCTTAAGTCTTACATAAAATTACGGAGAAAAATAAATGGAGATATTAAAAAACTTATTTTATACATTCATTTTAATAACTAATATTAATTTAATTAATTATTGTTGAGAATATATTTCGTACTTAGAATGCTTTTTCTGAAGTAGAAACAGTCATTTTTTAAATTAAATAATAAAATTAGGTAAAAATACAGAATAAAGAATGAGAATCTCAATTATTCACTTTTAACTAAGAATTACTGTAAATTACAGAGACTCTGGATAAATATTTACATTAAATTTACAAAAATTTTTAACCGTGTAGCTAGAATTCAAACTTAGGTCCTTTGGTCCAATACACAATTATTCCACTAAGTGATGTTCTCCTTCAATATTTGACTTGCCTTAGCCCTCCTATGAAATAGATTTCATCTTTTCTTTATGCGAATAGATGCAGAATTACAGGTTTTTTTTTTTTTTTTTTTTTTTTTTTAAGATACAATTACAGTATGATGGCAAAGAAAAGTTCAGGGCTGTTCACTTCCTCTTGGGATTTCTCTGTCTCTAGTCCCCAAATCCCATGTAAGTCTATGGCGAAATTAGTTTATAGAATTACTCTTTATCTAATTGAAATTTTTATATTTGTTTTCACATTCAAGAAATTTACAACAGGTTAAATTAGTACTTGTTTCCAAAAATTGATTTTTTTTTTTAAATATTTTTTTACGGCTAAAAAAATGAGAAATAATGCATTTAGGGAGAATTCGCATTTTTAAACTGAAAATTATAATATAAAAATTAAATTTTTGGAAAATGAGTACTAATTTAATGGTTGTGTATTTTTAGAATGTGAAAAGGAAATTTAGAAATAATAATTGGGTAATGTGCAATTCTATAAACAATTTTATCCATAGTATTCTATAGGTACATAGGCTTCGCGTGACCTTGATGGATGATCTGTGATGTACTTCCTTGAGTTATAACTTTGTTTATATACTTTACACACATGTTTAAACAAAGCCAAACAAATTTTTACAAGGCATTAATATTGAGGCACTTAAATATTTTTTTGTTTTATATGTTCCAGTCTTTTTATGGCAAAATACAAAATGCTTGCTAATTTATAAATATTAATTCATATCCCACTTAAAAGTTTTCTGTAATATATATTTAATCTGTGTGCATAAACAAACAATTACATTTTACTGGGGTGGGGGGGGGGGGAATCATCATCTAACTTTCTAATTTCATCCCGTAATGTACCTGTAAATGCTTTTTGCACTCTACAAACCAATCATAAGCAATATTTTATATTTTGTAAGAAACATGTTTTTTGTGCATCTAAATAATGTATTTACTTTCATTGTATTAAGCAGTATGAAAATATAGTAAAATATGCTTGAAACCACATTGTACAGTAGAGCACCGATAATTCACAGAATTGGGTGGCAATGGCATCGCAGATAACCCGAAAGAGTAATATGAAGTGCAAACATGAAAAAAATATGTTTAAGCAAAACCCCTATATTATATTGTACAAAAAATACGTAAATTTTGACGGTAAACAAATACACGGTAGAATAGTATAACTCCTATTTGTAAAGTGGAAAGATTCATTTTCTCTTAAAACTGTCAAAGAAATTCTAACAGAGAAAATACAATTCTTTGTGTTTTCTCTGTTGTTGGCTTGAATTAAAATATGTTTTATTGAAGGTTATTAATTAAATTTTCTTTAGCGGTTCTTGCACTCGTGGATAATACTCACCGTGGCTCTCTCAATTAATCAGTGCTCTACTGTATTCAAATTCTTTACAGAGTCCCTATATTAATGTTTCATTTTCCATGTACAAATATTTAAAATAAAAAAGTAAGTTGATAAAAATTAGCGATCAAACTAATATATATATCTTATATATAAAGTGTGGATGAGTGCTTAAATAGTTTTTGCTGCCGACTGTTGCAGGGCTACTTGAAATCAGGTGACCACCTGAAAACTCACTATCTAGATAAATTTTGAAAAACACTGAATCAATTTGAGCCAAAGTTGGACAGTGAACTAATGGCCACATCACACGGGAGCATATATACTCAACACAGCATTATAGTAAACATGTTCACTATGCTGAACGAACGAGAAACCGGTCAGCTGTTCATAGGTTTCTCCCGAATTGATAGCGTGATGTATTCCCTTCTCTAAAGGTAATCCAGGAAAAAATCCTGTTTATTCCTCCTATTGGTCAATTTTGATCAGCACGCTCAACATACTCAGCTTTTTCTAAACGGTTTCGTAAAAGTTGATCATCCAAAAACTTGAACAAAATCAGGTTGAGTATGTTGGGTATAATGCTGTGTTTAGTAAAATGCTGAACGAAAGTCTCTTGTGTGATATGGCCATTACAGTCAGCAGCAAAATTATTTGAGTTCTAGCAATAATTCCTATATAAAAAAAGTACACTTAGTACTGCTTTGTTAAATAAATCCTTGTTGAGTCATGTTCTTATATAAGAACATGACTCGACAAGAATAGCTGAAATTTTGTTATCAGAGTAACTTCTGAAATATTGAATTTATTCGAATCAAAGTCTAACAGTAAACTTATCTTACAAACATCTTGAATTAGTTAAGTGAGCAACTTGCTCCTGGCATTTTGTTTCCAAGTGGCAACCGCTTGAAAATTTGTTAATATAACAGTCAAACCTCATTAATAAACAGCACTACAAAACTGATGTTTTGAAAAAATAGGTACAAAATTTTGGATAGACACCACAAAATGCAAGAAACTTGTGAATTTCTTGCAATTTATGGCGTTTATTCAAAGTTTTGTACTTATTACAGTCGAACCTCCTTAACATGAATTACTTTTAAAATGAACTGTTTCCACAATCCTTGCCAAAAGGAAGATTAGTTTTTGAGTTACTGATACCATGAAGAAATTTTTTATCCCCTTGAGATTCACATTAACAAAGTTCGACTGTACTGAATTAAATAAAAATAAACTTGCAGGGTAGACTCATCTTACAAATGCATTTGACATGTTCATTTGCAAACTTAATCTTCTCTCTTATTTTTAGTGCTGACCACTTGAAAATTTCAAACTCGTATAGAAAAGGTATTTATGAACCAATTTGCTTAAAACTCAGCCTTCATCAATATTTAAACTTCGAGTCTGTTAATAAAATAAATCGTAGCTGCCATTTTGTTTCAAAATGACAGCTACTTCATATGGAAAAAAAAATCAATTTACCCTTCCGAATAAACCAGAAGGACTTTTTTTTGTATTTAATCTCACCAGGTTTTAAACCTGGGCATCTATTCTCCAATCTGACTGCCATAGCGACCTTCCTTAAACAATGACAGTCGTCAAATCAAAAGTCAGAATGTGACATCACATGATCAAAATAACGATAGCCACAGTCGGAATTGATGTATAGTCTGGTCGAAGAATAGATGCCCTGGCTCTTTTGGCCCAATTCACTCGTGTTCCAAATGATTTTCTAATTTAATAATATTTGACTTTGTCTTGGCATTTATATATTTCTTTCCTTCTTTTTTTTTTTTTTTTTTTTTTTTTTTAAATACAGATCCATATTACATTTTTTTTTTTTTTTAATTTCACCACATTACTTGCAGATGGTTAAAAAATTGTAATTTATCGTTTTTAAACTTTTTTTTCCTCCCCCAGTGAAGAAATTTCTTTTCCCTTGCTTTGTTTTTTCTTCCTTCCTGCAAAAATTTAAATAAAAATATATATGTAACAGTTTTTTATTTCTTTCCCTATCAACACACATATCATTATTTAAATTTTTTTTATTGTTTGATTCTAGATGCAAATTACTGATTGATTCTAATCAGTTTTAGCAATTAAGTTACCAGTGGTAAACATGTAAAATATTAACTCCTCAGAATGATGGAATCCTCTGATCTGTTCTGTAAATACACAGTATTCATTACTTTTTTTTAGGTATTATTTAATTTTTGCTGGATGAGAATGTATAGTTTTACTATAATTTAGCTCTACCTTTTAGTTAACTATTAAACTACATGAAAATGACATAATTTTCTCAACGGACAACTTTTTAAAGAGTTAAATCACTTACAAGAATTTTTAACAACATTTAAATACATTTGTTAGAAATGGGGGGGGGGGATGCTTAAATAACTTAATTATTTTCCAGTGTCTATTCATCGACAAAACAAGGCTTGAATAAAACAATTTCTATTTTCAGAAAATTCTTTTCTTTGCTATTATGCTGAATTTTTATACGTGAGGAGAAAATAATAAATATATAGAATTCACCTACAACTACAACATGACAAATTAATAATATAAACAAATGAGATATTTTTGTATTAACTGCATTCCAGCAATTAATCACCATTATGATAAACTAATATTTATTTTGAACTTATATAAAACATTAAACTTACTATATAAACATTTGTATGCACTATATTATTTCATTTCATATAATGGCATGCTATTAATACTAAAGGATAAACTGTCAGTATGTGATTAATATGAAAGTACCAGAAATGGCTATTATGCTACTAAAATTAAGGGGTGTGTCATTTTTAAATCCTTGAAGCTGTTTGCACTCTAAAACATGTAAATGTTATGTGTAGTGTATTATAAACAATAAATTATATTTTAAAATTACAATGAAAAAAAAAAAAAAAATCTAAAAGATAATATAAGTGGATAGTAAGTTAATATGAATTTTAAAATAATTATAATCTATATTTATTACATGTATAACTTATTAATGTTTTATATATTATTACTGATTGTATAAATATTTGTACCTGTTTATGGTTTGAACTAATAAATTCAAAACAAATATGTACTAGTAAATGTTAAATAATTTTTACATGTCCAGAAAGCTTTTATATTTCTCGCCTTATGGTAATTATGAGAATTTAAGAAAGCAATTCAAGCTTGCTTAACATTCAGAATTAATGCTTTTTCTTAAAAACTCACAATCTCAGCAAAATGTCAACACATAAAAAAAAAAAAAAGAAATCTATAAAATAATTGAATGCAAAATATTAGGCTATACATTTTTATTTATTTACTTTTGTTAAATACATAACACTAAAAATTTTTAGAATATACAATTTTATATTACAAATAAATTGATTTATCATCAAAATAGCCTATCAATGATTTATAGATAATGAATTTTTAGAAGCCTAAAATTTTGTTTTTATATTAATCAAAGTGTTATAATGTTTCTCCAAAAACATAAATTTGTTTACTTTTTAAAAGATATTTATAAATAATACCTTATTAAAAACAGCTATATTTTTAAAGTATCACAAAACTAAGTTTAACATATACCATATTAAGCATAGTTATAAATAAATTTCGTAGTAACAAGTGAATGTATCACAGTATATTTTGAATGATGATAACAATTCATTATGAAATGTTAAAAGCCTAAAGGTTTGTTGTTTATATTAATTAAAATGTTATAACAATATTTTTTTCAAAGAACATAGTTTACGCAGAACACATATTTACTTTTCAAACACAATTTTCAACACAAATGCGGTTGAAGGTGATGTAAATAATCCGTGGATGATACAAACACAAACAAACCATGGTAATTCTCTTCAATTTCCATGCATAGAACCATGGAGATACGTTGAGAGAGCAGCCTTCTGAATATTGAATAAATAAAATTCAATTTTGAATCGAAAAACTTTGCAGAAGATAAACTTTCTTAAATTTGTTGATTACCATACCATATCTACACTACATAAAAAAAAATGGTGACCTTCAGGTGCAGTTTAGCTCAAGTATTTACGTAAATTGGATTAGTTCAATTTTTATTCAGTTTATGTGCCTATATTGACGTCCGTATTTTGTACGTTTTTCATAGATTCGTCTATGTCCAGAATTTCACATATTCTGAACATATTTCAGCTTGAGGCCTATGTTCAAAATTCGTCTATAGATGTAACTCAGACGTGATGGAGGAAATATGAATGTAAAATGAACGTATGTGCTATGTGGGTTATTTGTGCATATACAGTGGCGGATTTAAGGGGGGAGGCTAGGGGGCTGAAGCCCCCCCCCCCCCAAAAAAAAAAAACACTGCCATTCACAATTGAATATTGCAATTGTAAATTTTTTATTGGTCTAGAATAACACTTTGAAAAATCTTAGCCCCCCCCCCCCCCAAAGTCAAGTTCTGGATCCGCCACTGTGCATATATATTTCGGTGTGCTATCGTGCCTGTCTTAAGTGCATGCTGTGACTTCTGCTTCCTCTGAATTGTTTTCATCCCCCCCCCCCCACTTTCACTGATCTTTGCTTTACTACGTCCCTTCTTCTTCATTAGAATATGTTACCACTCAGATGGAATTATGCTGTGCTCCCGGTTGTTAACAGCAAAGTTAGTGGTTAGTATTTCAATGCCTTCTCGTTTTAAAGCATAACAATGCAAATTATAGGGGGCTATTTTTTGGATGTTAAGAGTGTTAAGTTTAATAGAGTTAGTAATGGGAGTTCTAGATAAAGCGGTAGATTGTTTATTGTATTTTAGGTCAGAAAAATGCTCAGCTTCACATTCCTTAATTTCACGTTTGGTCATACCTATGTAACAAGCATTAGTGTTATTTTCAAAATTAAAATTTATTTTATAGACACCAGAAGTGTATTTAAAATTAATGGGATCCTTTTCATTTCTTAGGCACTGGAATAAATTTTTATTAGGTTTTAATGGGATATTTATATTGTGTTTTGTAGCTTCATTTTTGATTTTATTAGCAGCGTCCTTACAGTATGGGAAAGCGGGGGTGAAAGTGAAAATAAAGAACTCAAATTCATTAAGGAAATCATATAGAAAGCTAACTACAGTAAATCTCTCATTCAAAAACTCTACAAAAAGCATTTAAAAAACCTTAACACCATAAATAATGCCCAGAAAAATAAACCCACTTATATATATATGATAGCAGAATATTAAAAGTGAAAACGGTCTATAACCTTATAAAGGTGTTCCTAGGACTTATGCAAATATAACTCAAAAACACTATGTAAGAGAGGAGTTTTTCAATTTGTAACAACTGCAGATAGATTTTATGTCAGCTTGTGGGGCTGGCTTTGCTCCTGTATACTCATTAGTACATATGAAACTCAAAAATAACCCAGTGTTGCCACTTTAAACAACTAAAAAGCAAACCTCCAAGACAGGAACTAAAACAGTCTCTTAACATTGATGACTGTAAATCAAATAAAAAAATACAGTGAAAAATTTCATCCTAAAAAAAGAAAAAAAATTCACTCTTGTTTTACCTGAAAAATGCAAAATCATTACGTGAATACAAATTCCTTACACAGCTTCAAAATATCAAGATTACTGAATTGCAGCAATCGATAATGCAAATGTGCCATATGCTATATGCTTTATGTACATGGGGGGGGGGGGAAACACATCAGTGAATACTCCTACCTTAAAATGCATGAATCTCAAAAATATACAAAATTTCATACTGCAGCTATCACATGTTTGTACACTTTGCATACATGAAAAAAAAAAAGTATCACTGGATATCCCTACTTTGATTTTCATGAATACTTAAAATGTACAAAATTCTATTCAGTAATATACACACATCTGTATACTTTGCATACATGAAGATCCAAAGAAACATTACTGGATACCTCTACCTTGATCTGTATGAATCTTTAAAATGTACAAAATTTCATTCTGTAGCAATCGGATGCACGAAAATGCAAGATAATTACACAGCTTCAAAATATCGAGATTGCTATATTTGTAGATTGATCGTTCCATGACTTAAAAATAACCCAAAGCACATTCCATTCAATTACATTTAATTACTACAGTATGACGCAAAAGTTTAGACAATGACGTTATTCATCTTTAAAATTTAGAATTATGACGTCAGAATTACAAAAACCTGTATAGATATCTTAAATATGTTTTAAAATGCTATAATCAAAAAACAATTGTTTGATTTGCTATAATTTTAATTTTTTTGATAAAAATAAAATTTTGCTTGTCGCAAAAGTTTAGACACGATTATGAGTTTCTGTGAATATTTGCTGGCATATGCAAATTTGAAATCGATGATGTCACAGATTTTGAGTACTTAAGTTCTGCAAACGATAACGCTTCGTAGTTGACATGAATTGAGCTAAAAAAATTCAAGGGAATGAGGTTTCAATGATTTGGCAGTTGAAAGCTGAAGGGAAGCACGTTTCAGAAATTTTGGCTATTATTAATAGATCTAAGAAATCTATTCATCGAGTTTTATCATGTGATTGTGAAATATAAAGCAAAATGTAGATCTGGTAGGCCACGTGTAAGAAATATACAAGAGAGATCCAACAAATGAGTGTACATGGAGTTCAAAGGTAATCAGGACTCTCTGTACCAAAGGTAATGATTCATTGACGAATTGTGGAAAAAGGAATAACAGTTTGTAGCAAAATGTAAAAGAAAGCAGCTCTGAAGCCACATCATAAGTTACAAAGAATGTTGTGGGCTAGAAAGCATATGTCATATGGACAGAAATGGCAATCAGTCATATTTAGCGATGAAAAAAAGTAGAATCTAGATGGTCCAGATATCTGGTCATCATATTGGCATGATTGCGGAAGGAACCTCTAGGTTCTTTCAGTCGTAGATAAGGAGGGGGCTCGGTGATGATTTGGGCAGCCATATGCTATAATGGACAAATATCACAGCATTATACAAAGACATTAGAAAAGAACTTAATACCATTTGCTAAGCTTCTGCGGTGCTCTCAGTGGCAATTTCAACAAGACAAGGTTTCGATTCACACTGCAAACAATACAAAATCTTGGTTTAATCCTCATAATATAAGAGTTCTCGACTGGCCAGCATGTAACACAGATCTTAAGCCTACAGAGAATCTTTGGGGCATCATGTCTCGCAAAGTTTATAGCAATGGTAGGCAATACTTTTCTGTACAGGAACTCAAGACATCTATTGAGAATGCATACTATGACATCGGTCTCCAAACTATGCAAAATTTAGTCTTTTTGATGGAATCTCGTGTTTATGAAGTAATACAGAAGCACAGATGCACAATTAGGTTTTAAAAACTGTTTATTTAGATTTTATTTAATTTTTGTCGAAACTTTTGAAACAGTATTATATTTTTGTTACCATTTAATTACTTGCAATATATACAGTACTACTTTTCATTGCTATAAATATTGTTTATATGCACAGCACATTGCATTCAAGCTGTGTTAGGAAAATTGATTAAATATTTTTCAAAATCTGCATGAATTTCTTCATTGTCTAAACTTTTGCTTCGCACTGTATCATCAGTGGTGGTCAGTCTTTAAGGGCCAGTGGGGCATGGCCCCACTACATTTTTCTCGATTAAAATAATAATAGTAATTCCTTTATTTTTTGTAACTGTTCAAAAATTTATATACAAAATACCAACTTCCATCTAACTTTATCTTCTTTTATTATCATTTATGTTCTTTTTGGCTATCATAAATCACTGGATGACTGACCAAACACTACTTGTTGTTTCCTTATCTAAGAGAATGGGCCGTTTTCAATCAGCCCGAGATTGACGTGTTTTTTTGTACAGCATTTGTTCTACTAGAACAGTGGGTTAACAGATTTGGCAATGAACTGCTTTATCAGTGTTAGCACGCTGTAATTTTTTCACTGATGGGCATACGAAGACTGGCCCTTTGGAAAAAAACTATAGGGAAAAAAAACTTAATTGCTCATAGTTGGAATTTGACATGACTTCAGTATAGCATTTTTTTTTTTTAATATTGAATTTTACTGAAAAGTGCATTTTAGTATTTTAAAAATATTCTTTTTAATTTTCTGTTACTCCATTCAACTTTAATGTCAGTTATTTGTCTTTAGAAAAGAAAGAGTCAGAAAAGTTTTTGTATAATAACAAAATGGTTGCAAAAAGGAATGGGAGAAGAAATGCACTATTATTAGTAATAATTTCATTGCAATACTTTCGAAGTATTTCATACATTTCATACAAAACTATGTAGTTTCTAAAGGTTTTTTTTTTTTTTTTTCCTTTTGGATTTAGCAGTCAATTACATAAAATATCATGAGACTATCATAAGATTATTTTCTTTGATTCACTTATTATATGCTATATACACTGATGGAAAAAAAATCCCAACACCACGAAAAAATTATTGTACAGTAATTAAATTTCAGCAATACATTTGTCTAGGTAACATACTTAATTGATTAAAGTTTCAAGATCACAGGTAGAGCCACTGGCAAGCAGAGCCATTTCAAATGTGAAATGTCGGTACATTAGTAACCGGGGTAACCGCCAGAATTTTGAATGCAAGCATGCAAATGTGCATGCATTGTCTCGTACAGGTGTCGGATATCAGTTTGTGGGATGGAATTCCATGCCTGTTGCACTTGGGCAGTCAATGCAGGGACGGTTAATGCTGGTTGTGGACGATGCTGGAGTTGTCGTCCAATGATGTCCCATACGTTCTCAATTGGAGAAAGATCTGGTGATCTAGCAGGCCAAGGCAACATGTCGACACTCTGTAGAGCATATTGGGTTACAACAGCAGTATGAGGGCGAGCGTTATCCTGTTGGAAAACACCCCCTTGAATGCTGTTCATGAATGGCAGCACAACAGGTTGTATCACTAGACTGACGTACAAATTTGCAGTCAGGGTGCGTGGGATAACCATGAGAGTGCTCCTGTTGTCATACGAAATTGCTCCTCAAACCATAACTCCAGGAGTAGGCCCTGTGTGTCTAGGCCGCAGACAGGTCGCTAGCAGGCGTTCACCTGGCCTCCTTCTAACCAACACACGGCTATCACTGCGACCAAGGCAGAACCGGCTTTCAGCAGAAAACACAACAGATCTCCACTCCGTCCTCCAATGAGCTCTAGCTTGACACCACACACGTCGCAAACGGCAGTGGTTTGAAGTCAGTGAAATGCATGCTACAGGGCATCTGGCTCGGAGCTGTCCTTGAAGTAACCGATTTGTAACAGTTCGTTGTGTCACTGTGGTGCCAACTGCAGCTCGAATTTCAGCTGCAGACGCAGTACGATTAGCCACAGCCATACGCCGAACACGCCGGTCTTCCTTCTCTGTAGTGCCACGTGGCCGCCCGGAACCCGGTCTTCTTGAGGCAGTACCTTCCCTTGACCACTGCTGCTAACACTCATGCACAGCGGATACATTCCTGCCAAGTCTTTCTGCAATATCGCGGAAAGAAATCCCACCTTCTGGTAGCCCTACTACACGACCTCGTTCAAACTCAGTGAGCTGTTGATAATGGCTTCTTCGTCTTCTTAGAGGCATCCTTGACTAACATTAACCCACTACGTCAAATCTCAACTGTAAATAACGATCACGAACCTTACAGCGCTTATTTAAAGCAAACCTCATTTGCATGTTCATAGTGTCGCTACTAGCGCCACACTTATGCGTGTAGCTCGAAATTTGAATCGACGTCATCTTTCAGATGTATAAACACGCCTACCAAATTTCGTTTATCTAGCGCAGCTCCTTCCTGGTGTTGGGATTTTTTTTTCCATCAGTGTAGAAAGGGTATCAGTCTCTGGTAAATTCTGCTAATTTTTAGAATCTCAAAACAATGGAGAACTATTTACCTATAGACCTTCATTGTTTGCTATTTAAAATCAATCTATTAAAATTACAGTAATTTTGTCCAGACTTCTAAACATATTTATTTTCCAGAAAACAGTGAAGAAACCAATTACTATTATAAAAAACATTTTTAATTAATCATTTTAGAACTGCCAATGATCATCTCTTACAAACCCATTCTCTTCATCAATATTTTATAATACAATTCACTGATATGGTTATATTTTATTGTGGTTATTATTTTATTAGCTCAGGAAAAAAAAAAAATGGACTCGATGAAATCATATGTGTATTTTGAAAAAAAAAGAGTATTTTAATACCTATATTTTAAGTTATTATATCTCTCATAGTAAATTTTTTTTTTTTTTTTGCGTGGATATATCAGTTGATCACTAAATTATACATGCTTCTTTAGGTTTGGAACAGACTTTTTGAACAGTATACAGTTTAGTATATTATTTTTTAAAAATTCTTGCACAATTCTACACAAATTACATCATTTATTTACAAATCATGTATTAGTACAATTGTGTTGCATAAAGAATTGAAAAAGGATTGCCAATTTAGTTGTAATTTTTAATAATTTAACTTTATCATGGATATAAGAAAACAAGAAAGAGAACTATAGCTAGAGATTAAGTATTTCACTTTCACTATATTTGATGGCATTTATATTATCTGAATTACTGACAGCAGAGATGTCTATAAAATAATCTTGAAGAAATTTACTTTGGGATAATCAAAATATTTTTCTACTAGTTAACTAAAATTATACTAAAAAAGAAAAATAAACAAAATAGAATAAATTCTTAAATATAAGAATAAAATAAACAGGCTAAATCATTTTATTTACTCCAATACTATATGGAGAGAGAGATTGAAACTAAAAGATAGATAAAACAAATTAAAATATAATTTAGTCAAGAGTTATAATATGCTTACCTGGTATCTGTTATTGCTGAAACTGGAGTTGAGTTGATAACTTTAATAGTGGATGTAGATAATACCTGCTGACAAATATTTCCACCTTGAACTCTGAAATTCTGTACAGCTGCTGTAATAGGCTTTGTTGCAGATGATGTTGTTGAGTTCCCAGCGATATTGCAGAAAGATAAATATTGTGATCCATGTACAAGTCTAGCAACAACAGGTCCAGGATTTATAGCTGATGGATTAGTGGATGGCAGTCTCTCCTCAATAGAAAGTAAAGGAATTGTAGAAACACCATTGCAAGGTCTTAAACCAGGCTCTTGCTTTATAACTATAGTCTGAAAACCAGCAAGAGCACCTGGTAACCCAGGTAAGTTAGCACAATTTACTTTAGTCTTAGCAATAGAAGCAGCTGTTGTAGCTATCATAGGTGGAGATGTAGATGTTACATTAGTATGAGAATTTGATACCTCTATGTTGGTATGACTTAGAATGGGTTGAAGTACTGGGGGCTGTCCAACAAATGATGGTGATGATGGTTTCATATCTACATTTAAAACATCATGAACTTGAGTAGAAGTAGCATTTACTGAAAGTCCAGGCTCTGTTTTAACTGGTTTTAGCTGTACAGGTGTCACACTAACAATCTGAGTAGGAGTTAAATTGCCAATTGCACTTTTAGCATTAGCTAACTGTAATGCTGAAGCTAAAGATTGTTTATTTATTTCTTGGCTTTGAGCAGCTATGATAGAAGCTATAGTTTGTTTGTTATCAGTAGATGTGTTAATACTTGGTGGTGTATCAGTCTGAGTATTTTCACTTTTCATTTGGTTTTCAACATTCAAAACCGCACATTTTATTTCAGCTTGATTAGGTATCATATAACGATTTGGAGTATGACTGAGCTTGGGACTTCCCTAAAATATATTTAAAAAATTACTCTTACAAACTCATTTTTTAAACATAATAAAAATAATAAATAAAGTCCTAAATATAAATAAATAAACAAAATGCAACAAATATGCAAATGAGAATCATATAAAATGAAGAATAACAACTTTTTTCTTATTATTGCTGTTATTTATGTTTGTACACAAAATGTTTTTATGGCAATGTTAACAGTGGTAGAGAAAAGACAATTGGCAGCGTTATGAATCTATGAATTATTAACTAAACAAAGGTTTTGAAACAGAAGAAATTGAAGACAGATTAAAACTGTCACTTGTATTGCCAAATAAATACTATAATTTTATTTTTTAACACCATTAATTTTGTAAAGTATCAATCTATTGGCTATAAATTTTTATTCAAATATACAATCATTTAAATTACATATGGAAAGTTATTTATAAACTGAATCTATACACTGCATATTAGGGAACTGTGTAAATTCATAACATTTAGGGCTAAAATTATTTTAAGAGAATTCTGAAAATCAAAAAGAAAAAAAAAAAAGATTATTACTTGTGTCCTAGGACTGGAACTACCACCTCTTGGACTTTGGACAGTAATGCTGGTGGGTGCATCAATATTCAAAAGAGAACCACTTTCTGAATTTGAATTTGAAATACTATGAACAGATGTTAAAGCACGAGCAATGTCTTTGTTTTTCTAAAAAGAAGAAATTTTCTCTGTAAGTAATTAACATTATTGTAACTATAAGGTTGAGTTATCAACATCAATATATAAGGGTAATTAAATAAAGAAGATAAAATGTTTAGGGTAGGGTACCGTATATTTCCGAATATGAGCCGAGAGTACGATTTTCCCTTCAGAAATTTGCCCAAAATTGCAAACACGTTTATAAACCGAATTGAAAAAATACTCTTTTAAAGTTCGAGTTTATCGCAAAAACGGCAAAAATATTGCCAATCTATAAAACTTTCAGGTTAATCGGGGCATATTTTGAACTCAAGAGCAACGCCCTCTGAGCTCGGGCATATTTTGAACTCAAATCAGCAAAGAAATCGCCATGCTTAAACAAATAAAATGTCTTATTACTTACCTTAGAGAGTATATTTTAAGTTAAGTTTGAGTAAAATATTGTTATATTTAGTTTAATAATACCATACAGTCTATTTACACAAATAATTTACTTTTAAAATATATTTAGTTATTAAAAAACAATATAAATTCATATTTTTGTAATAAAAATCTTTAAACATTTCTAGTAATGTTTTTTGTTTTAATTTAGGTTTCTGTGCAATTGCAATGACATTAACTCATGTTCAGTGATAAAGTTTCTTTGTTTCAAACTTTTTATTTTATTATCTAATGCAGCAATTAAATTTTCAGTAGAAATTTTGTTGTTTTCAATAATTTCCAATAATTTTCAAAACCACTCTCGTTATTTACATTTTTCTGAATTGCTCAAGTAAAAATTGATTGGTACAGCCATCTATCGGCAGAAAAGCAAAACAGAAATTATAAATAAAAATATAGGAATTAGCTTATATGCATTTCGATTTTGAAATGTTTCTTTTTACTATTGCTAGAAATCTTATACGCTGAAACATAAAATAAAATAAAGAACTAGAAAATTTCACAAAAATCCTGTGTTAAAATATGCTTAAAAAAAAAAATAGAATTAAAATCATTCATGGTAGTAGAGAAAATTGTTTGGTGCCAGGGGCGTAGCTTAAGGGGGGGGAGTCTCCCCCCCCCAATCTTTTAAAAAATAGGGCGGCAAAATGAAGTTTCTGGGGGCACTGTTTTGCGACTTAAAGTTCATTTGAAAGTAGATCATAATTTTGTTAATTATCGTTAGTTACCAAAATCACTTACGAATTTTATGTATCACAAGCAGACCAACTGGTTTACCGACCATCAAAAAAAGTTTGCGTTAAAATGTCTGACTGTAGCAAACTCCCGTTAGGTGGTGCCTGCGGCGCCCTCTAAACTAATTAGACGCCTAAAACAGTCTGTTTTCCGACCGTGCAACCGACCATTGAAAATTCTCATCGTATTCATGTCGCTTAAAAAATCTGATCATAACAAATTCCTGTTTGGGGGCGCATATGGCATGATTTCCCGATTTGTTCACTTACACTAGCCTGTTCGCTTACAGGACAAAAGACTGTTGAAAATTCTAATCGTATTCGGGGCCCTTTAAGAATAAGTTAGTAGCAAACTCCAGCTCAGCTGCGCCCTTCCCTGTTCAGGCATCTGCAAGGGCATTATGAGAATTCTGGGGGGTGCTGTTTTGCGCCTTGAAGTTCATTTGAAAGTGGTTCATAATTTTGTTGATTAGCATTAGTTACCAAAAACACTTAAGATTTTTATGCATAAGAAGCTGTCTTCGGCGACCAACTGGTTCACAGGCCAGCAAAAAAAGTTTGCATTAAAATGTCTGACTGTAGCAAACCCCTGTTAGGTAGCGCCCTTGTAACTAATTAGACGCCTAAAACAGCCTTTTAAAACGTGTATAACAGCCTGTTTTCCTACTGTGCAAACAAACCTTGAAAATTCTCTTCGTATTCACAACCCTTAAAGAAATGTGATCATTACAAATTCCTGTTTGGGGGCGCCTATGGCATGATTTCCGATTTCAAACACTTATAATAGTCTGTTCGCTTACCGTGCAAAAGACTGTTGAAAATTTTGATTGTATTTAGGACCCTTTAAGAATAAGTTAGCAGCAAATTCCAGCTGAGCAGCGCCCTTCCCTGTTCAGGCACCTGCAACAGCATGTTCGCTTACCATGCAATAACCCTTGAAAATTCTGACTTTAGCAAATTCACACTCTGTGGCGACTGCGGCGCCATTCTACCATTTCAAATACTTAGAACTGACTCGTAAGTATGCACAATCGCTTTCTCGCCTCCAAAAACTTAAAATTACGATTTTTCAAGACCTTAGCTCGAAAAAAAAAAAAAGCAGTTTATTGTACGTTATGGCTATTGTGTAAAAAAAAAAAATTAGATGAGGTTTGATTTGGTTATAACGATTTCTCACTTAAAATTTTTGATTCTAAGTGATCCTTTAAGCAAATTTTTTATTTTAGTTTCATCGCTTACGGGTTTTGAAATATATATAAGTCTATAGAATTCAACTAGTGTTTCTTGACATGAAATAGCGTGAGGAAGCTGATTTAACATCACATTAATAGGCTCATATTGGGCAATTGGCGATGGTTTGGGATTAACATCCCAGTGTCCGAAGACAAGCCATCACAATTTTTATCTTCTACGGAAGGGATGGCTCCCCCGCTTCAGTATCCCCAGACCTATTATTTGCACGGAGCATGGAGGATATTGCAGCCACGACAGAGTTTACGTGCACCAGAGACTGACTTTCATGATGGTCTTCAATTGGCTTGATTATTGAATCCGCAATCTTTCTGTCAAGCTCGTAGACATGATGTGCTGGGTACGATCCCAGGTCGCGCTTGTCGGTCTAGCCGTTCAGAATTTTCTATGGTTTTCTCCGAAACTTGTGCAAATACGAGCTAGGACCCCTTAGAAAGACTTCCACAGAAGGCACTCCCCCTCAGGCCTAGGACCCTAGAGCAGTCAATCGGCCTTTTTCCCAAACACCGACACCAACACCTAAGTAAGATATAAATTTCTCTACAAAAAAGATTTAATTTTGGACAACGGGACTTTTTTTTTTTAGTTTGTTCTTCCACATAAAGGCATGCGGAAATTGTGTCGCGTTCCTTAGCAATGGCTACTACATTTCTTAAAATATTTTTCACATGATATGGGAAAAAAGAAAAACGTTTTTTAATTGGTTTAAATATATAAAATAACATTAATAAATTAATTACTGAATTTTTTTTCCCCTTAAGAGTAAAGAATACCTAATTTCATAATAAGAAAACACCACAGAACTGGCGTTTAAAAGCAATAATTACAAAACTTTGAATAAACACCATAAAATGCTTGCAATAATTGTTTCGGGTCGAAAGAACCCACGATCCTTCGTCAGGCGAAAAAAGTAGGCACAAGTGCTGCAGTCAAAGCGGCAATGCACAAAACCGTTTTAAGTGAACAGAAAAAATACATACAGATGAATGTAAACATAAATACTGGTGTGAGGAGAATAGTGCTGACTCTAAAATAAAAGGGCGGCTGGGGGGAAATTCAATAAAAAAGGGCATTATTTGTATAATTTGCGGTGTTCTATGTTATGATTTTTGTACGTAACAAAAGTAAATTACTAATTTTCCTGGTATATATATATATATATATATATAGGCTGTATGCATTTGTTATTCCAGGAATGCTGCAGAACTATTGCTAAGAAAGTTTAAAAGTCAGAAGGAAAAAAAAAATCTAAAGGCCTATAAACATTTGAAATGTTAGAAAATGCTACTTGGTACCAAAATGTTTTTAAAAGGGCCGCCAGGTGCAAAAATATGTTGAAAAAGGGCCACAGGGTGCTAAAAAATGTTTAAAAGGGCACCCTGCCAAATTAGCCAGAGTCAGCATTACAGAATTATGAAATAAAAGAAGAAAATAAATAAATAAATAAATGAGATTAAAAAATGTAACAAAATCTAAAAATTTAAAAAATATCAAAATTAACTGAAAATCGAATTATGTGAGTAATTTCATAGCATCGGACAAGAACGGAGTGGAACAAATATCATTATCAAGATTTTTCAGATTTTTAAATATGTAAAATACTTCATGGATATTCAAATGGGAAGAGAAGACATGAGATGAAATTACGTTAGTTTTAGAAAAATCAAAACAATGACCATGAGCCCAGCAGTGGGAAGCAATAGAAGATTTAGAGATCTCTTCATTATGAACATTTCGATGGTGCTCATTTATTCTATATTGAAAACACCTTTTAGTTTGATCAATATAAACTAAATTGCATTACAAGCATAGGACTAAATAAATGCCAGAAAGGTTTTCAGTAGGAATGGGATCTTTAAGAGAAGATAATTTAATTTGTTGACGGGTTTCTAAATGACTTTAAAACCAAACAGTGAGAGAATTTTAGAAATTTTAACAGAAAGTGATAAATAAAAAGGTAAAACAACTGGAATGAGACTGTGATTGTTCAATTTGGTATCAGAACGATCAAGATTCTTGAATTTATATAAAGCTTTATTATTAAAAGAGGTATTATAGCCTCGAGAAAGAGCAAGAGATTTTAAGTAATTAATTTCTCTCGAAAGACTATATGGATCAGAACAAATGTGTAAGGCTTATGTTTTTCTTACTCATTTTCCAAAAATTGATAAATTTTTAATATTTCATTTTGCGTTAAAAAAAAAAAAAAAAGAAAGAAAGAAAAAGAAAGAAAGAAAGCGAAAAATGCACATATTGAAAATTCAGATTTTTGAACTTAGAATTACTTAAAAAATAAATAAATAAACGATTGTAAATTTTCTGAATGTGAAAACAGAATTTAAATATACACATTATGTAATGAGTAATCATGAAATCAAACTTTCCCTTAGAGTAACATGGGCCACGGCTGTCGGTGAGATTAGGTATTGTCCACTCTAAAAATATAAAGTTGCTTTCCTTAGCAACAGTTACTACCTTCATTTCTTAAAATTTATTTTGAAAGTTTTATGTTTTACCTGAATTATAATGTAATATCTTTTAAACTTGTTGGAAAAGGGGGGAAAAGATATTGGTTTGACCAGAGTATTGGTTTGAGATAAAGTAGAACAATTGAGTTCTACTTTATCTCAAACCAATACTCTGGTTGTCCTAAGAAAGATACTTTTGCTTAGTCTCATACAAGAATATATATATTTATATATTTCTGCAAAAAGCGCATTAACCATATCTTTCGAACGATACTACTTGTAAGCCCTTTCTTTTATTAAAAGTAGGCGAAAAGTGTAAAAGAAATTTCAAGTCTGCGTATTAATATATAGATTCGCTGAAAAAATTTAGAATGCTTCAAAGATGTATAAAAAAGAAGGAAAGAAAGAAAAAAGCTGCTAAATGGAGGGAAAAAAAAAAGCTGCTAAATGGAGGGGGAGGACTTTTTTTTCTTGGCAGATTTTAGGAATATGCTCCGAAGGAGGTGGGGGGGCACGTATTAACCAACGAGAGGGCCTGTGCCCTTGATCTCAAAGATGGCAACATTCTTGAATGTATGTGGGTGGCACTTTCAGATGAGGAATACGAAAGGGCGGCAAACGTGGGGTCTCCCCCCCCAATCAAATTTTCACGCTACGCCCCTGTTTGGTGCTGCCATCTATTATCAAAACAGAAAAACAAAAATGGCCGTAAATGTGACCTTTGGCGAAAAGTGCTTCATCATAGAAAAAAAAAAAAAGAAATGAACATGCGACTACATCGAGCTGCTCTAGAAATAAATTTAAAATTGCTAATTTAAGAGATTATGTGTGATAATCATTTAATAATAAGGTTTAATATCACTATTTTACTTTATATCTAGTTTTTAAGCTTAAAATATATGTATTCAATCATCTTTTCTAGCATACATTTTTTGCTAGAAATGTGGATCCGTGTATAAGCCGACCCCCCCAATTCAGTTTCCGAAAAATTTCCAGAAATTCTCGGCTTATACACGGAAATATACGGTAATTAAAATATAACAAATAACTTTTACTACATGTTTACTATATACTTTTATTTATAAATAATAGCCAGCATGTTATTTAGATAGCTAAATCAGATATAATCATTATAATACAAATTACTGAAGAACAGAAAATAATTACTTAAGTGGGAATTTCTGCATTGTTATTATAACAATTATTATAAATTACAGAACATAAAAACTTAGGCATAGACATTTTAAGAGAATTATTATCTCCTGATTGTCACTTCTAGATACTTCTATTCATTGAGCTGATAAATCAAACCCTTTTATTTACTAATAAAATCTTATGTTATTTATTTTTCATCTGATATACCAGCATACACATGGTCTGTTCAGAATGTAATGAGACTGATTCCATAAAATTTGTGTGTGTGTTTTTTAGATAATTTTACAGTCTTAAAATTTTTCAAAATAACCTCCTCCTGCTGTTGCTAATGACTCTGTCACATATTGATCAAAACAGGAATAAACTATTACGTCAGAAATGCCAAAGAAAAATTATTGAGGTGCATACAGCTGTTTCAGTAGCCTAAAGCATACCATCTTCAGTGCAAAAAGAATTCTGAATCTGGAAAAGTGCTCGAATATATAGGAGAGGGCCCGGATTTAGTTCAACCAATAGGATTGCGGAAGAGGTGGGGAGTGTGGCCAATAGGAATTAAGGAATGTGTAGCTGTGTAAACAGTAGAAAAATTAACGAAATGTGGACTGAATGTAAAATTTCCAACAATCAGACAAATAGGGAACAGCGAAATCACAATTTACAATTTTTTTTAAATTTTTATAAATATGAGAAGCTTCAAAGAAATCGAGTTCATGAATGGATTTAGGTCTGCAAATTATTTTAGCTGAATTAAATTTAAAATTATAATTTTCCTCCCAGCAATGTTTAGAAATAGCCGATTTATTGGTTTCTTGTTTGCGGACGTAATTCATATGTTCTTTTAGACGAAATTTAAGACAGCGTTTAGTTTGGCCAATACATGATAAACCACACTGACAGGAAATACTATAAATGCCCCAAGAATTATGCATATTGATGCCTGTTTAGAAGTCTTTAACTGGAATGCTATACAGAACACATGTTATGCTTCTCTGAAAGTTTTTTAGATTGTTAAAACGATTAAAAACAACTTCAAAATAACTTCTTAAGCTGAATTTTAACTGAAGGGATAGAAAAATATGTGGCAATGGCAGATTGAGGATGTACAGTGGTTGGAACAGCATTTCTATGCTGTGTTTTGCCACTACTTGATACTCTGCTGCATTCTATAAATCTAACGCCACTTTCAAACATGTGTCTGCTTTCATCTGTGCATTACAAAGGCTCAAGGCAACTGATTTCCACCAAACTCTGTAGCTAACAGTTCTCACCACTTTTACCACCTGCTAACTTTGCCCCTTTGGTATTCTACTTGGCGTAAAAAGTTCAGTCTTATTACTTTCTGGACAGACCTTGCATATTTATTATACATATTAGTATATATATAATTTAATAGAATACATATAATTTAACACACATGCGCACACACATATATATATATATACAGGGTCCAAAAAATCCCGGGCACCAAGTCACCCGGGTGACTAAAAATATGCCATTGGAGACCAGTTTTTAAAGACAAATGAAAAAAATTTGCATATTTTTAATCTAGTTCATTTTTGCTTTCTAAACTGTACATAGTTTAAAAGACTAAAGTATACATAGAAAAAGCACTGAACAACTTGGAAAGTCTTAAAAACACACCAATGGAATATGAAAAAAGTTCTTAAATGAAGTTACCTTAAGTGAAATGTATCAAAATATACAGTTGTCAGATATATCTGAATAAGAGATTCTGCATTGATAAAAATAATCTGATTGAATTAGGAATAAAGTATTTGAAAGAAAGATTCATAGAAAATGAGACTGAAGTAATAACAGCTAATACAATATTTGACACTATCAGTTGGCCAGAAGGCAATGATTTGTAAAATTTTGGCAAAAAAGGTAAAATATTACTTTCACACCATTTTACAAATTGTTTTAATATAAAGAATAATGACATTTCTCATATTTTAAATGAATGGTATGAGTTTAAAGTTTTTGCAAAAAAATTAACAATCATTTCTATGTTAGAAAGATGTTTTTCAATGAAAGACAGATTCCCACACTTGACAAATCTTCTAACCATTACATTACATTAACACCAGTGGCGGATCTTAGAGGGCTGAAGCCTCTCCCCAAGTACTGACATTCACAATTGAACATTACAATTGTAAACTACATCTTGAAAAATCTTAGCCCCCCCCCAAAAAGTTAAGTTCTGGATCCGCCACTAATTAACACTTCCTATATCAACATCTTCATGCAAATGGGGTTTTAGTCAATGAGATATATAAAGTAGAGTAATAAATGGTAACCCTTGAGAAGGTCCGAGATGAGTCATGTGACATGCTCTCCTTGTACCTGCGTATTCGGTGGTTCCCTTGGTAACAGCTTATTTTCAGTAAATTTCTATGGCAATGGTTTGTAGATTGTTTTTCGCATAAGTCCTAACCGCCAATGTTTTTGTTTACTTACGTAGTTTAATATTCTTTTGTTCTAAATCATTTTGATTTTGATTTTACTTCTTTTTTATTTCGTGTAGTTGAACTTTAACCGACAAAATGCTTAAAAATAGTTGAAAAATTATTATTGATTGTTAAATTTAGCTCTTTAAAAGTTTAACTTTTCTTTTATAGAGACTTTTAAACTTTGTTGGGAAACGATGAAAAAAAAGGTATTTTATTATTTATTAAAATGTGAAATATGTGTAAAATTATTTTAAAAACAATTTATTTTGGTCATAGGACTGTCATGTTACCTAATAATAATGATAATTTGTCGAACTGATATTTTAAATGCCAAAATAGCAATAAAGGGTCAAACACAGCAACCTATGGAGCATGTCACGTGATTCATCTTGAACCATGGAAAGCTAATCCTTCATCCATTGAATCAGCACTCTAATTTATATATCTCGTTGGTTTTAGTCAAATGAATATTATAAAAAGTAAACTCCGTCTGAACCTAAAGCAGGAAATTATGAACAATCTTATGTTCCTCAATATAAGATTGTTTTCAACAATATAAGATTGTGTTCATCAATATAAGTTCATTTCCATTTATTAGTTGATAAATTGGCCCTCTTTAAAAGATTTCAACCTGGAAAAGTCAATAGATGAGTGGTACTTTAAAACCAAAACACAAAAACACTGTTAATATATTTTATGTCTATATTTAAGGTAAGAATAATATTCTATACAGATTTATTTATTTTTTTTCCCCAGTTTGTCTCCTATCTTTATAATTAAAAATATTTTATTTTTTAAAATTTTCCTCAGTTTAAACTTTTGCATCAGTTTTAGAATAATGAAATATTGCTTTACATTTCATTCATATTTAAATACCGTATCTACCAATAACTTTTTGGACACTTTCGAATTTAGATGGTTTGTTAAATATCTAGAAAATTTCTTTAGGAATTATCTTGAAACTTTGATAGAGTAAAGAACATATTATACTTCATCTATTTCAGTGAAAGTTGTGTCTTTAAAAAGAAAAAGGGACCAGTAAATATTGAACAAAAAATAAATATTTTGGATCACCCTGTAAAATGTAATGCTTTAAATGTGTTTTGGCTGTACCATGTGACTATGAGATTTCTTTTTTTTTTTTTTTTTCATTATCTGTATGAGGCTACCACATATATTCATGGAGATATAACTTTTTTTTTTTTTTTTTTTTAACTGCAAAAAAAAATTTCTACTTTTTTAAGTTTAACACGCAGGGTAGTAGGCCCAGTGCAAAGAAATTTTTAGGAAAATTGGCACACTACATTAGACAGAGCACATTGCAATCATAATGCAAAAATGTTAAATATCTTAGGAAATATGAGCATTTTTACTAAATAATTTTTAATTATGCATGTGCTAGCTTTTAAAAAATTTCAATTGCATAATTTAATAGCCAACGTATTGAGCAAATTATATGAAAACTCCAAACAAATATCATGTATAATTTTAATCACATTAAAAACCAAGACAATATACATTAAAAATATATACAATTTAAAACATCAAAACATACAAAACATAAATTTAAATGCTTCAAGCCCTTTACAGGCTCCTCATCAGTAAAAACATCAAATAGTAAATGCAGAGAAGAACAACAGACCTCCTTTGAGAGAGTACATTGTATTCAGCAGGAATTGCACATGCCTCATTAAGCGGTGAAAAATACTGTTTCATATACCAGCCTTCCAGGAAAATTCTTGAATGATAATTTAAACAGTTAGATATGATTATTTTAGTATTGTTAAAATCAGGTAGATAGTCGGTTTCTATGGCATGCTGTACTATTTTAGAACGTATATCACGGTTTTTGAAATTTCTTTTATGTTCAAGAATTTGAGTATGAAGGGAATGGCGAGTTTCACCAATATAAACTGATCTACAAGATTTACAAGGGATATTATAAATTCCTTTTATTATTATAGATAACACCTGTATGGTAAAGGGGGGGGGAAATAACAGGTTTAAAATTAGAAAGAAAATTACGAATTACAAATTGGGGTTTATGGGATACAGATATATGAACAGTGCATAAAACTTTGGCAACAGATTCAGAAATTTTTTCTGCTGTTTTCCATACATTACTTCACCACACTAAATCATATTGCAGTACTGATGACCTTTTCCAGTTAGAATTAAAAAGAATTTTTTCGGACTTGAAACATAATAATTATCCCTATCACTGGCTTAAAAGAAAATTATAAGAGTATGATTTTAATATTGATAATCATGAAATTAATTCCTTCAAATTAACTAAATCTTTCGTTACTATTCCTTACTATAAAAAAATTTCTGAATCTATTGCCAAAGTTTTACGCACTGTTAATATATCTGTATCCTATAAACCCAAATTTCTAATTCGTAATTTCCTTTCTAATTTTAAACATGTTATGCCCTCCCTTTTCCCATACAGGTGTTATTTATAATCAGTGTTGCGCAAGTTCACGAAAAAAACGAACTAGTTCAAACTCAAGTTCATTGTGTAAAAAACGAGCTAGTTTGCGCTCAAACTCATGTCTGAAAGAAATGAACGCGTTCAGTTCAAGTTCATTTTTAAAAACGAGCGAAGTTCACTAAAAGTTCATTTTTATGTACATTTTTTTTTTTTTTTTAAATAGATCTTATCCTCTGTTAACACTTTTATAGGTAATTTCCCTATTTTTTCTAAAATTATCAATTAGAATGGAAATTATTTTTAATTTTATGCTTAATTAAACTTATTAACTTATAATTCTTAATTATAACTAATTAATTTAATTGTAGTAAAAATTTATTTAGCAAACACGTCTGAATAGTGTACCCACTGTTTTTGCATGGTTTTTTATTCTCAAATTTTCAATACGTTTGTTTATGCGCATGAGAACTTATTAATAGGAGACAAATTCTATCATTTAGAGGTTCTGTTTTTTTTTTTTTTTTTTTTTTTTTTTTTATCAGTGTTGCGCAGGACTACGTTCATGAGTTTAATTAAAACTTTTTCAGTGTTGAGCTGAATTTTGCTCGTTTATTAAATTGTAAACTTGAGCTGAGCAAAGTTCGTTTTCTCATGAATTTGAGTGGGAAAATAACTCAAACTCATATGGATTTTATTCCTTTGGAAAAAAATTTTATATTCTTGGTAGGAATACTTTCTACCCTTTTAATCGCAAGGGAGGACGCATTTCTCACAAGAGAGAAACGCATCGGGTCGGGTAATCGCTTATTACCTGCTTTGTTGGTCGGGTGCAGTTAAAATTTGCATTAATTTTTATTCACAAAATGTTTTCTCTGAAAACTGTTTTATGCTTTACTTATGAATCTAAACTTTTAAATGAAGAGATTGGATGACATTGTCTTCCTTCCTAGTAATTTAAAGACATGACTGATAACATGAATTTAATTACATTTACCTAAATATTAATACTTAACGTTTAAAGAAAACTATTTTTTTTTCGACCTATATTTGTTAACTTATTTTACTGTCAAAACACTTGGAACAGTGGATTTTTTAAATATATGTTTTAATATAGCTAAAAAAAGTTTGTTTATAATTAGATAAATACACTGTTGTAATATTTTTATACCATATTTAATTGTCTGAAAGAGTTCTTCAGTAATATAATTGTAGTTTGTTTAAAAGAACTTTTATTTAGTTTATTATATAACACCATTTTAACAATATAGTGGGTCAGAAGCTGCAGATTCAGTTCAGGTTGAAAGTCAAAAACCATTTTGCAGGTCGGATCGGCTGTGAGTCAATTTTACTCGAACCACGTAGAACTCTGAGCCAGTCCTTTCATAAGAAGAAATATAAATTCCGCTGATCACCTAATACGATTGAAGACTTAAATGCCCTATCCAGTAGGCTACCCTTTTTCTTGCTACTGTAACTTTTTTCGTGCCCAGTTTTCCACGATATTATACTGTTGTCAATTTTGTATTTCAGTTTTCATGCAAGCAAATCCATGCTATTTCAATAACACAAATTTTTGCGAAATATTATGAAAAATTATGGAAGTTCTAAGAGTAATTTAAGAAAAGTTTTAAGAAAGCCTTTGATTATAAATAAAAATATAAAGATGTAAAAGTATAATATTAAATCCCAATAATTAAATCTTGTTTGCTAGTATCATAAATGATATTTTAAAACTAGCTGTACATTAAAAAAACAGAAAAATAATCTTTAGTTTAGTACACGCATATTTGAATTTTTGTGGATGTATTCATGGATAAATATATTCATAAAAAAAAAAAAAAAGAATAAGATAATTTAAATTAGATTATAAATAGCTTGTTGTAATAAGGAGGATTATTATTCTGTTTATATTTATATTTACCTTATTTTTTATTTTATTTACTTATTTTTACTTATTATTATTTGCATTTCCCAGAAACTGCTGAAAATTAAATAATCATTGATATAAAATCTACATCTCTGATATGAAATTATTTCAATAACCTGAATGCATTTTAATTTTTAATATTAAAAATATAAATAATCATTAAAAAATATACTATTATTCTATTTAATCTACGTGTAACATGTGTTAAACCAGTAATCTTTGTTTAATCTTTTATATTTTAAAGATGCTTATCTTTCAATGCAAGAGTTATAAAATAAAGATAAGAATCATTTTCGCAAGTAACAGGAATCTCCTTTTTAAAGAAAAAGGGGAATCTGTGAACATGGACTCATGCCTATAGAGCAAGATATCATAGTCCTGTGATAGCAGATCGTTTCATTGATTAGCATCGTCTATCAGCGAAATGAAATGTCCATTACTTTTATGAGAGGGCGGCAATTCGCAATTTGCCACACTGCCTCAGGGCTATTGGGTATGGTACATCTCCCCTCCCGTATTTTTGGGTGGTCTTGCCAAAGATCTTTGCATCGTGGCACCAGTGTAGCAATGTTACTAGTATTTATAGTATTGTAGAATGCAGGAAGTTGTCTGTAGCCGAAGTATTGTACTACGTAACAAAAGGGTCTCACGCTTTTTTCTTTTGAATCCAATACAATGTTGCTGTGTATCCTCTTACTAATTACCTTTACCTATATGTTCGAATTGTGCTGAAAACACTAAACAAATCCCTCTCTCCAAAAATGGTCAGGAAACTTACCATATAACTGTTATTTATAAAGTGTATTTATTCGCAATAATTTCCAAGAAATTTTTAAACATGTTTAATTTGTTGTGAAAAAAAAAAAAAAAAACTTATACCTCAGATTTATCAATATATATTACTATGTAAAAGGATGAGTTTTCATTTTTTTATTTTTTATTTTTTAAAATTCTTTCACGCTTTTATTAAGATTTATTTTTAGTTCTGTAATATACATTTAATAAAGTTTGAGCTTTATAAATCAAAGATTGAATTTTAGGATGTATATTCAAGATGAAGTTCAAGATATGAGGTTCCAGGTATGAGGTTCAAGATATAACACTTTCAGATCATTATCAATTGATATTTCTTGAATATATATTCTAAACTTAAAAATGGTTTGAATTAAGAAGTTTTGTTTATATAATTTTGGAACAAATTAAAATAATCTAAAATATTTTTCTTGCTATAGTAAAATTTTCGTGTACATGCTATTAACAATAGTAGAGATTAAATTCATGAGTGAGAAAATCGTGCATTTGAAACTATTAGATAGTCCTATGAACACCTTTTAAATTGATTTGTTATAAATATGTTCAGATTTTGATACCTAGTAATTCCACGAAGATTTGAGAAGTTTACAAAAAGTACGCATTTTTTCTCGCTAATATTTCTGAAGAAATTCAATAAATCTTAAAAACTATTAAAAAAGTGAGGGGGAGAGAGGGAGAGACTAATTCTATTTTTAATATGTAGTATTTTGTAGACGAAACTTACAAAAAGTTCGCTCATTTTTTGAAAGAAGACTTTATTTCATGTTTATTGGTTATTGATATAAGGCGATTTCTTTGAATTTCTGGAAAATGCAGATAAAGGCAAACTCATCGTTTTTTGTCAACGCTTGCTAACGAGAAGTAAGAGGAAACCTTCATCCCTCCCCCAAGTCCTACACACACAATGTTAAAACAAACTGGCACATTTGGTAAATTTCAGACTTAGTTGGCAAACCTCTTAAACACTTTTCAGTCAAAAACTATAATGCATTTACAGATTCTAATTTTGCATTTCTTTCCCCCTCCCCCTTTTTTTTATTTTATTCTATATTCAATAAAAGAAAGTATTGGTTTCGTAAAAATTTTCGGCTTCTGGTTTTCGATGAATTTACACATTTTTAAAGGTTCAGAACACGATTGGACGATTTTTAGAAAATGTCTGTCTGTGTGTGTGTGTCAGAAATTTTTGGGGACTGTATCTCAGGAACTACAGCACAGAATTACATGTAAATTTATATGCAGATGTACCTTGACTAAAATAGCGGCTACGAAATTTTGGTATCAATTTCTCAACAGGTGGCGCTGCTAGGCCGCGACTTCCACAGTTTCATGGAAGGCTATATCTCAGGAACTGCTGCAAGAAATTGCATATAAATTTATAAGCGGACGCACTTTGATCCAGGTTAGTGCCTTTCAACTTTTGGTGATCATTACTCAACAGGTGGCGCTGCTATACCGCGATTTCTACAATTTCAGGGAAGGCTATATCTCAGGAACTACTGCACGAATTTGCATATAAATTTATATGCAGATGCACTTTTTCATTAAAATCACTAAGAAGATGTAATATAAAGAAAATTATTATCTTTCAGTCTACTCCTTGACTCCCCCTTTCCCCAGGTATATACTAAGTGAAAATGGTAACAATTTTATTGATTGAAATTTCAAAAAACGTATTATGAAATAATTCTTTAAATTTAATCTTTGATGTTTATTATTTTTGCAAATTGCAAAAATGCCCTTTTTTCCTGTGCTCTTTTTTTCCGGGTGCCCTTTTTATGAGTGCCTTTTTTTCCAAGTGCCCTTTTTTCCGGGATCCATTTTGCACAATTATTACCTTTTCTGTCCTTTTCTTCTTCTACTTTCCTTTTTATATTTCAGACAGAAATATTTAATATGAGTTTGAGTTTGAATTGCTTTTTCATGCTCAAGTTCGTGAAAAAAACGAGTTTCGCTCAACTCAAGTTCAAAATTTAAAAAACGAGCGAAGTTCAACTCAAACTCAAAATTTTTGAGCTACGCTCATGAACGCGTTCGTGCACAACACTGTTTATAATATCCCTTGTAAATCTTGCAGTTCGGTTTATGTTGGTGAAACTGGTCGTTCCCTTCATACTCAAATTCTCGAACATAAAAGAAATTTCAAAAACCGTGATATACGTTCTAAAATAGTACAGCATGCCATAGAAAACAACCATCTACCTGATTTTAACAATACTAAAATAATCATATCTAACTGTTTAAATTATCATTCAAGAATTTTCCTGGAAGGCTGGTATACAAAACAGCATTTCTCACCTCTTAATGAGGCATACACAGTTCCTGCTGAATACGCTGTACTCTCTTAAAGAAGGTCTGTTGTTCTTCTCAGCATTTACTATTTGATGTTTTTACTGATGAGGAGCCTGTAAAGGGCTCAAAACGTTTAAATTTATGTTTTGTATGTTCTAAATTGTATATTTTTTTTATGTATATTGTCTCAGTTTTTAATGTGATTAAAATTTAATATAACTATACGAGACATAATGATTTTTAAATATTTTAAATATCATGTAAATTAAAAAAGTTATGAGAAATAGAATTAACAGAATTTCAGTTTTTCTAAAAAAAAAATAAATAAATAAATAAATAAAAAAAAAAGAGAAAAGAAAATAATAGGGGATTTTATCAATATTTATTTAAAATCAGTGAGCACTGTATTGCCATTAGGCATTGATCGAATCAAAATAAAAATGTGAGTAAAACTCCTTATAGTGTAGCTTTTATTTTGAGAGAACTGAAATTATGTTCATTTTATCTTTCATAACTTTTTGAATTTACCTGTTATTTTTATTTGGAGTTTCCAAAAAGTTGCAATACCTTTGGCTACTAAATTATGCAAATGAATTTTTAAAAGCTAGCGCATGTGTAGTTAAAAATTATTTAGTATAAATGCTCATATTTCATAAGATACTGAACATTTTTGCTTTCAGATTGCAGTATGCCAATTTTTCTAAAAGTGTCTTTGCACTGGGTCTAATACCCTACATGTGTTGCCAGATCTGGCAGATTTTTTATGCAATAATCACCAATAATTTTGAGAAGTGATATTTGATATACATAATAGACTATCAATCTTCGAAGTGATTAGGCAAACATTACAATTAAAAATTAATGGTAATTATTGAACAAAAAATCTGTCAGATCTGGCAACACTGGTTATAATTAAAAAAGTGGAATATTTTTAGGAATATTTTCAAAATCTGTTACATCTCATGAATATATGTGGTAACCTCATAAAAATTTGTACAGGTAATGAGAAAAATCTTCATAATCACATGCTACAGTCAAAGCATGTTTAAAGCATTATTTTTTACAGGGTGATCCAAAACAGTTTAATTTTTTACTGGTTCCTTTTTCTTTTTGAGAACATAACTTTTGCTGAAATATATGAGGTATGACATGTTTTTTTACACTACCAAAGTTTCAAGATGATTCCTAAAGAACTTTTCTAGATATTTGACAAAACGTCTAAATTTGAAAGTGTCCAAATACTTATTTGGTAGATAATGTATATGGATTTTCATTTTTAAAGTTATTTTTCTCCCAAAATTTTGCTAACACAAAAGTAAATTGAATTAAGTTTTTTACATATAAATAGAAAAAATAGGTTCATGAAATATTTTAAGCAATAAAATGTACATGTTTGGGATTTTGGCAACATTTGCCTATAATTTGGCAACAATTGTCGATATGTTGGCATTAACCCTAATTGTTAAACTATTTACTAAATATATAAAGATAAAAAAAAATCATTTGACCATTCCACATTTATATTTGCTAATTGCATTAGCAAAATAATAATGGATAACTTTGAAAAAGCAAAAAGATGTTTTTTTTTGTCCCCCCTCAATAAAACTGAGCAAAAGCTGACCCTAAATATTTACTTTTGTACAAATTTTTAATATATATACCAAAATCTTATAAATTAACTACAATAATAAAAACAAAAGAAAAAAACATTTCATAATAGAGAAGTTATTTTGATGCACTTACAAATTTAGGAAGTTTACTCTTTTGCACAGCTTTTCTTGCTTTTGCAGCAGCAGCTTGGGCTTGATGAATGCGTTCTATAATGATAATAAACCTGAATTACATGACAGTGTCATAATTAACTAAAGTAAGGCCAATAGATGTACCAAAGAAAAAAAAATCACCATTTAAGAAACTGTAAAAGAAAGAGCTGCAGCAATATTTTTTTATATAAGAAAGAATAACATTAAAGTGAAAAATATTAAATCAAAAGTTCTTAAACATATTTAATATTAACAAATTTAAACCTTTTGAATGTTAATTAACTTTTTATATAATGAGATTAACACTAAATAATAAATTACATACCATTTATATACCTAAAATTCTATATATCTCATAGATGCTTCTATTGCAATTAAAAGCTTCTTTAATGGTCAATAAAAAATTATTTGGATTTACAGAATTTCTTTGATTTATATTGTAAATTGATATTTATTTTTTAACAAAAAAGCATTATGAATTCATAAATTCATCTTATTCACAAATCCATCATCTTGTGTATAGCCTTTAGTTTAGCAAAGTCACAAAAATCCAAACTAAATAGAGCTGAACTTTGTTTGGATTTCTTACTTGTGTAAAATTATTCATATAATGCCACAATTATTTCAACATAAATATTTCTTCATCTTTCCGTAAAAAAAAAAAAAAACTAAAAAAAGGAATTGTACTTTAATTCAGACCACAAAATATAATAAATGGAGAAACATTTGACCAATCAATTCATGCAGCATTATATTTTACAGTCAAATATCATGTTTGTTTTATCTTAATAATGGCTTACATTCAGTGTTTCTTTCAGGTATTTTTCTAGGGATAAAGATTTACTAGCCCCAGAATGATTCTACAGTAAAAGGATTAATAGCACAAAAACAGTGGACTAAAGTTAGTTTTGAATCTATCTAAAATCCTTTAAAGCATACAATGATTTTATTTTCAATACATCTTCAGTATTTCACAAAATAAAAATAATGTACATATTCAATATGAGATTACTGTTTAAAAATCTAGCTTGGTTATTCATAATATATTTACTTCTCTAACATAATTTACAAATGATCATCATGTCAAATACTAGATCGAGAGAGAATATACAGAAGACAGAAAATGGTAAGGTTGCTGTCCATGAAACATAGACAATGCTGTGGATGATATTAGCACTAAACCATTTCCTTTCTTACTTTCCTTCTTTTTTCTTTCTTTTCTTTTTTTTTTTTTACAAGGTGACCATTGCTTGAGCTTTTTCCTGACTATTGCACTTTATTTCCTGCTGAAACTCTAGACAACATAGGCAAATAATATCTTTTTTAAATACAAAGAAAAAGAAACTCATAAACGATCAACTATTTTACATTTTATGCTGTTAACACAGATAAATTAAATTTAAAGAAAACCTTTAGTTTTACATGTTTTTAAAAGTTCTGTTATTGGCTTATCACAAGCTTGACTTTATCTTATAATTTACAACAAGAAATACAATTATATATATATTAATCGAATTGTGCTAAATTATACCCAATTTTGCAGTTGTAACTGAAACAGGGTTCATACTCAAACAGCAAAAAAAAAAAAAAAATTCCTCACTTTTCCAGGTTTTTCAGTTTTTTTTTTTTTTTTAAAGAATTCCAGTATGCATGAAAATTGAAATTTTAAGTTACTTATAAATGACTGGCAGTTCATTTGAGTTTACTCGTTACTTTTTCGCAAGTTTTATGGCCAACCCAAATTTTTCCTAAGTTGACTCTTAAAAATGTCATTTTTTTTTCATTGTGAGTGTTGAAAGTTATTCTTTTTTGCAGCCATTTGGTAAATAAAACATGATATGTTTATAGCCAATTGCTGAAATGTGGAAGTATTTTGCCACTGATAAAAAGATTAAAAAAAACAAATAATTAAAATAAATAAATAAGCTTGTATGATACTCACACAAAATTCTCTTACACTGCATTTTTAAGATGTAAAATAACAAATACTGTATATAAACATAAAAACAGCTAATATCAGTTTTATTTGACATACACTCCTGTGTCAGGGAGCAGAACACAGTATGGAGAGTATGACACTTCTGTGTCATACTGCAACCCCTCAACCCACCAATTGAATATAGTACTTATATTCATGAAAATTTTAAGATCATTATTAAATTTAAATAATTATTCCAAATTATTTGGACAAATTTCACCCACACCACTCCTTAAAACTTATCATTCTTGGTCATACAATTTAATATGATATACCATAAAATCCCGACTATAAGCCCCCCCCCCCTTGAAAATACGTCCCCTCCCTAGTTTTAGGCAATTTTGAATTTTTCTCATAATCCTGAAAATAAGCCCTTCCCTACCTTTTTTTTTTTTTTTTTTTTTGAGTAAAAAATTAATTTTCAAAATCTTATGTATATTTAATGATTCTAAATAAATTTATTCTTTAAAATAACTTTTACAGCAGAAATTACTAATTCCCTCTTCTATATTTCTTTCTTTCTTTCTTTTTTTTTTTTTTTTTTTTCTTTTACAAAACAAAACTGAAGTGGGAATGAGAACTATAAAATAATTACAGCTCTACATTGAAATTGTAAACCTATTTTTTGATAGATGGCAGCACTAGTCTTTCTCCAGGAAAATTTTTTTATAGGCTTCGATATTCATTAAAATCAAAATTAAATGTATAAGTAAACTTTTCTTTATTTACCTTTTGTAGTATACTAAATAATAGAGTTATTTTATTTATTTATTTAACAAAGATTGCCTTTTTTAAATATTACTAGCTTCTATTTTAATTTAATTATTTCAATTATAAATAATTATAAGATAAAAAAAATTTTATAAACCATGTTTTTAAATTTTCTGTTGAATCATATAAACGCTACTGAAGGCAGCCGGAACCCCAGCAATTGGATACAAGTGTTAAAAAAATTCCTTGTTATTGTCTTTTGAGCTATTATAAAAGTTTCAAATGGCTATCTAGCTGGGAAGTTAGTTAAAAGTTGATTGCAAGCTTTGTACTGGATATGCTGCCGAAGGCAGCAGGGTCCCGAAGCAATTAGATAAAAATATTTTTAAAAAGCATTTTCACCGTATTCTGAACTATTCCGAAAGTTTCAAATGTCTAGCTACTCGGGAAGTTAGTTAAATTAATTTTCTGTTGAATCATATGAACGCTGCCGAAGGCAGTAGGGACTTGAAACAGTTGACTAAAAGTATTTTAAAAAATCTATTGTCACCGTGTTGTGAGCTGTCCTGAAAGTTTCAAATGTCTAGCTAGTCGGAAAGTTAGTGAAAAATCGATTGCAAGCTTTGTACTGATAACGCTGCCGAAGGCAGCAGGAACCCAAAACAGTTGGCTAAAGGTATTATGAAAATGCATTTTCACTGTGTTCTGAACTATTCTGAAATTACAAATGTCTAGCTAGTCGGGAAGTTAGTTAAATAAATTTTCTGTCGAATCATATAAGCGCTGCCGAAGGCAGCGGGACTTGAAATAGTTGACTAAAATTATTAGAAAAATGTATTGTCACCGTGTTGTGAGCTGTCCTGAAAATTTCAAATATCTAGCTAGTCGGGAAGTTAGTTAAAAATCAATTACAAGATTTGTCCCTGACAAACACACAAACAAACAAGAATCAAAGTTAATAAAAACATCGTAAAATTGATTAAGCAAAAGACAATCTTTCTGTTAATAAAGTAAGTCTTTTGTTTACTTTATTTATCAAAATTAAAAGTTTTCTTGAATGCATATATTTTAAATTAATTATTGTATTGATGTAATAATTTATTACGTCAATACAATTATCTGTAATATGCATGTTTGATTATTATCTGGATTTTAAACTTATATCAATAGATGGTGTCAACATACAATTTGTCATTTAAAAAAAAAAAAAAAAGATAAATATCATATTTTTGTAAAATGTTATGTTTAACAATATATAAAATACATTTTATGCATTTCACATTTACCTAAATATATACTCTTATTAATTTATATACTCTAAATTAATTAATGTTTGATAAACTTGAAGATTTACCTAAACAATAAGAAAATCAGTCTTTAATTTTTTTGTTCATCTTTCATATTTACCATATAAAAAAATAATTTAAATTAATAATAAAATAATGTTGAATTTATAATTTTAAATTTATTTCTATAACTTACATTCAATTCTGGATCAGATAACAATAGTTTCATTCTCTGGTGATAGATGGCACCACCACAACTTTAAAAAAAAAGAAATTTCTAATCATCTCGATTAAGCCCCCTTCCTATTTTTTTAGTGATTTGCATTTGAAAAACGGGGGACTTATAATCAGGATTTTACGGTAGTCTTCTGAATATGGTATTTCTGTTATAGTCTTCAAAATTACCAATTTGAATTTCCAGCAGTTATATGTTTTTTTAGTAATGCTGATCAATCACTAAAAACTTCATTTTTGTATTGAGGGAACCTTAAGATGATGCATAATTACAGAAAAAAAAAAAGTAGAAATATGGAATCCAAATTAGTATTTGTCTACCATTTGTCTACCATACCCCTACAAGTAATCATCAAACCTACACAGTTTTCCTGAACTTGTTGAAATTTAGTAAAGCCCTCCATCAATAACATTTCATATAGAAGAGTGTATTCATTTAATTTTGAGTAGCCTTGTATATTGTGTATAAATTATACACACCACACAGTAGTATACTTAAATTTAGCATAGAATGAAAAACATAATGCAACATGAAATGTACTTCCAGTAACTTCCAAGTATAGTCCAATTATATGCAAATTCTTTCATACGGTTCTATAAATAAATGGTAATAGATTTTCATACAACATACTAAACCTGCTTTTATGCATATAAAAATAAATATGTCCATTTTATTTTTGTTTAATGTAGCTTATAGTCCAAGCGGCGGTTGCAAAAAATTGACTTGATAAGGTGTGAAGCTGATTTTTTTTCTTTAGATAGAATTCATTGTTACAATGAAAATCTTACAGGGTTGCATCATCAAAGCCGTCAAGTTTAAGACAAGCAACCTCACTTCCGGTCACAATTTAAACGATTTTCAAACCCTACAAGTGTGAAGATGAAACCAGTGCTAAAATGTAGAAATTAATATGCTCTTTAAAATGGCATAGGTATGCCTGGTCAAAACCGTCAAGTTTCAGAGGTTGCCTCGATAATAGGGGTCGCATTTTACGATTTATTTACCCAAGTAAAAAATGATTTACCGAAGTGTAAAAATGAAACCAGTGCTAAAATGTAGAGAATAATATGGTCTTTAAAATGGCATAGGGTTGCCTGGTCAAAACCGTCAAGAAAAGAGGTTGCCAAGAAAAGTGTGTGTGTGTGGGGGGGGGGCGAATTTTAGCGGTTTTCTTACCCTAACATATTTAAAAATGAAACCGTTTATAAAATATAGAGAATAATATTCTCTTTAGAGTATCATAGGGTTGCCAGGTGAAAATCTCAAGAAATAGTGGTTGCCTCGGGGGGGAAAAAAAAAAGCTAATTTTGAAGGGATTTTTATACAATGTGAAGAAAAAAAAATAAAAAGTATTTAAAAAAGAAAAAATAAATAAACAAACTGTAATGAAACTGTTCTAAAATTTCTCATAAAAAGAACGAATTGATAGTAAAAATTAAAAATGTAGCATGCGGATACAGATAAGAAAATACTCCCACAAAAGTTAACAGAAATGAAGATAATAATGCCCAAGAAACTCATAATAAAAAATTCTGTTAGTATACAAAATAAATAATTAAATAAAATGAAAAAAAAAAAAAAAAAAACTTATTTCAGATTTGCAGAAAGATTTACAAATTTCAATTTCATAAATTAATTCATGGTTATTAAAAAACTCGAAAAATTTATCAATTTTTAAAAATGTTTTTCGCTTTATTTGTACCCATAATTAATTTGCAGAAGGTATTATTGATTATTTTTAATTAGATATAAAAAAATGAATTGAGAAAATTTTCTAAAATTGACAAAATTTTAATATAACAAAGTCGGCACAACCCAAAATTTTCGTATAAAATTCTACAAAGCAGCCACATACATTTCTTCAGGGAATTTATCTTCTCAATACTTTGACACAATTTGAATATTTTAAGTATTGAAAAATGGGAAAAAACGAGCTCGTGAGCTGAAATTAGTTTTATACAGATTAGAAAAAGAATGTTCACACATAATAATTTAATTTTCTTTATGCTTTAAAATCTCTTACATCATTAAACAAACAAAATAAACCTATATTGAAATTCACTTCCTTTTCTAAGCTGACCGCTATACCTTGACAGGTTTGAAGCACTAGTCATAAGCAAATTGAAAAGATTTGTATGTTCTACATTTAGCTCGCAATTTCATCTTTGAAATATTAATCACTTCGTGTTTAACCTTTTTTAAATAGTCTTCATGTGTGTTTCACTTTGTGTTAAACACCTTTAACATTCATTAGCTTTTTGGAGACTGACCACTATTTCTTTATGAATTTTACCAGGCAAACATATGCCATTTTAAAATAACTTCTATGCTGTACATTCTGGAACCAGCCACACCTTTCAAATATTCATATAATTTCATCCTTATTCATTTTCTTTGTTAATGCTATTCGTATTTTTTTACACTTCGTTAAGAAATCTTCAAAACTCACCTATTTTTTTGTGGTTGACTGCTTTACTTGACAGATTTGACCTATTTTTGAGACAACCTCCGGATCTTGATGGTTTTGACCAGGCAACCTTATGCCATTTTAAAGAGCATATTAATCTCTATATTTTAGCACCGGTTTCATCTTTTCACTTGGGTAAATCACTTTTTACTTGGGTAAATAAATTGTAAAATACTTCCCCTATTTATGTAGCAACCTCTGTTTCTTGACAGCTTTGACAAGGCAACCATATGCCATTTTAAAGAGCATATTAATTCGTTTGAGTTTTATTTTAGGACGATAACTTAATTATTAAATTTAATTATACCTTAGAATTGTCCTTTTAATTTTCATATGCATTTCGCATGCATTCGCATCCTTCCTCAGATGAGTTGTGACTTCCATCGCTGCCGGTGTTTTTGTTGTTTTCATCTTGGCTTCCTCCCTTCATTTCACTTCGTTTGTTCTGGTTTTTAAAGATCAAATGGTTCCAATTCCTGGGGATAGTTGCGTGTTCGTGCTCATTAATTGCTGTAATGTTAGTAATAATTTCAATAGCTTCTCTTTTTAGTGCGTAACTGTAATTGTTATAATTAAATTTAATAATTGAGCATATTAATCTCAACATTTTAGCACCAGTTTCATCTTTACACTTGTGAGGTTCGAAAATCATTTAAATTTGACCCCTATTTTCGAGGCAACCTCCGGGTCTTAACGGTTTTGACCAGGCAACCTTATGCCATTTTAAAGAGCATATTAATCTCTATATTTTAGCATCGGTTTCATCTTTACACTTGGGTAAATAAATCGTAAAATACTTCCTCTATTTACGTAGCAACCTCTGTTTCTTGACGGCTTTGACCAGGCAACCCTATGCCATTTTAAAGAGCATATTAATCTCTACATTTAGCACCAGTTTCATCTTTACACTTGTGAGGCTCAAAAATCGTTTAAATTTGACCCCTATTTTCAAGGCAACCTCCAGTTCTTGATGGTCTTGACCAGGCAACCTTATGCCATTTTAAAGAGCATATTAATCTCTACATTTTAGCACATGTCTCATCTTTACACTTGGGTAAATCACTTTTTACTTGGGTAAATAAATCACAAAGTACATCCCCTATTTTCGTGGCAACCTCTGTTTCTTGACTGCTTTGACCAGGCAACCCTATGCCATTTTAATGAGCATATTAATCTCTACATTTTAGCACCGGTTTCCTCTTCACACTTGTGGGGTTCAAAAATCGTTTAAATTTTACCCCTATTATCGAGGCAACCTCAGAAACTTGACGGTTTTGTCCAGGCAACCCTATGCCATTTTAATGAGCATATTAATCTCTACATTTTAGCACCGGTTTCATCTTCACACTTGTGGGGTTCAAAAATCATTTAAATTTTACCCCTATTATCGAGGCAACCTCTGAAACTTGACGGTTTTGTCCAGGCAACCCTATGCCATTTTAAAGAGCATATTAATCTCTACATTTTAGCACTGGTTTCCTCTTCACACTTGTGGGGTTCGAAAATCATTTAAATTGTGACTGGAAGTGAGGTTGTTTCTCTTAAACTTGATGGCTTTGACCAGGCAACGCTATCAAATTTTCATTGTAACAATGAATTCTATCTATAGAAAAAAAAATCAGCTTCACACCTTATCAAGTCAATTTTTTGCAGCTGCCGCTTGGATGAGCCTAGCAGAAATAGAATCACCCATAGAATTTGAATTCCCTTGGATGTCTCTATACACAATGACATATGACTTGGTAAGGAGAGTAGCCTTCAGCAGGACATTCAGAACTAGGACACATCAACCAGAGGTCTACTGTACCCATACCTAAATGGCTCCTTAAGAGAAAAGTCTCATAGCTGAAGCAAAGTTCAACAGACACCTGACAGGAATATCCTGCAGTTCCCAAGGCTCAATGAGATGCCGACCAAGATGCTCAAACCTGTGAGCAGAAAAGGCCTCACAGTCGCATAAAATGTGCCGAGTAGTCTCTTGTTTCAGACAACCACCACAACAAATGGGATCAGATCTGATACCCATAATGTTCAGATGTCTCTTAAGGGTACAGTGCCCAGGAAGGCCAAAAACCTTCATCAAACCATTCCTGTTAAGCTTTAAAAGCTCCTTATGACAAAGACCAGGATAGTCACCATTAAGCTCTTTTGCTTGCCTTTGACCATTAGAATTATGCCATTGGCTATAGTGCTCCTTACCAAGGAGCATGAAGATAGAAGCCCTAAAAGCAGTGGGAGAAATACCCAGAACAGGCTCAGGGCCACAAAAGAGTGTGCTGGAACAAGACCTAGCCAACTCATTACCAGGTATAACTGTATGACCAGGTACCCAGTGAAGACTAACCTTATTATAGGAAGAAAGTTCACAAAGTAACTTGTTGCACTCCCGTATGAGAAGAGAAGTGAATTTACACCTCACCAGTGAAAGAAGAGCCACTTGACTGTCAGAACAGGTATGGATGGTTAAATTACAATAACCCCTGTCTAAGCATACTTTACAGCTAATAACAGGAAACTTAGCATTGGAAAATTAAAACCTGAATAAACTACTATGTCAGAAACGCCAAAGAAAAATATTTGAGCTGCATATAGCTGTTTCGGCAGCCTTAAGTGTACCGTCTTCAGTGCAAAAAGAATTGTTCTTTTATATATTTTATCTAGAATTTGTTCTCAGTGCAAAATTATTCTTTTTGCACTGAAGACGGTACGCTTAAGGCTACTGAAACAGCTATATGCATCTCAAATATTTTTCTTTGGCGTTTCTGATGTATTAGTTTATTCGGGTTTTAACACTTTACAATATTAGATGATAGCAAAGATTTCAGCTTGGAACACTGTGGCAAACTTTCCAAGAGGAAAAGAAAGCCAAGTTTCATCCATAGGACAGTACACACCTGCCCCAGAATAAGAACCAAGCTTAGAGCCATCAGTATACCAAACCAAACAATTGACATTAAGCCAATTAGGAGACATAAGACATTCCTCCCTGGAAGGGAAAAAGATCATAAAAGGCATATGAAAGGCATATTTCATAACCATGTAGTCACTAGGCATAATGAAAAAAGGAAGATCTGCAACAAATGAAATGAGGGAACCCCAAGACAGATGTCTAGAATAATCCTACCACAAGCCCAGACACATGAAATGCTTCATACAGGTTAAAGCCTCAGCTTCAATATGCAAATGAAGCAGAAGATGCCCAAGCAAACACTCAAGGGCAGCAGTTGGAGTAATCTTAATGCAGCCTGAAAAAGCAACATAGACCATCCTTTGCAACCTATTAAAGCTAATTCTAACAGTAGTCAAAGACCACCAGACAATACAGCCATATGTGACGATAGGACAGATAATCATGGAGTAGATCCAATAGACAGCCCTGGGACATAAACTCCAGGTTTTTCCAATGGAATTCTTGCATGCCCAAAAAACCTTTACGACCTTACGTAAGCAATACTCAATATGCTTACTCCAGTTCAACTTAGTGCCAAAGAATACACACAAGAACTTGACCTTATTTGAAGGCAACAGCCTATTACCCAGGAAGTAGACATCACCAAAATTTCGATATCTTCTCCTAGAAAAAGAAACAAGGATCTTTAGATGGATTAACAGATAAGCCCGAATCAGAGCACCAACGTGCAACATGCTGAAGAGCACCATTCATAACATCAGAGACAGAGTTACTCTGTACACAAACTATTTGTCTGATTTCAAAAAAATGTTTCAAGTATCATCTCCATACTATATATATTTAGAATACTGAGTTTAGACTTTTTACTAAAAAACTTGTTCTTCAGTTAGGCTGATAAGACTCAAACACACACAGACCAATCACTAAAAACCTGATTTTCAGATTCAGGAGACCTCAAAACCAGACTTAGATAAAATGAAAAACTTTCTGCAAATGCAAAATATGAATTAAAAGATTTTCTGTGATAAAGACGCAACAACAGGTAAAAGATTAAATAACTTATAAAACAACAAATATACAAATAAAGCATGAAATAATTGAAAAAAAGGCTAATTTTTTTTTTCCATATGAGCAATGATAAAAAATATTTCTGCAAAGAAGAAAAACTTTCAGCAAATGATGTTCGCACATTCGTGTATATCATGAATGTCTGCTCAAAACTTGTAAGTATAACAAAAACACGATTTCAAAGATTCGACCCTTAAACAATACTTTCTCGATGACATATAGGTAAGAGAAAGTAAAAAATGTATTTAATTTCAACTTATTGTTTGAAAAACAACACTTTTTTATCGTCTATAGTTACTGAAAGTAAGCAACTATTTTATTGCTAATCTACAAAATTCATACAATTTTTCAAAAGTAATTCCTGAAATATGTTACTATTTTTATGCAAATTGACAAAAATTCTGCTTTTTGTGTGAATTTCTGAAATGTCTTATATTTTTGTGACTGATTTCTAAATTTTAATGTGGAATCATTTTGCTGCTATTACACTTAATTTATGTTAAATTGCAGAAATACATAATTTTCATGTAATAATAAAATTTGTGCTTATGAAGGCCATGAGAAAAAAAAAGGGGGGGGGGGGGGAGGGATATGCGAGTTGTTTATTTTTTTTAAATCGACACTTTATTTTATTTAGTTACATACATGGCAAGTGGAATTTTTTTTCTAAAATTCCAGCTTACTGTATTCAATAAAATATTCCATTAAATATTTTTAACTAAATCTAGAAGTCTTAAAATTAATCTACAATTAAGTAATTTTTTTAGAAAAACAAAAAAGCTGGAAAAAAAAAAAGTTAAGGAACTATATTTATTACAAAGGCATAAAAATACTTTTGCTCATAAAAATAAAGGTAGATTGTTTACTTTAATTTAATAGCTACACATTTTTATTTATTTATTTTTATTTATTTATTTATTTTTTACAATTCAACAATTTGATAATCTATATTTTTAGTTTAGTTTTTAATTTGTGTTTTTAACTTCAGTTTTTTATGCTTTTGAATTTTAATTTATGCTATCGTGAGATTTTCAAGTTAATGTTCATCTAAAAATTATGATAGTGCATTTATGCCATCTTTACATGATTCTTCATTTTCTTCATTATTTCTACATTTTGAATACCATCCTTAATGATTCTTACTGAAAATTAAAATCTTTTAGCTACGTTTTGCACCAATATATATATATATATACACAGTGGCGGCTCGTCATTAAGGGCCAGCGGGGCACGGCCCCACTTAATATTTTTTTCGATTAATTATTATTATTATTATTTTCATTATTTCATTCTTTTTCTTTACTGCTCAAAAAATATATATACAAACTAACATCTTGCATCCATTTTTCTTTTTTTTTTTTAATATGCTTCTCATTATCATTTATTTGTCAATTTTTTTTTCAAAAGTCATAAATCACTTCAACACATTCGCGACCGCTGACGTGAATTCACGTCATTTCAAGAATTTCTATGGAAACAATACATTAGTATTATTTTGATAGTATTACTAGAGTATCAATTCTTTGATAGTATTATAGGTTCGTTCTAATATTATATAACTAATCTTCATTCCAAGCTTCAGGTAATTACAAGAGTAACATTTCAAAACATTACATTCAACTTTTATCCACATTTAAGGGCGGGGTAAGGGTTTCAGCGTAAAAAAAAACACTTTTTTGCGATTTTTTTTTCTCAAATATGGATTGAGCAATTTCATTCGAACCTTTTGTACATTAATGAGCATACTTTTGACAATGTTGTGTAATTTTTTCATGCAGAATTATTGAATCATAAGCCGGTAACAGAGCTTCCCCCAGAACATCTTGGGAAAAAAAACAATTTGCGGTGTTCACCATAACTCGGCCGGAAATTATCTGAAAATAAAAAACCATGAAAATTAGTTAAATTATAATCAAATCTTCCCCCCCAACGTTCTCTGATATTTTTTTTTTTTTTTTCATTTAAAAATTTTTGGCAGCCATCAAAAGTGTGAACTGTTATTTTCTACAAAAAATTCCGCAATTTTGTGGGTGGGAAACACCCTTAATGTAAAAAAAAAAAAAAAAAAAATAAGTAAACGTTGGGGGGCGGTATTTTATATGTCAAAAATGTGTACAAAGTTTGAAATGAATCGGTCAAGTAGTTTTTAAATGGCAGTGAACACGGACTTTGAAAAAGTAGTTTTGAGAAAAACGCGTCCAAAGTTTATGAACTAAAAAAGTGAAGAAAAAAAATTATATATTTTTATTATTATATTAATTTATTATTTTTTTTTTTACATTAAGGGTGTTTCCCACCCACAAAATTGCGGAATTTTTCGTAGAAAATAACAGTTCACACTTTTGATGGCCGCCAAAATTTTTTAAATGAAAAAAAAAATTATCAGAGAACGTTAGGGGGAAGATTTGATTATAATTTAACTAATTTTCATAGTTTTTTATTTTCAGATAATTTCCGGCCGAGTTATGGTGAACACCGCAAATTGTTTTTTTCCCAAGACGTTCTGGGGGAAGCTCTGTTACCGGCTTATGATTCAATAATTCTGCATGAAAAAATTACACAACATTGTCAAAAGTATGCTCATTAATGTACAAAAGGTTCGAATGAAATTGCTCAATCCATATTTGAGAAAAAAAATCGCAAAAAAGTGGGGGTTTTTTTACGCTGAAACCCTTACCCCGCCCTTAAACATCAAAAGTTTGCGGCAAATAGCTTTAGTTTACTTCGATATCCCCAAGCAATTGTTAGGTACAAGTACTATTTATAGAATTTCATGGCATTTTTTAGCCAAGTCAATATTTAATATTTTTCCCAACTTAAATTAAAATTAACTTACTAAATATAATATAAAAATTAGTTCTCTATGTAATATTAGTTTTTTCTACTATAATTGAAAGTATAAAAATAATTAAATACCTCTACTCACTTAAATTAATATAAAACGATCTTTTGTTTATTTAGTTTTTGTTCATCCTTTATTTTTACAACCTTCTCATAGGGCAGCTAGGTCTGCAACTGACCTAACTTCGCTTTTCACCATCAGGCGGCGCACCGTACTTCCGGTGACGTCATATGACGCCTCTTCCGTCAACGTTGTGCAATCGCGACATGTGCCGTTCTCTGATTGGTTGTGCTAGTGGGCGTTAGCTCGTCGTTCATTTCGCGAGGGATATAAATACAGTTTCCCAGCTGAAGAGGTTGCTTCTTGTTGCTTCCTTCTGCCTGTTATTTTTGTCAGCCAGGTCGGCTGTTGCTGTCCGTTACATCGCGGGCGATGTTTTATTTTTCTTTGAATAGTGTTATCAATAAGTTAAATTATACTACAGCTATGTGTTTTTGGAAATAAGTTTTGACATCATGTTTGCTGCGTTATCAGTGGTTTTTCAATGGCCAGTATATGTTTAAGAGTTTGTTTTTTTGACGACTTGAGCATGGTTTATTTAAACGTGAGTTAATAATTCTAAAGTAATTAATTTAATTAATATTTAAATTTCGATATATATATACATTAAATTTATTTATTTATTTTGTTAAGTTTGCTATTTATGTTTGTTATTGTTATATACACAGTCAATAAATGTTAAGTTTAAAATGTAAAACTTTAGTCATTCTTGTTGTTTACACATGCACATATTAGTTTGTCTCTTCTCCATAGACAAGTTTTAAGATAGCTTCCTCTAGTTCAGCACTCTGCTCATTTAAAATATCGTTGGGCTTATAATTGACCCAACATTTGGGTTATGGGCCCAGGGTTATTTGTTTTTTTTTGTTTTATGGAGAGAAAACTTGGATAGAACTTGTGTGCATTGTGTTTTTGGCTCAATTTTTTTGTATATATCCGATTTTTAAGTCGGGGGGGCCGCTGTTTTTTACTGAATAGTGAGTTTTTTCCATTTATAGTAAATTTTTTTTTAGTTTAAGGAAGTTTTTAAAAAATATATAAAATTAGAAATTTACAACTTAGTTTTTTCCCATCTTAAAAATGGCATATGTAACATATAATATTGAGAAATTAAATGCAAATAATTACAATAGTTGGTCATCTGATATTAAATATTTACTAATTGATAGAGGATTATGGGACATTATTGACAAAAAAATTGTTGTTCCTAAGGAAGTGACAGATACAATAACTGAGGCTGATATAGCTAAAATTAAAGCCCGGTCAGATAATGCCTTATCTACCTTGTACTTAAATGTACAACCTGAATATAGAAAAATAATAGAGAATTGTGACAGCCCTATTGAGGCATGGGAAAAGATAAAGGCTAGTTATTGTCCAGATTCCAGGTCCTTCCATATGAAAATTTTTTCAGATCTTTTAGATTGTAAAATTAAATCAAATGAAAGTGTAGCTTTATATGCTGCTAGGTTACTCAGATTATCAAACCAGCTCAAGTCGTTAAATCAAAATTTTGATGATGCAACATATAGCTGTTTTCAGCTACTTCGGTATCTACCTAGCAAATTTGATAGTATTGTACAAACGATTTTGCGGTGGCCAGACGATAGGTTTACCTTTTGTGAGATATTAACTGAGTTGTCTGCAGAAGAGTCGAGATTATGTTTAAGAGATGTAGACAAACAGGTTTATAATAAATTGCAAGCGAACATGACCGGATTAGACTACAATACTGCTGGAAATAGTAAAGAGCGTTTTAGTGAAACAAGATGTAGTCGAAACAAGAGCCGAAATCAAGAAGGAAACTCCAGGGGACAATCGTATCATTGGAATGACCGCTTCCGGAGCCAGCGTTGTCGTCAGAATCGTTCTTCTTCCCGATCCAGTAGATGGAGAGACTCTTCCCAGTCAGACCAGAATTGGCAAGGTAGAAGAGACCAGAGTCCGGATGCCAGGAGGAATGTCAATAGACGTGGACGTGGACAAAGGACTTTTAAGTCAGGTTGTAACTTTTCAAATCTTTTACTTGTAACTCAATCTTGTTTATCTGAATCTAATAGTGAGGGTTCTTGGATTTTCGATTCCGGGGCCTCACAACATTTTTGTTATGATAAAAATTTGTTTTGTTATTATAAACCATTGTTTAATGAAAAAATGTCTGTTGCAGTAAAAGATGTAAATGTTGATATAGAGGGAGTAGGAAAAGTTAAACTTAGAATTGGTCACAGAATTTGGACTTTTGAAAATGTTATGTATTCCCCTAAATTACGTCGAAATCTGATCTCGGGTCCAGCATTAGATAAGAAAGGATGCCGGTTTATTGGTGGCAATGGTGGAATTAAAGTATATAGAAATAATTACTTTTTGTTTAAAGCCCATTTAAAGAAGGGTATTTATCATGTTTTTGCCAAGCCTGTTAATTCTAAACGTAAAAATGTAACTTTTGAAACCTCCGTAGTGGAGAAAAATAGTGTTAATGTATGGCATAAAAGATTTGGGCATATTAGTCCAAGTATACTTGAACATACTTTTAAAGAAAAAAGAGTTAAGGGTTTGGATAGTTTAAATATAAAGGACTTTAATTGTGAAACCTGCCAGTTAAATAAGTTTAAGTCTGTTTCACATAAGCACTTGGGACAAATAAGGTCAAGACGTCCATTAGAACTGATATATGCTGACTTGTGGGGTCCATGTAAAGTTGAAGGCAGACGCGGAGAAAACTACTTTCTTTCTATCATAGATGATTTCTCGCGCCATGTCAACCTTTACCCACTTAAAGTTAAGTCAGATGCAGCAGATGTCATTATACGGCATATTAATCGTGCTGAAAAGTTTTTGGATGTTAATGTCAAGTTTTTTCGTTCTGACAATGGGGGAGAGTTTGTAAATAGTCAGCTTGAAGAATTCTTTGAAAGTAAAGGTATAGACCACGAACTGACAAATATATACACACCCCAACAAAATGGAGTTGTCGAACGATTTAATCAGACTGTGGCTGACGGAATGAGAACCATTCTTAGCGAAAGCGGAATGAATAAAAGTTTTTGGCCTGAGGCTGCCATGTATTTTGTATACACATGGAATAGAATTTGTCCTAAGACCTTACTTAAAACTCCTTGTGAGCTTTATACTGGATTCATGCCATCTGTTAAACACCTAAAGCCTTTCGGAGTAACTGCTTATGTTGGCACACCGAGACAGAGAAGAAATAAATTAGACCCTAAAGCCACTAAAGGATATATGGTTGGATATGCATCTCGAACAAGAGGTTATAAAATTTGGTTACCTGAAAAGGATAAAATAATAGAAACTCTTAATGTCAAGTTTAATGAGTCAGTTTTTTACAATCCAAATGGTAGCGACAGTGAGCAGTGCTAGAGCCCGAAGAGTTTTACATTGTACCACCTTTTGACGCTGACCGCTATAATCCTGTCTTAAGTGACCAAAAGGATAGCGAAGTTTTCAGTGACATAAGTGAAGATGAAGAAACTTGTGGTAAGACTCAAGATGCACAAGGTAGCTATTGGATTAGACATGCTTCTACTCGTCCCACGGGAAATAAAACTGACATTTATTACTATCCTGAGAATAAAGGTGACCGTTTAAGATCGTTAAATGACGTAAAAGTTTATTGCCAGAAAAATAACATTTATTTTAATCCTGAGGACTTTGACTTTAGTGGCAAAAATAAATTTTGTGGGAAAATTTTTAGTCCTGATCCATCAACTAGTTCTACTTTAAATCCAGTTTCACATTTTGCAGCCAGAAAAGTAATTTGACTAGACAACATAAGAATTCCTAATACTTTCAATCAAGCCATAAAGTCTCCTGAGTGTGAATACTGGCAAGAAGCCATGAATAAAGAAATTGCAGTTATGAGGGAGCGTGAAGTGTGGCACTTAGAAAAATTACCTCCAAATTGTACGCCTGTAGGCAATAGGTGGGTCTTTACAATTAAAAGAGACGAAAAAGGCCAGATAGCTAAATTCAAAGCCAGATTGGTAGCGCAAGGCTTTAAGCAGATTAAAGGGGAAACTTATGAAGAGACATTCAGCCCAGTAGTTAATTTTGCTGTAATTCATTTCTTTTTTTCCCTATTAGTTTCTTATTTAGGCTGGACCCACATACAATGTGATGTTGCTAGTGCTTACCTTTATGCTCCACTCAGTGAAACGATCTATATGAATCAACCTCAGGGATTTATTGAAAAGGATAAAGAAGAATATTTTTGTAAATTGGATAAGGCTTTATATGGCTTGCATCAGTCTGGTCGAGAATGGTTCTATGAAATGCATAAAGTTCTTGTTTCTATTGGTTTTAAAAAGTTTGAATCTTGTAATTGTGTATATATTCTTAATAATGAAATTGTTTTATTACTATATGTGGACGACATCGTAGTCTTTGGTCGGAACATTGAAATCATTAATAAAACTTTAGATTTATTGTGTAAGCATTTTGAACTAAAAGTCCTAGGAAAAACTAGAAAACTTTTAGGTGTAGAGTTCGATGAAACTGGTGATTGTCTTGAAATGCATCAAATGCAATATATAGAGGATGTTTATGAGAGATTTAAAAACTTTAATATTCCCGTTTCATCACTGCCCATTGCTAAAGGCACTGTTTTTTCTAAGTCAAATTGCCCGACCAAGGATTGCAAAGTCCGTGAAATGTCAAAGATTCCTTATCGTAACTTATTGGGATGTTTATCTTTTTTGTGTAACCGAACTCGACCAGACATTAGTTATGCAGTTAATATCTATAGTCAATTCCAACAAAATCCAGGTAGAATTCATTGGGAAGGTTTATTAAAGCTTCTTGGTTATGTTAAAAATACTCAATCTTATAAATTAAAATTTAATTGTAAAAAGCCCCAATTATTTGTTTATTCTGACGCTGACTTTGCAGCCAACCGAGATGATCGTACCTCCTTAGGAGGACAACTAGTTTTGTTAGATAACTCTCCGGTTGACTGGCGAACCTTTAAAGAGAAGTCAGTAAGTCTTTCTACAATGGAGGCAGAATTTATTGCCATGACTGAAGCATCTAAAAATCTCTTATGGTTTGATAGGATAATCACTGAGTGTAGCATTTTTCATTTTATTAATAATAAACCTAAATCAGTTTTATATATGGATAATCAGGCTGCTATAGATTTTGTTCGTTCTCCTATAGAAAATCACAGGTCGAAACATATTGATGTAAAATTATTTTTTGTTAGAGACCTTGTGAAAGATAATATATTTGAATTAAAATTTGTAAAAAGTGAACATAATTTATCTGATATCTTTACTAAACCATTAACTAAGCAAGAATTGATAAGTTTTATAAGTACTCTATTTAGTAAATAAAATTAAATTTTAATTATACTTACCATTTAAAAATTAACTTTTTGATAAATATAAATTTTTCTTGAACTGTTCATTACATTTGTATGAACATGTTTTTTTTGCTTATGTAATTAAAGTTACTAAGTTTTTTGATACCACTAAATGTGGTGATATGGGGGTTTGTCAGTCTTGTGTGAATTACTAGACTTTAAGTTTTCGGCACATTGTTTTAGATTTTTGTATGCAAATGGTTTAGCACATTGTCTTAAAATCTTTTCTTAAATGCACATTGTTTTAAAATTTTCTTGTTTTGCATAATGTAACTTTGTATAAATTTTGATTAATAGTATATATATATATTGTGTAAACTTTTTCTAGACTTTTCTTAGTCTTTTCAATGTTTTTTTAGATGCATTGGATGGACATTCTTTCTTTAAAATGCATATTGGTTTTTTTTGTGGACTTGATGAACTGGACATTCTTCATGTTTTTTTTGGATGAAAACTTGTATCTTGATTGGACTCTTCACATCGTAGTCAAATGGAAAACCGAAATACTTGCTGTAGTGGTGTTGTGCATTATTGAAGTTAAAAAAATGTGATGTTGAAATAAGTGTTTGTGTTAGTTACTAAAGAAAATTTTTGTTATAATCTTTAATATTCTAATGGTTGTAATATGGGTTATTAAATGTGTTCTTTGTTAGCCATGCTCAAGTTTTTTTTTAACCTTAAGTTTAAGGTATGGTCAGTTTTTTTGGGAATGTTCGTGCTTGTTCTAATAAAAAATGGCCATGAGGGGGGGCCTCTTGTTAGGTACAAGTACTATTTATAGAATTTCATGGCATTTTTTAGCCAAGTCAATATTTAATATTTTTCCCAACTTAAATTAAAATTAACTTACTAAATATAATATAAAAATTAGTTCTCTATGTAATATTAGTTTTTTCTACTATAATTGAAAGTATAAAAATAATTAAATACCTCTACTCACTTAAATTAATATAAAACGATCTTTTGTTTATTTAGTTTTTGTTCATCCTTTATTTTTACAACCTTCTCATAGGGCAGCTAGGTCTGCAACTGACCTAACTTCGCTTTTCACCATCAGGCGGCGCACCGTACTTCCGGTGACGTCATATGACGCCTCTTCCGTCAACGTTGTGCAATCGCGACATGTGCCGTTCTCTGATTGGTTGTGCTAGTGGGCGTTAGCTCGTCGTTCATTTCGCGAGGGATATAAATACAGTTTCCCAGCTGAAGAGGTTGCTTCTTGTTGCTTCCTTCTGCCTGTTATTTTTGTCAGCCAGGTCGGCTGTTGCTGTCCGTTACATCGCGGGCGATGTTTTATTTTTCTTTGAATAGTGTTATCAATAAGTTAAATTATACTACAGCTATGTGTTTTTGGAAATAAGTTTTGACATCATGTTTGCTGCGTTATCAGTGGTTTTTCAATGGCCAGTATATGTTTAAGAGTTTGTTTTTTTGACGACTTGAGCATGGTTTATTTAAACGTGAGTTAATAATTCTAAAGTAATTAATTTAATTAATATTTAAATTTCGATATATATATACATTAAATTTATTTATTTATTTTGTTAAGTTTGCTATTTATGTTTGTTATTGTTATATACACAGTCAATAAATGTTAAGTTTAAAATGTAAAACTTTAGTCATTCTTGTTGTTTACACATGCACATATTAGTTTGTCTCTTCTCCATAGACAAGTTTTAAGATAGCTTCCTCTAGTTCAGCACTCTGCTCATTTAAAATATCGTTGGGCTTATAATTGACCCAACAGCAACCAGTTTCAGAAAAGACAAAAGTATGCCGCTCGCGAAAGTGTTAATGATTCACCCAACAAAAGTTGAAAAAAATATATAATAATACAGCCTTGGACCAGCTGCTGCTACGTTATCTACGTAGAGTCGCATCGTAAAGTGCCCATCTTGGCGTATTCATTTATACAATAGTTATTCTGTTAGATCAGCAGGTTAACAGATTTGGCGACGAACTCATTTATCAGCATTAGAGCATGCTGTAATTTATCGTCGGTAGGGCACCGGGAGAGTGGCCCGTTGAGACAAAACTATAGGAAAAAAACTGTCTGTTTTAAAGTATGTTAACCATAGAATTGCTTGATAAAATTTGGCGACTTTTGCATTACTTTTATTTGTATGATTTTTCGGTGCATTTTTTAAAACTTACATATGATAGTTTTAAATGTTAGTGTTTAAAAATGAATTCTGTTGATAGTTAAAAATATATTTTTTAGATTAGCGTTTGGGATATAAAAGCTCTTAATTAAGAATTTGAAATCTCTCTAACTGCGGCATTTTGAATTTAAATGAAAAAATGGAAAGAAAATGTGCGACTGTGATATTTTTCTTCAGATTGGTATACTAAAACTTTTATGCAAATAAATTGTAAAATTTTTAAATAAATAAATAGTGGATTTCTATGGATATATAGATTAACTATCTATACATAAAAATGTAGTTTTTTTTTTTTTTTTTTTTACTGGATTTCTTAAAAATACGATTTGGTAAAACAGTTTTATTATGACTATTATTTAAAGAGACCGTTCTTTTTCTTTTTATTATATCCTTAAAAAAAAAAAAAATCTATTTTTGTTTTTCATTTTATTTAAGAATCAATCTTTATTTCTCAACAAACATTATGCATAAAAACATCATAAAATTGTGTCAAAAAGTAGGAATTTTATAATCATAATTGAAAAGTTTTAAAATAACATTTTTCAATGTTCGAAATTTAAGTTGAATTTTCTCTAAATGCACATTTTTATAATTTTACGCATGAAAATTCGAAACTCATAAGGATAAAGATATTTAATTTTAAATAGATGTTTTCTAGCTAATTTTCTTTAAATTGAATCAAAAATTAAGAAATTTAATTGAAATTATTTAAAATTAAGCTCTTAAGGTAATTTTTTAATATGTATTCATATTAGTACATTATTCATGACTTTCCAAATTTCAATATAACTTGTTATAAATTTATTAAAGTTTATTTTATTTGTTTTTTAAGGTAAGACATGTGAATATAAAATTTGAAATGTTTATTATTAAATGACTTAGGGATATAATTCGCTCAAGCTAAAAAATATTACATGTAGAGTGAGAAAAAAATTGAGTTCAAATTTTAATGGCGTGTAGTGTTAGGGTTAAGACCAGTTGATTAAAAGTAGGTCCTAGATCTGGGTGGTGTACTCACCCTAGGGAGTCTTTCTAAGTGATGATACCTAGCTCGTATTTATGCGAGTTTTGGAGAAAACCATGGAAAATTGCAAACGCATATATCAGCTAAAGCAACCTGGAATAGAACTCGGTAATTCCTATCTACCATCTTCCAGATATTTAAATTTTGATGCTAAATAATTAAATGCTTAAATCAGAAAACTGCAGAATTTTGTAAATGAAGTCGTAAAACATTAATTTCTGAGATAAATTTATGCAGTTTTTACCATATTGTTAAATTTAAGATTTGCCATCAAAAAATTTTTTTTTCTAAAATACTTACGCTTTATATACCTCCTTAATAATGTATGTATTTATGTTTGAACAATGAATATTATTAAAACCCGAATAAATTACTACGTCAGAAACGCCAAAGAAAAATATTGGAAATGCATACAGCTGTTTCAGCAGCCTTAAGCGTGCCGTCTTCAGTGCAAAAAGGATTCTGAATCTGCGGAAGTGCTCGTATTTATAGGAGAGGAGTCGAATTTAGTTCAACCAATAGGATTGCGGGAAAGGTGGGGAGAGTGGCCAATAGGAATTTATTAAAGTTAACTGTGTAAACAGTAGAAAAATTAAGAAAATGTGGATTGAATATAAAATTTCCAACAGTCAGACAAATAGTATTTACAGTATTTCTTGTCAGTGTGGTTTATCATATATTGGCCAAACTAAACGCAGTCTTAAATTTTGTCTTAAAGAACATATGAATTACAGTTGAGGATCTATAATCTGCATACCCATAATTCGCAATTGTCTATAATCCACACTCACTTTGCAAATGTAAACAAAAGATTTTGCAGTAACGAAAATCCGATATTTTGGATGTATATGAGAAAATATTATGTTAATTCACATACTAAAATGAAAAAAAATGAGCGTAAAATTTAATTTAGATATACATAATTAATTTTAGAAAGAAAAAATATAATTATACTTTTATTGCCTTTATACTTTTTTAGCGAATATGAACATCATCTGAATAATATTCAATTAGTGATAAAACAAAACACATGCAAGTACAGTTTTCTAACTCCTGCCAGTAACAGCATTGCTCATTGGTTGAAAAAAATGACATCATATGCGTTGATGGGATTGCGTATTTTCACAGATGTTCAAGGATTATTAGTGTAAATGTTCTTTTTAGGTGATACTTCAAAAATACACAAAACTATTTAAGGAAAAATTTATACCAGCATTTGTTTTAAAGAAAAGATCTACAATGCAGTCATTAAAAACTGCATCAAACTAATCACATTGCAAGTATCTGGCTGCATATTGTTAATCACAGTCCAGAAGTAGGAGTACAGTTTTTTAATGAATTACTCATTTAAGGGTTTAAATTATATATTGCTTCTACTTCATTAAATAAATTTTATAGATTGAATAAAATATAAAAGGATGAAATTAAACTTTAAAAACATTTAAAATACCTTAAAATCCTTTAACTGAGCAGCATTACGATATATTTCGATGCGCTAGTCGCAGTCATCATCAGGTTGATAACTTGCTGCTCTATTGACTGTCTTTTTACTTCGACATCTGATTTTACTATTTACAATGTTCATCCTATTTTTTTACAATTGTCTACACTGCTTTTATTATTTTTGGTTTTATCTTGTATTTCTGTTTCTTATTTTTAGTGTGATTTTTTAACGACAATCTGGATGGGTGAACCCATCCAGGGGCTACATTTATTTTTTTACCTTTGTGTGTGGCGCAGCTTGTCCTACTGTGGACCTTGCGCCAAGAAAAGACATTCAACCAACCAACCATCATCGGCTTCTTTATCCTCCTCTTCCGTGTCGACGTCATAATGATGTTAGCACATCAAAATATATCGTAATGCTGCTCAGTTAAAGGATTTTAAGGTATTTTAAATGTTTTAAAAGTTAAATTTTATTGTTTTATACATTTATTAGTATTACCTTCATTACATTATATAAAAATAAACAATTCTAATTCTAGCTTCATTAAATAAAATTTATAGTTTTATGTACCTTATACTAATTCATATAGCGAGGAAATGGCATCATTGATCTATAATTTGCAAAAATCTATAATCCGCACAAGTTCTAGAACCAAGGTGTGCGGATTAAAGATCTTCAACTGTACGTCCGCAAACAAGAAACCAATAAATCTGCTATTTCTAAACATTGCTGGGAGGAAAATCATAATTTTAAATTTAATTTAGCTAAAATAATTTGCAAACCTAAATCCATTCATGAACTCGATTTCTTTGAAGCTTTTCATATTTATAAAAAATTTAAAAACCTTGTAAATTGTGATTTCGCTATTCCCTATTTGTCTGACTGTTGGAAATTTTATATTCAGTCCACATTTTCTTAATTTTTCTACTGTTTACACAGTTAACTTTAATAAATTCCTATTGGCCACTCTCCCCACCTTTCCCGTAATCCTATTGGTTGAACTAAATTTGGCCCCTCTCCTATAAATACGAGCACTTCGACAGATTCAGAATCCTTTTTGCACTGAAGACGGCACGCTTAAGGCTGCCGAAACAGCTGTATGCATTTACAATATTTTTCTTTGGCGTTTCTGATGTAGTAATTTATTCAGGTTTTAATATTCCAACGCCAAGTCTCCTGTTATTATAATGAATATTATTATTGTTAAGTTATACACCATACGATGGGTTGGACCCCACTTAAGAAAATTTGCACGAGCCGCCACTGTATATATATATATTTTTTTTTTTTTTTGAAAAATGACAATTCTTCATTTTTCCCTTGTTTAAAAAAAAAAAAAAAAAAAATGTAAGTACATATAAAATTGAATCCTCTTCTCATTATATGTTAGAAATTTAGTGTACTTAGTTGAAAAATGTATGCATCTCTTCGAGAGAAATTCTTCTTTACAAAATTACATGACTTTTTCCCTGACATTTTAAACAAATATCAATTTCCCTGACAATTTCAGGTTTTCCAGGTGAGTATGAATCCTGAATAATTATTTTGTCAAAAACTTTTTAAAACTGTACTGTTTTTGTGTGCTGTATTTGTTTAAAGTACCGTATATTTCCGAATATAAGCCGATCCATATATGAGCTGAGTATACGTTTTTCCCTGCAGAAATTTGCACAAAATTGAAAACCCGTGTATAAGCCGAATTGAAAAAATATTCTTTTAAAGTTCGGGTAAATCTGATTGCAAATTATTTCCATGTTGTTTTTTTTGATAGTTTTATAATTTTTATATAGAGAAATTGTCAAAATGGTAAAATAAAGTTTAGGCTTGGTTAACATAGCAAAATAAAGTTTAGGCTGTTGCATAAAAAGCATTGTTTACATATGGAAAAATTGTTTTTTTTATTATGCATAAAATTGGGTAAGCATACTATAATTAATGTTTAAAGCCCTATTACTCACCTTTAATACAGAGCTTATTTTTCGGAGGTATTGTTTATGTTTCTCTAGGAGAGCACGATCAACAGAAGTTCGTGTTTACCGGCATCCACGCAACACTTGCAAGTTTTACTTGCCTATCTGGAGTAGTATCCATCGCCACTAATAGATGGCGTGGCGTTCGGCTGTTACTGCGAATTTTCATTGGCTAGGTGTTGAGATCCGCCAGGCACTGTTTATAGACAAGGAGGTGAACTTCTCAGTGCATCAGTTTCCCTGTTTTATTTTGTTTTGAGTGCAGCGTGGTAATGGTCGATGGCTCTTAGTATGTTTTGTGGGTGTCATAAGTTTTAAAATGCCGTGACGCTGTTAAATTAATGAATGTTTATCGCTTCTCCATTACCTCTTCTCTTCAGGGCTCTGGTAGTATGTTAGTATGTTTTTTTGAACCGGCAGTTATCGTCGTCTGTTTATGTGAGTAGCTTTTCTTTTTTTCCATAGTTAATTATGGTATAATGCTGTTTGTTAGCCGTTAGGCCGACATCGTTTTTCTGGTTAATTGTTACGTTTTGAAAGTACGTTACTGTTAAAACTTGTTGAATTTTTGTTGTCATTAATATCTTTAAATTATATTGCTGTTGATTATGTCATTATATTTGACACTGTTATATATATTACAGTGTAGTCTATTAAAAGTTGGAGCGATATTAATTGATGTTCTATTAAGTTTGAGATAATTTAGGATGGACAATTGTTATATTAAGTTTGAGATAATTTAGAATTGTTGGTATTTGTTAAGTTTAAGATAATTTATTTAAAGTTGAAGTTAAATAGATTTATAGCAGTTGGTTTGTTTGTTGTTAAGTTTTTTTGAAATTAAATTAAATTTACAGATGTTAAAGTTAAGTTTTTGCTAAAGTTTAAATGATTGTTGAAGGTTTCCTTTTGATATTTGAAGTTTTATAAAGATTGCTGGTTAATTTTTATTCTGGTTGCCTAATGATAAATACAAGATATAATTAAGTTAATGTTAATATTGTTGAAATTGTTTACTAATGGTTGAATTTAATAACATTGTTGAAATTGTTTACAAGTTGTTGAATTTATGGAATTTAATAAAAGTTGTTGGTTTTTAAAACTGTTCTCTTTATTTCATGACAAAGTTATATCATTTTTAAACCCCTTAGCTGTCAATTTTCCAGTAGTTTTTGCTGTGTATTCTATTTGCTCTGCAAATTAGTCTTGAACAAAATTTGTTTTTTCAAATTTGCTAACAATATCGCCAAAACGGCGAAAATATTGCCAATCTATAAAACTTTCAGGATAATCTAAATGTAAAAAAAAAAAAGCATTTCTGTTTCGTTACACTGAGCATGGGCATATTTTGAACTAAAATCAGCAAAAAAATCGCCATGCTTAAACAAATAAAATGTCTTATTACTTACCTGAGATAATATATTTTAAGTTAAGTTAGAGTAAAATATTGTTATATTTAGTTTAATAATATCATACAGTCTATTTACACATATAATTTACTTTTAAAATATATTAAGTTATTAAAAAACAATATAAATTCATATTTTTGTTATAAAAATCTTTAAACATTTCTAGTAATGTTTTTTGTTTTAATTTAGGTTTCTGTGCAATTGCAATGACATTAACTCATGTTCAGTGATAAAGTTTCTTTGTTTCAAACTTTTTATTTTATTATCTAATGCAGCAATTAAATTTTCAGTAGAAATTTTGTCGTTTTCAATAATTTCCAATTAATTTAAGAGAAAATTGTTTGGTGCTGCCATCTATCATCAAAACAGAAAAACAAAAATGGCCATAAATGTGACCTTTGGCGAAAAGTGCTTCATCGGGGAAAAAATAAATAAATAAACACACGTGACTACATCGAGCTGCCCTAGAAATAAATTTAAAATTGCTAATTTAAGAGTTTATGCATGATAATTATTTAAAAATAAGGTTTAACATCACTATTTTACTTTATATATAATTTTAAGCTTAAAATATATGTATTCAATCATCGTTTCTAACATACGTTTTTTGCTAGAAATGTGGATCCATATATAAGCCGACCCCCATAATTCAGCTTCTGAAAAATTTCCAAAAATTCTCGGCTTATACACGGAAATATACAGTATATAACTTTTTGTACCCTGAATTTCTCTTAGATAAGACTCCTGATAGAGCTATATATACATTATAATTCATGCTTATAATTTTTAAATGATGCAATTCTAAATGCTATAATGCATTTAGTATAAATGTTTTCTAAATATTTTCTTCAGTAACTATTTTACTTCATAAAAAACAATAGTTATATTTAAATATTAAAAATAATAATAATAATAATATTTCCATTTGGGAAATTTTTGTCACAAATATGACCTATAGCACTAACATTTTCTCAGCACAGAACAGAATGTGCAGACGTGTTGGCTCAAAGACAGAAAATAGCAGCTGCCAGCCTTCAACCAATTGAAATGCATTTTAGTTATGACTCATAATTGTTTTCATGAAATTACTCCAGGCAATAAAGTCTTTTAGTGGACCTTACCTGCAAAAATCAAGTTCTAGAAATTGTCTTACTTTATGCTCTTAAAGTTATAAATTCAAATTTTTTCACTCCCTACAATTTTTTTTTTTTTTTTTTTTTTTTTTTTTTTATGTTTTAAGCCGTGCAATTTTAAACACCCCCCAAATTAAGTAATTTTAGTTTAAGTAGTACTGTGATCTAAATAAACAAAATATTTATTTTTTATACATCACTTCTTTTTTTTTTTTATGCTACTTTCCCTCTTTGTCTCTCATAATTTAATAGCAGTTGATTTCAACTTTAAATAAAAATTTTCAGACTTTTAATGAAATTCCCTGACTTTTCCAGACTCACTTTGACTTTTCCTTGATTCCCTAACTTTTTCTTACCAATGGCTACCCAGTTCATAACTGTATGTTATTTTTAGAAAAGAGTAGAATAATTCAAATTAAAATCAAGTTATATTTACTTATCTTACTGATTTCTGAAATGCACAATATAAATTCTTTTGCTAGCAACCATTTTAATCAGAAACTAGAAGATAGAAAAAAGTAATATACAGGCACACAATGAAGAATTTGCACACATGGGGGATCTGAACAAAATCCTATTTTTCTGGTAGTTTTAGGCCCATAAATTTCAAAAAGTTTATTAAAAATGCAAAAAAAAAAGTTCTCATTGTTTTTAAAAATAACTTTAAAATTAACCAAAAATCATGGGACTTCAAAACGTTGCCTGACGTCACACTTTATGATGCTTCAATGTTTACATTTTGTTACCCTAGTTAGCAAGCTGGAATTTGTTTTAACTTTTGTAATTATCAATCGTTTATGTGATTTCTGATCATTTCTTTTTCATCTTATAATCATTTAATATCATCACCATTTTCCATTATCATTATTTTCAATTGTTTTCTTTTTATGGCGGTTGTCCAATGTCTTTGTTTAATAGGATCCTGTGGAATGCTAAAGAATAACTTTGAGAAGTATTAGCCATTGTATAAGTGCAGAGTAGTACAATATAATATTTATACTACGATCTTTTAATATCCGTTGTTATAAAACGCCATTCTACTGAATGGCTTCAAGCGAATCTTCTCGATTCTTTGTAATATAAAGATTGCAGGTTATTTTATTTGATTGAATGTCTTATTTAATAATTTCAAATCATTTTATATTTCAAAGTAATAATCTTCAAACTGATATAATAATATTCTTCTTACCTGTAGAATTCTTCGACGTTAAAAAATGAAGACTAATAACGGACACTTGTTTTTCTAGAAATAATAGCTTCTTCTTTAAGATGATAAAATCTATACAGTTTATTAACTAAAATAGTTACATGATGAAAATAACACTATTTACAAAAGTATTTACACATTCGAAATTTCACGAAAACAATTTTCTATTCGTAATATTTTATTAACTAAGCCACCAGTTTTCTATTTCGTTATGACAATGGTGGTTCCATAAAAATAAATTAGGCCAAAGGTGGCCTGAGAGCATTCTATTTCATTGTGTTGCTCTCTTCACTAAAGACAAACTAAAACCAATCTAATCTAGGAGCTACTTTTTCTATTTCTTCAACGGTAGCTCCATGAATAATAAAATCAGGCCACAAAGGCCCCGAGAGCAAACTACTATTGCATTACATGTTGCTCTCCATTCTAGAACGAAACTAAAACTAACTAATCTATGGGCTACCTTTTCTATTTCTTCAACGGTAGCTCCATGAATAATAAAATCAGGCCAAAAAGGCCCCGAGAGCAAATTACTATTTCATGACATTGCTCTCCATTCTAGAACAGAACTGAAACTAATGTCCCGCGAGAGTCAACAAAAAATGTTCTTCGAATTTCATCTCAACGGGACCTCTGGCGCCCTCTAGTGAGGCAAAAGTATATCAATACCTAACAATCCGTCATTATTATAAAATGCAAAATTTATTTCACTGATTCAAGAAGCAAAGCATGAAATTAAATGTAAACACCGATTACTCCCGTTTGTTGTCATAAAGAGTGACGTCATGATATATTATACTGTGTTTTCTCGATAGAGTAAATAGTGTGGTGTTAAAATTGTTATGAATCAGTAATTAGGTTTCAAATAAAGAAAATGTAAGTATTTATTTTCTTACCTTTTCATTTTCTGTTATATAAGAATAAAACCAGAAAATGTGCAAATTCCTCATTACAATAATTAAAAAGAATTACCAAATTCTTCTTCAGTTCTATGACGATGAAGATAAATCCAAAGTTTACGGTTGACATCATATTTAACGCAAGGATCTTTTTCATAATGTAAGCGATCTAAAGCTCCACTTACGACAGTATGGATCTAAAGTAATGATATTAAATATTGCAAAAATAAAAAATTATATAATGCATACTTAATATAAAAAAAAAAGTAAGGATATTTAATATTAGCTATCACATTACTTGCTGATCACTACAGGGAGCAAGATACTGGGAATCCTTTAATAATTCACAAATGTCAGCTCGTGTACCTTCACCATTTGGAAGTCTGGCTGCTGAATCACGCACTAAGAAATTAGAAAAAAAAAAAAAAAATTAGATACATATTAATTTTACAGTTAACAAGCTTAAATAACTAACTTTTAAAAAACAATCAATTATGCTTGGTTCAAATTAGGCTTGATCTCCACTTGTTTAAACCATTAAAAAAATAAAACAAAAATCAGTGCTACTTAATTTTTTCAATGAATTTGTTTTCATTTAAAAATTTTTAATGATGAATTTAAACTATATTTTAATAAATATGTTAAAGTATGATGATATCTTTTTAAAATGTTGCAGAGAAATCAAAGTAGTTATATCAGTATGTATAGAACATTATTTAAAATGATATAACATGAAACAAATAAAGAGTATGATAATATCAAATTTAGTACATTGGTAAAACATTTAGAAAAAGATAATATGCACTTTTTGATTGGTCAATAATGAAATTTGAACACTAACAAGGATTAAAGACATTTAAATAAAAAACCTAGCATTACTTTGTGCGTCGTTTTAGATCTTTCAAACCGGGTACCCGGTCCTCTTCAGAAACGGCAAACTTCTGTGCTGGAAACTTGAGACTGAGTGATCCTCTGTTGACTTTGTCAGCAGGTGGCTCCATGCTCTGTCTGGGGCTACAGCACCGCTGTTGTTGCATACGTCATTATTAGTCAAAATTTCGATGGATTCGCAGTACATCGCATAATTACTATCTTCATAATTGGCTATTTTAGTGGTTTTATCGAAATCTATTTTAATGTTTTGTTTATTGTACGTAACATTAAAATAGATTTCTATTGTAACATTAAAATAGATTTTGATAAAACCACTAAAATAGCCAATTATGAAGATTATAATTACGCGATGTACCGAGAATTTATCGAAATTTCGACTAATAATGACGTATGCAACGACAGCGGCGCAGTAGCCCCAGACAGAGCATGGAGCCACCTGCTGACAAAGTCAATAGAGGATCACTCAGTCTCAAGTTTCCAGCACAGAAGTTTGCTGTTTCTGAAGCGGACCGGGTACCTGGTTTGAAAGATCTAAACCAACGCACAAAGTAATGCTAGGTTTTTTATTTAAATGTCTTTAATTATAAGTTTACTTCGTTTTTTCTGTTTATTATAACTAACAAGGATATTTTAAATTTTGGATAATAATATTTTTTCTGCATTTAAATAATAATTTGAATAAAAAAGAAAAAAAAAACTTTCTTAAATAATAATTATATTGAGAATGATTTAATTATTATTAAATCATGTTTCTCCAACTATTCAGAATTTTTTATTAATAACATTAATCAAAACCATAAATACTGCTCTAATGACTGTATTTAATTTATCTATTTATTTCCCTAACAAAATTCTATTTTGAATACAATATTTAAAATATATCACAAATTGTTTAAAGAAAACTAATAATGAATGCTTTAAATAAAGTAGTCAAACTCATTTACTGCAAATCCTGATTTAATGTAACCTTGGGTTTACTGTGTGTGTGTGTGGGGGGGGGGGGGAGGGGGGGTTAGATTAATATTAAAAGGGATTGTATTCTAAAACTCTTTTATTAAGAGCATAACTATTATTTAGCAAGAATTTTGTTTTCCCTTTGCTGTAATGAATTTTGCAGCAATTCGCACCCTACAAAGGGTTTCTAAAGGGTTTCACTTTATTCTAAAAATAATTTAAAATAATAAAAGAAATTGTCTCAGTACATCTACATGGGCATCTATATAATTGTGTGCTATTTAAATATGCGTTGACAACCATGCAACCACAGAGCTATTAAATTTGGTACAGAAGTCCATTTTGGAACACCTCCTCTCAAAATGAACCTCTAGGATCAATTTTCACATTTATTATGATTTTTTTATTATTATTATTATTATTATGACAGATTTACCTCATGATTTAAAAACGTATTAAAGTACAAAAATGTCTTTCAGGAAATGTAGTTTTTTTTCCTTTTTTTCAAGCATATATTATACGTGAAAACTGTAAGAAAGGAGAACATATTTCAATCTTCCTATACAATGTGTAAAAATATACTTCTTATTCCATGAAGGTCCATAAGTTTATCATGCAGGTCTACTAATCACTAATAAAGAACTATAGTATGTTTCATTCCTAAGTATGTAGTGTTTTTTCATGAATCATGCAATATACTAACTACCAGTAAGTGTTTGGACACTTTCAAATTTAGATGTAGTGTCAAATAAATTATAAACAATCTAAAAAACCTTACTTGGCTTCATTTTACAGCCAAAATATCTTCAGCAGGGCACACTACTCTGCTCACCTGGCTGGCTTGGTGCTGAAGTTTCAATGTTCTTCATATGGTGCCACCTGTTAAGGAGAGCAGCCAAGTGGAAGAAACAACAACTGAACACAGTTGAGACTTCAGCATACGCCCAGCTGGTGAGCAGAGCAAGGTGCCCAACAGAAAATATTTTGGCCATAGTATGACAAGCAAGGATTTTTATGTTGTTTATAATTAGTTTAACATTTTATGTGTATATTCTCTTTAAGTTTTGTCAAATATCTGGAAAAGTTCTTTAGGAATCATCTTGAAACTTTGGTAGTATAAAAAACCTCGTATGTTATACCTCATATATTTCAGCAAAAGTTGTGCCCTGATGAGGAAAAGGGGACCAGTAAAGAATTAAATCTAAATCTAAATGTTTTTTATCACCCTGTAAAAAGTAATGCTTTAAATGCATTTTGGCTGTAGCATGTGATTATAAGGATTTTTCTCATTATCTGTATAAATTTTTATGAGGCTGCCACATATATTCATGGAAAATGTTTCTTTTTTTTTTATTTTTTTTTATTGCAAAAAAAATTTTCACTTTTTTAATTATAACATGTAGGGTATTAGACCCAGTGCAAAGCCATTTTCAGGACATTTGGCACACTACATTAGTCACAGCATACTGCAATCAGAATGCAAAAAAGTTAAATATTTTACGAAATGTGAGTATTTTTACTAAATGATTTTTAACTACTCATGCACTAGTTTTTAAAAATTTCATTTGCATAATTTAACAGCCAAAAGTACTGAGCAACTTATATGAAAACCCTAAACAAATATCAGGTAAACTCAAAAAGTTATGAGAGCTAGAACGAGTAGAATTTTAGTTCTCTCAAAATAAAAGCTAAACTATAAGGAGTTTTACTCACATTTTTATTTTGATTCAATCAGTTCCCAATGGAAATAGAGTGTTTGCTGATTGTAAATAAATATTGATAAAATCCCCTATCTTTTTTTTTTATTCTGTTTACTCTATCTCTCATAACTTTTTGAAGACATACGATTTTTGTTTGGGGTTTTCATATAAGTTGCTCAATACTTCTGGCTATTGAATTATGCAAATGAAATTTTTAAAAAGCTAGTGCATGCACAGTTAAAAATTATTTTAAAAATACTCATATTTTGTAAGATATTTAACATTTTTGCATTCTGACTGCAGTACACTGTGTCTAATGTAGTATGCCAAATTTTCTAAAAATGGCTTTGCACTGGGTCTAATACTGTATGTGTTATAATTAACAAAGTGGAAATTATTTTTGCAATTTAAAAAAAAACATCTTATTGCCATGAACACATGTGGTAGTGTCATAAAAATTTATACAGATAATAAGAAAAATCCTCATAATCAGACACTTCAGCCAAAATGCATTTAAAGCATTATTTTTGTATGGTGATCCAAAACATTTTTATTTAATTTTTTATCCACTTCAGAACAGAACTTTTGCTGTAATATATGAGGTATACTCACAAAGTTTCAAGATGACTCCTAAAGAACTTCTCTAGATATTAGATAGAAGGTCTAAATTGAAAAGTGTTCAAATAGTGTGATAGTGTAGATGGTTTGCAAGTGAGAGTACTTCTCTAAATCCTTGTCAACAGTCCCTTTTTTTTAAACCTGAAATGCAAGCAAAACTTGGACTTTATTTTATATTATTTATTTATTTACTTTAATTAGTTTTTAAACATGGTAATTTTTTATATATTTAATAAAACAATTTTCTACAAGCACTTTGATTTAATGAGTAAACTGTGTCTTTTCCTTGTTATAAACAAGCTTGATTGTATAAAATTATAGAAGCAACAGTTAAAAAGTTTTTCAAAAGATGAAAATTACCAAGTGATAAAATAGTTACAAATGGTGGCCTATCTGAAGTCAACAATGAATGTTCTCTGGCTTTATTAATGCCACTCTCTTTACCATAAACTCCTTTAACAGGTCCTACAACTGCTTCATAACCATGTACTTTAAATGTAAAGGCTTTATGAGGATTTTGGTATCTAATACACTCCTGAAACATTAGAAAGAATTTTTGAGTTATTTTCAGTATAGTAGGGAAAATATTAAATTAAGCATAAGAAAATTAACAAATGAAAATAAATCATAATAAAACAATACATAACAATAGAATAAGAATTTTATAATTTTTCCCTGGATTACTGAATGAGCCTCATTCAAGTAACATCACTTGAGATACAGAACTTGTTTCGCCCACTCATTCTTATTTACAGGAGTTGTGTTCTCAAAATTTTTCTTACAAAAATATTTTCAACAAAAAATGGAATGTTTCAATTTTAAAAGCCATTTCAATTTATTTTTTTAGATTTTTTTTTTCTTTTTAGATGATTACAATACTACAAAAGAAATTTTTAAAAGCTGGTGTTTTATGTTTGCCTTCAACTTTATTACTTTTGTTAATGCAGTCAAAAGCTACGTAAAACTTGGGTATAATTGAAAATACTCTAAAATTAAACAGTTGCAATAATATTAAGTTATTTTCAATCTATGTCCAATAGGTGTGCTTTTGTCAGTTGTGACACTCCTGGGTAATGACCGTTTAATATCTAGGTAGAAATTTAATAATTTGGATGAATATTAAAGAGTGATAAGTAAAAATTTTTGAGAGAGACCTAAAAAAAATTCCTGGGAGTGACAAGAAGACATTTGGTAAAGGAATTAGGTATTCTACATACTTATAAAACGGGTTATCTACAATCTAGGGTAAATTAGTTATTTTCAATACACGATTAAAAATACAGCTTTTCTTACTAAATCTAATTTTGTATTCTTTCACTTAATATCCTTGTCTAGTTTTGAGTGTTGTTTCAGTAGTGTTAAGAAGAAACATTTGAGTACAACTACCTAAATTTAATAAAGTCGAATAACCCTATTTGCCGACATGTCTATTTTATAAATCTCACAATTTTTAAAAGCCATTAAATATACACAGGAAAAATCTTCAATGTGTTGAATACCAAAAGGAATACTTAAAGGCAGCTGTTTCAGTAGCATCAAGCATACCATAAAACAACAAACAGAAAGGGATAGATAAAAAGTGAATGAGATTCTATGACAGTTTACCAACCAGTAAAATTGGGTGGAATTTGGGAGATTAGTCAATAGAAAATTGAGTAACAGTAATCATGAAAAATGTAGAAAAATTTAAGAAAGGGTGGATTGAATATAAAACTTCCAACAATCAGAGACAAATGAGGTATAGCAGAACTACAATTAACAATATTTTTAAGATTCTTAAAGATGTAAAAAGCTTCATAGAAATCAAGTTCAAGAGTAGATTTAGGCCTGTAAATTATTTTAACTGTATCAAATTTAAAATTATGATTTTTCTTCTAGCAATACTTAGAAATAACAGATTAGTTGGTTTCTCGTTCCACGTGTTCCCCACCTCTCATCAATTTTCACTTACATTTGCAAGCATTATTTTGGAAGTACACTCACCAGAAATTTTTTTTCCCTTTCTGTATTAATTATATTGATGACACTTTCACACTAATTAACATATCTCTTCAAGATATTGACCACATCTTAAAAATTACAAACTCTATAGTCAGTAACAGCAATTTCACTTATGAAATAGAAAATAATGGTTCCTTTTGCACTGAAAAAGGATTCCATACCACCCTCTATCTTAAAAAATTTGAAGTCTCTTTGTCTCCCTATGTGTGTTCATGTCATCCACTTTCTTACAAAATGGCAAATTTTCACATTATTGTATACTGCCCTTAATATTTATACTGATTTTGTTTTACTAAGTTCTTAAAATCATTGCAATTGACAGAGGTTATAAACCTTCCATTATAGATAAAGTTATTAAAAAATTATGGCTTCCTTATACTTTGTCTCCTGTATCAGTTTTTTAAAATCAGTATTGTTCTACTCTATTTTCTCAAATTAAGTTATGCCATAGTTAAAGTTCTAAAATAGTAGTATGATTTGAAAATAATTTTTTCATAATCCAACAAACTCACTTTTTCTCAGTTAAAAGACACAGGGTGGGGCAACTGAAGTGTAACACTGTTGTTTTTAATAAAATCTAATTTCTATTTTTCTTTTAATAGGATCATCTTATTTTATATTGAAACTGCACTCTTTTAAAGCAAGAAAATTTTTTTGTAAGAAATTCTTTTGCAACACATTTGAAAGATTGATGAAAAAAGGCAGACGATAATAATGCTTTATTCATTTGGAAAATAGACGATGTGAATTATTAAAAAAGTTAAAACATTAAAATCTCAATAGAACTTTGATATATAGAACAAGATAAAGATATATAAAGTCTGGATCTGTAAGAAAAAGACACAGTGGCAGCAGAGCCTGATTAAGGGGGAAGCACACATTATTTATACTTACACCGTTATTTTTTAACAAATACTTTCCTCCTATAATAAACAGAAAATTCTCATTAAAAATTATTTTAAAAGAATTCTGGTGTCTAATAACGGTGAGTAAATTGGATTGTTTTACACCGTTCATTTTTTATAAAAAATATTTCCTCGTCAAAGCGTGGAATTTCTATGACACGAAGTAAAAATTAATTGTAAAAATATTCCGGTGAGATCGGAGATAATGTGTGCTTCCCCCTTAATCAGGCTCTGAGTGGCAGTCACAGACCTATAGCTGTGACTGCAGTGACAGTGAATGTCAAGAAATTGCAAGAAAAACTGAAGAGAAATCATTGTTAAAGTGCAAAGAAAACGGATGCTGAGATAGGCATTTCACCAAAAAGAATTAGAAAATTTCTCAAAATGAAGTTGAATACATGAACATATAAAAAATATACAGCAAAGAAAAAAAAAAAAAAAAATTAGAGTCATAAGAGCAAGAGCACTGAAACAGAGGCTTGCGCATGGCCAATTGAGAAACAGTGTTTTCTTAGATGAGGAATTATTTTCTCTTGAACAACATGTCAAGAAACAAAATAATAAAGTTTGGTCAACAACAAAATCCTCTGTGGATTTAGATCTGTTAAAGCCAGCAGAAGACAAAAAAAAAAAAACTGCTTCTATTATGATTTCAGCTGGAGTAACAGCCACTGGTCGTATCCATCCTCTTTTTATTTCTGAAGGTATAAAAACTAATGCTCAAATGTACAAAGAATTAATCTTGGAAGGTTGTTTAATATCATAGGCACAATCTCATTTTGGAAAAATGACTTTCACTTTTCAACAAGCCTCTGCATTCTCATATAAAGCACATACTACCCAGGTGTGGTTAGAGAAAAATGTTCCTTTATTTATAAAGGCAACTGAATGGCCCCCTTACAGCCCTGATCTCAATCAATTACATTATTCACTGTGGGATATTTTGGAGAACATAGTCATTTCTTCCAGACACAACAGTTTAGATTCATTTATAAAAGTATGGTATGAAATTCTACATGATGTGATGTGTGCCACAGTGGAAAGCATGAATGAGTGTTTTAAGCTATTAATTAAAAGTATAAGAGGTTATTTTGAAAATTCTGTATAATGTTATGATCCTTCAGGTGTAAGGTCATTTTATATTAAAAAGGTTTTCAATAATTTTTTTTTTTTTTTTTTTTTCGTTATACACAGTGTTGGTTTCTATGTTACGCTTCAATTGCGACACCCTGTAGTATTCTATCCTGCCAAAGTGGTTTATCCTATATAGGTCAAACTAAGCATAATCTTAAATTTGCTTTAAATTAACATATCAATTATGTTCAAGAAACAAGCCAACAAATTGGCCATTTCTAAGTATTGCTAGAAGAAAAGCATAATTTTAAATTTAACACAGCTAAGATAATTTGAGGCCTAAATCTAGACTTGAAGCTTTATACATGCATAAGAATCTTAATAATATTGTTAATTATTATTTTGCTATACCCTCTTTATCTGAGTATTAGAAATATTACATTCAATCCACACTTTCCTTAGTTTTTTTTACATTTTTCACAACTACCATCTTTCATTTTCCTGTTGGCTAATCCTCTACATTCTGCTCTATACTTTTGGTTGATAAACAGTTGTAGAATCCGATTCCCTTCTTTTATTTAGGAGCACTTTCCATTCATTATTTTAAGCACTGATGTATAAAATAATGAATGACTCAGTGCTATTGGAACAGCAGTCTGCAGTTTGATTATTCCTTTTGGCATTCTACACATTGAAGACCTTTTCCTGTGTTTATTTATCTAGTTCCAATTCTCCTGTTAATATTAGGTATCCGCTTTTGTAATGATCGATAGATGGCGCTTTTTCAGTTTTTGTTGTTAGTAAATATCATAGCCACGTGTATTTATTTTTGTTCTTTTTGTTATTCTACTTAATATTCATACTATAATTTCTCCAGCATTACATGATGGAAAATTGATTGCTTTTGGAAAAAAATAATTCAGTTTATTCAAAGTTCGATCGGAAGTAGATTTTTAACTGAAGTTGAACAAATATTAGCTTCAAATCATCTGATTAATTCTTTACTTCCATTAGCCGAAGCAACTGAAATTTTAAATTTGTCATTTGGAAATAAATGGAAGCTTAATTCTGGATTTCTTGATCCTTTGGAGTTACACTGGAGCACACAACAGTATGTGTTATCTTTACATCGGCATGCAATGGTGGCTTAATGAAAGCTGAATTAAAGCATGTTTATTAGCCCACCAGAGAGCGAGCATTTCATTACAATCGTGGATTAAGTATATTTAATATAAAAAGTATATCAGAGGAGATAAAGAAAGAACATTAGCACATTAACTACTTCTCTTAAACTTTTTGTTAAACTTTTGTTTATAACATTTCCCCTTACATGAAAAGCAATGTCAGATTATCCTAGTTAAGGCTGTACGTCAGTAAGGATCACTCTTTCTCCTTTCCATGTAATACTATAGGATTTATTACTTCATTTTATAAGGATATTTCACTCAAAATTGAAGTTTTTCAAATTCTTTTTTTACTTCCTTATACAAAGTATTTTACATATGTGACTGTCTTGATGTCTAGTTGCACACCTACAACTTTGGTTCTAATACCAACTACTGTTTCAGAGATATCAATGAATTTTCGTGATGTCTGTATGTTGCAAATTGATATATAGGTTTGTTATAACAAATAGTTGTGCACCTCCCTTTTTTGGACTCTCTGTGATTTTTGGTTTTGGAGATATTTAGGAAAATTATATTCAAATTGACCAAAAATACAAAAGTTTTGGCCATTATATATGACCTACCATCATAGAGATTCCAAAAGAAGCTAATGATAAAGCCAGAAATGATATTGTTATAAAAGTTGAAAACTTTTGCATGTAGAAAATTATGCTTAAGGACATAAGCAGGTTCTAGTCAATGAATGCATTTTATTCACTGAATATTCAGCATGTAGATGGAACCAGTAATGATAGTGTTATGAAAGTTGTTAAAATTTTTATGTATAAAAAGTAATTTTTTAAAGACATAAGCAGGCTCTTATTGACAAGTACATTTTATTTAATGAATATTGAGCCCGTAATGTTATTGTTGTGAAAGTTGTCGACATTTTAGCATGTAGAAATTTATTTTTTAAGACAGAAGTAGGTTCTACTCAATGAATGTACTTCATTTAATGAATACTCAGTCTGTAGAAAGAACTTGTAACAATACCGGTAAAAAAAAATTATTGACAAGTTAGGATACAGAAAGTAATTCTTAAGGAGACATGCAAGTTCCAGTAGCCACATGCACTTTATTTAATGAATATTCAGCGCTCAGATAGAGCCTATAATGACATTATTATGAAAGTTGGTGACATTTTTCTGTGCAGAAAATAATTCTTAAAGACATAAGCAGGTTCTAGTCAATGAATGAACTTCACTTAATGAATATTCAGCTTGTAGATAGAATTTATAATGGTACTGATGAAAAAAAAAGTTATTGATATGTTAGCATATACATTAATTCTTAAAGAAATAAGCAGGTTCTAGTCAACAAATGCACTTCCTTTAATTAATATTGAGTAAACAGTTGGATAAATCTCGTTTTTGTGCTACAAAAAATAATATTCTTGAAACAATCCAATGAAATGGTCATTTTTACTACAGAAAACAAATAATCATTGATAAATATAATACAGAGCATAAATTTTGCTAAATTGGGAACAACCGAATATTTCGGAATGGAATTTGAATTCATCGAGAGTATTGTCAGTGTTTATGGAATTTTCAAGGTAATTCAGCGTGAGAAACCAATACATCATTACAATATTTACAGAACTAGACTCCTACTGAGGTTAGAGTTTCCAAATTTTGTGAATCTATCATTTTTTTGCCACATTTGAGTGCCTAACTTGACGTTAAGTCAAAGCCCACCTTCGTGGAAATGAAAAAAACTTTAATCTGTTTCCACGTTTACTGTAATACTGTATAGAAAATAACACATAAAGATATAGGCAAGTTTTAGTCTACAAACATCAGCAATCACTTTTTTTTTTATATTGTCTTGTGAGTCATTTATAGAACTTTTGAATAATTTTGTTCTGTGCTATAAACCAATGAATTTTTCTAGAATATTCCAGAACTCTGTTCTTATTGAAGTTGGAGCTTCCAAACTTTGGCATCCCTAAACTACAATTTTTCGCCATGTTTGGTCACCAAATTCGATGTTGTATCGCCAAATTCAATGCCAAGACAAAAAATATACACTGGGTACTAATTTGTAGCTTGGCGAGATTAGCGATGAATTTTTGCGGCAAATATTGTTTCAGGATAGCCAGAAACCCTTTCTAAATTTCAACTAAGTTAATTATTTTGGTAAAATTTATCATTTCTCGCCATTAATTTTTGCCAAAGAGAATAAAACTGAGCCATCTATACTCGAATCATTTTCATTGTACTCAAAGTTGTGCATTTGCCAATGAGAGATTCTGTAATTAGCCGTGGAGTACTATTCCCTGAAAAACTACTATATTTGTCTTGGTTATGAATACATATCTACATAGATGATATATAATCACATTGTGACTTTTTTGAGTTGGAGTAGCAGTTTTTTTTTTTTTTTCCTTTTTTTTTTTTTTTTTTAAGGAAAGTTCATGAACTGGAATCTGCCTGTTTATTTATGAATCAGTTACTTTACACAAAACTGTGAATGTTTTCATAACAATATATATATTCCTATGGTTATATAAGCAAGTCAAGTGGTGTCCACATCAGATTTTTTTAATACTTTTTGAGCATATCATCTTTCATCTTAATCAGCAATACATTATCTTATATTATTTTATTAGAATCAGATTAGAAAAAACATTATTTTCATAAATTAAAATTTTTAATAAATTAATCATTTATGTATTATAATTTTGAAACCTGAATTTCATGAAAAACAATATTGAAATTTATATTTAAAAAAAAAAAAAAAAAAAAAAAAAAAAAACTACTCACTAAGATAAAAGATGACATGTTCAAAAAATGGAATTAAAAAAGTAGAATTTAAAAAACTTAGTTTTTAAGTGAGATATCCTAGTAATATGAAGCTAGAAAAATTCCATAGGATTACACGGGAAAAAACAAAGGGTAAATTTGATTCATGTGCAGCCTACACTCAAGAGCCAAAACATTATGACCACTCCTACATTTTGCAATGAACTCGCCTGGATGACGTGAAAGGTACGTGATCAGGTGGGAGTTGTATTTAACTGCTGCTGGAGAGTCTGGAGTATCATTCTTTTGCTTACTTTTATGTATGATGGGAAAGGCTGTCGATCTAAATGAATTTGATAGAGGGCAGATTGTAATGGCTCGAAGGCTCGGAACAAGCATTTCCGAAACTGCACGACTCGTGGGTTGTTTGCGATCTACAGTTTTAGTGCTTATGCAAAGTGGATGAATGACAGTGAAACCAGCAGCAGATGACATGGTGTTGGACATCCACACGTTATCAAAGAAAAAGGTCGTCGGAGATTGTCCCGCTTGGTGAAGCATAACCGGAGCCAAACAGTTGCTCAGCTGACAGCTCAATACACTGCAGGGCCAAGTAGAATTGTATCGAAGCACACTGTTCAGCAGACACTGTTGGATTTAGGGCTACGCAGCAGATGTCCTACTCATGTGCCTCTGCTGACCAAGCGTCATCGTAAACTATGCCTACACTGGGCCCGGGAACATCGTGACTGGACCATTGATCAGTGTAAGAGAGTTGCCTGGTCAGACAAATCACGGTTTGTCATTCATCATGTCGATGGCCGTGTCAGGATATGACATCTTCCAGGCAAACAGTTGCTCCCTCAATGCACAGCAGGTCATACACAGGCTGGTGGTGGCGGTATTATGCTTTGGGGGACGTTCTCTTGGACGTCTCTGGGATCTGTAGTTGTGGTAGAGCAAACCATGAATACTACGGAGTATCTGACTATCATTGCAGACCAGTTGCTCCTTTATATGGTGCCTGTCTTCCCAACTGGAAATGGAATGTTCCAACAGGACAACGCTCTATGTCACAAGGCTCGAATTGTGTTTTAGTGGTTCCAGGAACATGATGCTGAATTCCAGTTAATGTCTTGGCCGCCTAACTCCCCAGATCTCAATCCGATAGAACACATTTGGGATGTCATGGAACAGCAGTTCAGAGTTCAAATACCACCAATTTGCAATATCTGGGATTTGTGTGACCGTTGCTTAAACATCTGGTACAATCTGTCTCCGGCCATCTACCAAAGACTTGTGTCGCCCATGCCAAGGCAGGTTGCAGCTGTGTTGTGGGCCAACTCATTATTGACAGGTGGTCATAATGTTTTGGCTCTTGAGTATATATACAAATTACAAAACATGAACATCATATTCTCGTAACAAAATTTAAAAGTTTTTAAATTGCAGATTTAGCATTTGTAAAAAAATTTATATCAAAATGATGCCAATGGCAATGTCCTTTTTTGCATACTTTTAGCAATCAGAAAAGCTGATGATTATAACTAGCATTTGCAACCTGTGATTAATTATGCTCATCTGTCATGATATAGCTTAAATTAATTAAGCTCCTCTTCATAAAATAAACATAATACTTTATTTTAATTTATATTTTGCATAAAACATTAAAAATATACTGCCCACCTACATAACTGTACATGTTGACAGCTGTAAATAGGTTAAAACTTTATCGGGTGACAAATGTTGTTTGTTTGTATTGTTAAAATGTCTTAAAAATTGAAATTAATTTTTCACTTTCCTATTCTGATCTTTTAGTAAAACAGGGCTGCATTACGAAAAATGCAATATAAAAAGGTTTTTAAATACCCTAAAAACTTAAAAAAAAAAAAAATTGCATAAAAGATGACAAAAATAATTAAGTAATTTATATCTTACATAATTTATATCTTATTATAGAAGATATATCTTTTAATATTTTTAATCGATAACCTTTTTAATCTTTTAATTTTCTTAATATTTATATCTTATTATAATTATGTCTTTATACATAATTTATATCTCAAGCACTGAAATTAAATGCAACTGTAAATAAAACTGTAAATTTATGAAAATGAAATGTATTAAAGAGATATTTGCAAATTACCATAACTGATGCAAAAATTTTTATACTACACATGAAAAATAAAAATTATCTCATTTTATTTTCCCCGACAGAAATAAATAATAACCAATTTCCTTTGCTCACAATCCTAATAATATTTTTTTATATACACATAATTTTTTATCAAACAAATTTTAAGCTATTCATTATCATATTTTGAACTATTCTAATTTTCTCAAAAAATTTTCAATTGCTAATTCAGTCTGTGGTTGGCATCTTTAAAAGTAAAAGCTTATTCTTTAAATATGTAAGCAAAAATGAAGTATTAAACTTATAAACATAGAAAAACCTTAAAACATTACTTTATGTGTCGTTGTTTAAATTTCTGAGCCGGGTACCCGGCCCTCATCAGAACGACATCCTCTGTGGAAGACTTGAGCTTGAAATAGCAATTATGAGTTCACAGTTCCAAAAATATTTTAATATGAAAAGAAAGTATTTTAGAAAATTACTATTTAATTAAATATATTTTTCAGGCAGATTACTTTGGCATCTCCAAATGTCCATCTTATAAGATAGTGTCGTAGACAAAAGTCGGGTTTAGGAGATATGATATCTAGTTTTAAAATATGCCATATTCTTGCAAGCTTTTTCTAAAAAGCAGAATCATTTTGCTGTCATTTAAATTAATTTACGATTATTTGTAGAAATATGCAATTTTTACTTGGACTGTTAATGATATTCAATTTTCTAATGGACACTGTTGTTTACTTTTTTTAAGTCACCACATTATTTTGTTTAGTTGCCACATAGTGATCAGGTCTATAAAAAATACTTATGAAATAAATCTTTAAATGATCCCTAGGGTAACGACAAAGAAATCAACACCATTTTGTGTGTGCTTTTAAATTTGTCCTATAAAAAAATAATTAAGTTTTAAATTAATTAATTATTAGTAATTTTTAGTGATTATTATTATTTTATTTTATTTTTTTTTCCAGAAAGAATTGGCCTGTTTATTGTTTTTATTACTCAGAAAATTATTTTGTAGAAAAGTAATTATAAAATGATATTAAATTTTAATTACATTAAAAACAAGACAATATACATTAAAAAAATATACAATTTAAAACATTAAAACATAAATTTAAATGTTTTTAGCCTTTTACAGGCTCTTCATCAGTAAAAACATCAAAAAGTAAATGCTGAGAAGAACAACAGATCTCCTTTAAGAGAGTACAGTGTATTCAGAGGGGACTGTGTATGCCTCATTAAACGGCGAAAAATGCTGTTTCATAAACCAGCCTTCCAGGAAAATTCTTGAATGATAATTTGAACAGTTAGATATGAATATTTTAGTATTGTTAAAATCAGGTAGATGGTCAGTTTCTATGGCATTTTGCACTATTTTACAACGTATATCACGATTTTTGAAATTTTTTTTATGTTTGAGAATTCAAGTGTGAAGGGAAAGTCCAGTTTCACCAATATAAACCTAACTGCAAGATTTACAAGGGATATTATAAATAATACCTGTACGAAAAAAAAGGGGAGGATAACATGTTTAAAATTAGAAAGGAAATTGTGATGAACAAAATGATGATATAAAAGTATAAAATGATGACTGTGCAAAATAAAGGTGAAATTTCAAGAGCGGGAGTTTCCTGCCCCGCAGATGGTATTTTCAGCAGCCGGGAGTAGCCAGCCTGGGGATGTTTGCCACTATCAAAATTCTTTAAAAAATAACTTGAAGGTGCCAGAAAATAGGGTGTTTACATGATTAGAGAACAGACTGTAGGAATCTGACGCAAAGATCAGGGTGCTGCAGGCAATGCCGAGTTGAAATTTCAAGGTTTAGATTATACGGTTTGTCAGGATTTAATTTTATTTAAGAGGGTTAAGTAGTTAGTTTCAGAGGTCTCCAACCAGTTTAGTACTAAAAAAAAAAAAATCAATATTTAACAATAGTCATCATGAATTTACAAACATCAATCCTTTCCAATTTGAATGGGGAGAGGGTAATTACCCTCATTACCCCCTCTGTGGATACGCCCCTGAACTAGGGATTTTGTTATCAGGATGGCATAGAAATTTCAGTCACAGTTCCATTTTACCATGAAAAATAATTTACCTGTTCTCTGTATACTCTTTTCTCTTCTTCTGCTGTTGGTCTAACTGTCCAACCAGTTGTCCTACACAATATAATCAAAGAAAAAACATTATTCAAGCAAAATTTTGTCTTTGATATCAGGTTAAAAATTAATATATATATATATTTTTTAATTTGGATAAAATATTATGAAATACTCATGTTACTGAAATTAAAATTAATTTAAATTTTAACTAGGCAACATTTATTTCATTAGTTTTTTTTTATAGAAAATCAAACAGAACAGGAGAGGGGGGAAAAAAAGAGATATTCTATTATTAATGTTTTCTTTCATGTTATCTTTCACTTCAATGAAAAAATTGGAATTTTTGCTTTTCAGTGCTTTTTAGTTAAAAGTGAAACAATTTTCCATACATGACATTAAAGTTCCTTTCATAGATATAAGAAAGAATTATGATTTTATTATTTTAAACTCATATTGTATGATAATCTAAAGAAAATTCCATTCAAAATTCATAACTTGAAAATGATTCTGAAGTTTCTCTTGTAAAGTGTTTCACTATAAGATACTTTCATAATGCAAAAGTCAGAAAACTGAACAACTTCTAGAGCAGAAGTAACTGACTAGTATGTGATTCTCATCTGTTTATATTAAATAATGCTTATTAACAGGGTGACTAACATTAGAACTTTTCCAAATTCCCTGACTTTTCCATGACTATTTTTCATCATTTTCCCTCACTTATGCTGTTTTTTTCCAAAAAATTTCACAAAATTAGCAAATAATTTAGCAATTTACAATAACGAGCTTTCAAATATAGTTTATTTCCACAAAATTTGTCAAAATTTCCTGACTTTACATAAAATTCCCTGATTCCCAGACTTTCCTTGATTGATTAATTAATTCTGGATTTTTGGAATCTTGTTGAGCTGTCAATCATAAAATTAATGACCAATAGAAAAGTGTAGAAAGAGACTAACCCTTTATCTACTGCATTATGAAATGGACAAAAAATGTGTTTGAAACATATTTTTTTAGTTACTTAAAAGTAATTTTTAAATATACATGCAATAAAAATTACACATATCACCTTATTATAGTAATTAATGATGATTTAGTGATGTAGTTCTTTAGTGTACTACTAGTACATAGAAGTCGAAATTGGACCTTAAAAATATGTGAAATTGTATTTACTTTTTCTAAGATTGATGGGAAATTCTTGAGGTAATATAGGAATTAATTATAATATACGTGATGATCTTTAAAAATGCCAAGCAAAAACAGCAAGATCCTCTCTGGAATAAAAATGGTTACATGTTGCATCTAGTGCCTTGTAAAGAAATTAAAGTGAGGTACATGTGTTATATTCTTATAAATACCTTTGACATTTCTCCCATAAATTCAATTTTATGGGCTTTTTAATCTAATGGTATTTTAAGGAACCATTGGTAGATAAAGAATTAATAATAATTACTATCCTTCAATAGATGAAGCAAGAAAAAACAATACAATATCATAATAAGAATAAAGTCTAACATGATGTTTGATGTCTATCTGTTAAATTTAAGGTTGGTGATGATGTAATTTATGAAGAATTTCAAAACCCAAATACACATAAATAAATTTCACATTATTTAGGTCCATATAAAATTTTAAAACATCTTGAATTGACAACTGAATGACGCTTGATTTGTTAAATTTATGGTTTATGATTATATAATGTATGAAGTATTTCAATACCCAAATACACATAAATTAAATTCAGATTATTCCGGCCCAAATAAAATTTTAAAACAACTATCTGAAGTTAAATACCTTATAAAAATTCTTTTTTAATATGTGACAGAAATATTTTGGCTACAGTTACCAGCTTTTTCTAAAAAAAGAAAAAGCCAACAAGAAAGATAAATAGAAACCACTTAAGCACTGAAGATTGCTACGACTGCAGTCGGAATATATCTGTTGCACATTAAAAAAAAGATGTTTATAAGGTATTTAAATTTAGAAATGTTAAATATCCTTTTCAATAATTAAATATCTGAAGTTAATTTTGAAACTGATAAACCTAGTCCTCATTTTATGAGAAATTCAGAAATTGTCCATTCATAAAATAGTAAAATTATCCTCAAAATTTTAAATTAGGTCATGAATAATTTAGGTATTTCCGTAAGTTAGAGGTGCCAAGTTCCAAAAAGAGCTATCAGTAATCAGAGTTATATACTTATGCAATATGGAGGCGTGAACCTCTGATGCTATTTTCCCCGAGAAGAGGAAGCTATCTCTCAGATTCTATTGTATATTATTTCATATAACTTTGTATAGGTCAGGGCCATTATGAAACCTTATGTGGAATCTGTTTCAGCGCATATAGCCAGATAAGTGACGCTCCTGTGCTTCAATTTTTACAGTGAACGGTAAGGCTATATACAGATTCTATCGTATATAATTACATAAAACTTGGTACATGACAGGGCCATTTTAAAACAATATACTGATTTAATTTAGATGCATATGAGATGATAGGTGGCACTGATGTTCTGTAATTTACTCCATGAATAGGAAGACAACTTCTAATGAAAGGCCATCTCTCTGGAGAGCCAATTTTCTATGGCACGATGGGTACCCTCCCCCCCTTAGGAAAATTCCACTGTATATATAAAACTTTGTATAGGACAGAGCCATTATGAAACATTATGTGGAATCACTTTCAGCACATATAGCCAGGACGCTCCTGTGCTCCAACTTTTTCCCGTGAACGGGAAGGCTATATATCAGATTCTAACGTATATAATTACATAAAACTTGGTATATGAGAGGGCCATTTTAAAACAATATACTGATTCAATTTAGGTGCATATGAGTTGATAAGTGGCGCTGATGTTCTGTAATTTACTCCGTGAATAGGAAGACAACTTCTATTGAAAGGCCACCTCTCTAGAGAGCCAATTTTCCATGGCACGATGGGCGGCTCCCTTAGGGAAATTCCACTGTGATCAACGGATGCGAAGATTAATTTTTTCTTAAGAATATTCCTTCAGGCACCCTGTACACATTTTTTTCTGTGGAAAGAAAAAAGTATACACTCAGAGAATGGCACGATGATCTCCAAAACCACGAGGAGTACTAACATATGGAATGGTACAAATATTAACAGTAATATTATTAACAAGATTGCAGTTTTTGATAAATGTTCATATAATAAACTCTCTCTATATAGTGCCCCCCTGTCGGGGAGATGATGTCCCCCCGTCGGAGAATTTCCGGTGCCTCTACTGCATGGATAACGATTGTAGAGTTGAAAATACAGGTGTTAACATGGAGTACCTGTTTTTGTTAGATTTAATGGTTTACATGTGATAACATTTTTTAAGCTGTTTGAATATAGAACTCAAAGGAATCCTGAAGAAAGGAAAAATTTATTGATGGATTGTCTCACATCAAACATTCTGGTAAATATAATTGAGCATCACCTGGAGAGTGAATATGCCAACATCAAATAACATTTACTTGACTGTTATAAAACTTTGTGTGAATTAACTTTTGAAAATTTTATCCAATTAAAATTTGAAGGTAACATTGACGAGTACTTTAGGAAAAAATTATCGATTGGGAAAAAGTCAAACGGAGAAATGTTATACTGTAATTAGCATAACACTGTTTTATTTTTATGTTTCAATTAGCATAACACTATTTTATTTAAAACTACAGGTTTTCAGGTTTTTCTTATTTAAAAGGCTTTCTTGTTTGAAATTAATCTTGAAACTCTGCAAATTTTAATTAAAATCGATCATGATTTAATTATTTAAAATAATTCCATTTTCCCTTTGAAAATCAGCATTTATCAAAAAATAGATAAATAAATAATTCCAGCAATTCCGAATTAAAACAATAATTTAATCAATTATCCTTTCCATAAAACTACTAAAAAAAATAGAGAAATCCCTAATATAGCAAACAAATAAAATAAAGAAAATCTAAAATCAGAAAAACCCAAAATTGTTTTATCAGCGGTCAATGTTTATATTTCATATTTAAAATATTTTTCTAAGTTTTATTTCCATTTATTTCTGGTTTCATGAGACTGCTTTTTAAATTTCATTTAATTTGATATATCACTCATCAAAATAGCTTAAAATTTAATATTTTTCCTTTCAAAAGTTCAAAAACAGCTTCCTTATTCACTAAGTTTCTAAAATTGGAAGTCAGCCATGTTTTCTTAAAGTATTTGTACTTCCGGCGCTTTGAGAGGGGAAATATTTTTCTACAGGCTTCCCGAACTTCCCAAGGACACACAGAGGATGCAATCTGCATGTGCTGTGACATAGCAAGCGTCACTTCTGACGTCAGTAGCGTCCCTTTCTAGAGCGTTGATTGGCTTGTTTCGTGACGAGTGCAAATTTACAATAGCTTTCGGGCAGAACAGCAGGGGACCACGAAGCAAAAGGTCATGTTTTCCAGCAGAGGCCGAGAATTATTCCTGTGCTGAAGCTCAGTGACAGAGTCTTATAAATATTTTTTCTGGCTAATCATCTTATACAACTCAATTTACTAGCATGGAGCAGCAGGGCTAAGATTCCTATAAGTATATGAAAGAATCTCCAAGATAGTTATGTCATCTTTAATGTGCTTGGTGAGCAGAAACATTCATCGGAAAATTTAAGGACTCTATGCTCTTCATCATCGGCTCTGATAACTTGGTGATTTTAGCATAAAATATTACGACCCATGTGCAACAATAGTTTATGTCCAATACAGCTTATGCATATAAGATATAAGAAATTAAAATCTCCATGGCTGAGTGACGTTACATCTGATTTCTAAGGCAATCAGGCTGAACAGCATATATCTGTTTTGAAAACTAAGTAATCTCAAGGCGATCCTACAGATTTCCACTCTTGGGGCCTACATTCTTGGAGCTTTGTTCCTTCATATTCCAAAATGCTGCATCTGTGTAAGAAAATATCTAAATTCGTAATAAGTGGATCTATTTTAAACAATTTAACTTCATAGAACTAGGAGTCAGAATTCTTCAGATGGATCGATTCAATTCAAACGGGGACCTGAAAACATTTTTTTCAAGAAACTTCTCAGTGATTAATTCATAACAGAGAACATTTTACTATGTGAACTAAAAGAAACATGAGCAATCTCTATTAACGTTTGTGAAAAATATAATTCGCCTACATGAATAATACATCTGATTTTTTTTGTCATAATAATCAAGATTTTGTGAATGTGATAATGTTTATAATTTAATAATTCTTTGATGGCACTGTCCTGCTAAATTTTATGGATTACTTCTAAAATAAAGATTATGCCTTCAACTAAGTGGTGAGTCAATCTTTTTTTATATTATATTTAAGTTTTCACTTGAGATATTTCTTTAGGATTCATTCCAGCTGAGCAACATTATTTGTGCTTCCACTATTTGAAAATACGATCACTAGGAAAACTTTTGCAATTTTATTTCTTAGCAGTAAACCTAAAATAGTAATTGTTATTAAACACTGACTTGTTTTCTAGAACTAATTTTTTCTACTTAATAGATTATGACTAAATTTGAAATTGTCATTAAATATTTATTTTTTTTTTCTAATCTTAAAATTACTCCTTTTTTTTTTTTTTAAATCCTTAAACCCTCCTTTTACATATGGTTTAACAAACGGCATGCCTGTGGAATATCAAAAAATTTTCCAGATACAAGAGATTAACACCCCATCAGAATGGATTGCTACCGCCAGGAGACTGCACTAAAAAGATGAACAAGAAAAAAAAAAAAAAAAAAAAAAAAAAAGATTTCATCAAAATGATGCTATTGATCAAATGATGTCCTCAAGTTCAAGACCATCCTGGAAATTTTCTCAACCCGCTCTGTGCCCATATTTATGTACTATATCTTCCACCTTTGAGCGCAAACATCTATCCTTATAGACAATGATATACTGCTGCACATAACATGTGACCGGTAGAATACTGAAATCAGCCAGCATTGCCACCGCCAAATTTTCATCAGCAAAATCAAGAATGATCAATTTTTAAAGTGAGTCATTTTTCCTGAAAAAGACTTTATAGGAATTCTAGATACTGTATCAGCAAGGAATATTATGCCAACAAATGCCTTAATTATTTTAAAACAGTAGAATTGAGCATGCTTAAGGACAGAAAACTTTTATCAGTCAATGGACAAATATCTGTAAGTAATGAAATTAACTTATATTATCAGGTTGGAGAAATTTCAGATTTTTTTTAACCTTTTCTGTAATAGATACAAATCTTGATTATTTATTATTTAATAATGATAGCATTTTGAAATTTAAACTTAATCTTGATTTTGAAAAGAAAAGAGTTCTCCAACTTAGTAAAGATATTACTTTTAATGAAACTATTTTAAATATACCCATTAATGATGATTATTTTCATGAAGGTGATAATTATTTGAAAAGCAATAACTATAATTTTTTTTTTTTTAATATAGTAGATCTTTAATAATTTTAATAATAATAGTAAATGTTCTCTTTCTTATTACTGTACTGATTATAAGACTAATGGTATAAATTCTAGTTTTGCTAATGAGAATGAAAATGCATGCAAAATTATTTTTGAAAGTAAAAATAATATTGAAAATGAGTTTACAAAAGAAATTCATGATACTAATTATAAAATAATGATAACAAATTAATTAATTTAGTTAAACAATATTTTAATACTTTTTTTGCATCACAGGTATGATATTGGTAAAATACATACAGAATAATACTGAGTTATCTATTAGTAGTCACTTATAGAGCCTCCGTTGAGGATAACAATTAAATCAAACAACAAATTGATCAAATGCTAAAATATATTATTAGACCCTCATGTAGCCCACATGCCTCTCTGGTAACACTTGCATATAAAAAGGAACAATTCCTAGGATTGATTCAGTATTAGATCAATTTTCCAGTGCGGAAGTTTTTTTCCACCCTTGATTTGAGAGCTGGCTATAGGTGGCCCCTGCATGAAAAGAATAAAGAAAAATTGGCCTTTACTACTAATTTCGGATTTTATAAAAGTAATCGGTTAATGTTTGGAGTTTGTTCTGAACCCTAAATTCTTCAAAGAGTACTTAGACGAATTCTTAATGAATGTCAAGTAAATTACTCTTTAAGTTATTTTTTCAACAGATTTTGAAGAACATATTAAATACCTAAAAGAAATTTTTACTATTTGTGAAAAGGACAGCATAAAATTAAATGTTATGAAATGTCGTTTTGAAAAAACCCATATTCAATATTTAGACTACCATATTTCCAATGGTGATTATTCACCTGACAATAGCAATATTGAAGCAATTAAAAAACTACTACCTCCCCATAATGTTAAAGATCTGCAGTGATTCCTTGGAACTATAAATATTTACCACAAATGCATAAAAGATTATGCAAAAATTAGAGCACCCGTAAATAAACTCCTTAAAAAAGATGCAAAATTTATTTGGATTGAAGAATGTCAAAAGGCTTTTGAATGTTTTAAAAAAGCTCTAATCACTAAATCCATGTTAAAACTATTTAAATCTATCCAATTCACTTTTTCTGTGATGCATCAGGTGAAGCAATAGCAAGTGTTCTCAAACAGCAACATCCAGATGGATACTTTTATACCATTGCCTATTATTCACATAAACTGAAAGATTCTAAGAGAAATTATTCAATATCAGTACTAGAATACTTAGTGATAGTAGATCATATAGATAATTTTTATTGTTATTTACACGGAGCAAAATTTACTGAGGGGATGGTTGTTTAGATGGTATCTTAAATTGTCAATGTTTGATTTTGACATTGTGTATTGGAAAGGTAGTAGTAACACAGAAGCCGATATGCTTACTAGAAATCCAATTTTAAATCATATACATGTACATATTTATGTACTATACAAAAAAATTGTCTTTTTCTCAACATTAATTGTTATACATCTCTGAGATAAAAATCACCTACATTCATCATGGAAAAGAATTTAAATAAATAATAATTTTAACAAATATACTCCATAACAAAAAAATCAACACGCCAAGGAGTTATCCAAATGAGACGAAAATTGGTAGATGTGATGTACATGCAAAGAAAAACAAATGATTACAGTTTCAGTAAATTTGAATGGTTTAATCAAGAGAAATGGCCTCACAAAAGTCAACAAGTCAATAATGCATTGGTCCACTTCTGACCCTTATGTAAGCAGTTATTCGGCTTAGTATTAATTGATAGAGTTGGATATATGTTCCTGCAAGATATCATGCCAAACTCTGTCCAATTGGTGCGTTAGATTGGCAAAATCCCGAGCTAGTTGTAGGACCCTTTTCATGATGCTCCAAACGTCCTCGGTAGGTGAGAGATCTGGCGACTTTACTGGCCAAACAATGTCAGGCAAGCAGGAAAACAAGCAGTAGAAACTATCTCTGTGCACAGACAGGCATTATCATGCTGAAATGAACTGGCAGGATTGTGTGATATGAAAGGAAACACAACGGAACATAGAATGTTGTCGACATACCGCTGTGTTATAAAGAAGCGATGGATGACAACCAAAGACGTCCTGCTATGAAATGAAATGACATTCCAGACAATCACTCCTGGTTGTCGGGCTGTATAGCTGCCGACTGTTGGATTGGAATCCCCCTCTTTTCGGGCGTCTCGAGATGCGTCGTCACTGGCCATTGGAACTTAAATCGAAGTGGAACTCATTACTGAAGAGAATTCTACTCCATTTAGTGGTATTCCAGTTCGAATGATCCTGATATCATTGCAAACATGCTTGTTGGTATACAAAGTTTAATAGTAGTCTGCACAAGGGACTTCGTGAGCTCAACCCCATTTTTCTGAATCACCTATTAATGGTCTTTGAAATCACTGAAGTACCAGTTGCACATAGAATCGATGATAATGATAAATTGGGGCTTTGAGTACCGCTCTGATGATTGATCGGTTCTCAAGTTCTGTCCTCTCTCTAGGCCGATCGCTTCCTCCCTGAAGCTGTGTTCGGCTATGTTTTACTCATTCCGGTCAACATAATCTAATAGTGGCATTGCTCCTATCCAATTGTCAAACAATTTGCAAGTTAAACCAACTGGCTTCTTTGAGCCCAACTACACACCTCTCTCAAACACTGTCATCTGTGCATATTGTTTGCATACCTGTATACGAGGCATAGTTACTGTCTATCTAAGTAGACAGAATGAAATTCTTGAAGAATTTATGACCTGGAATAAAATTTTCTCACTTTTAATATTTTGCCAATTGTGCAGTTAAGATGCACTGCTGCGTCACATGCTCATTCGATGGCAGCCAAACTTTAAAATTTTGCATTTTCCATCGAAACCTATATGCATGTCAATTTGCATCCAGTTTGCATTACTCCTTCTTGATGCGTCACTTTTTTGTTATAGAGTGTAGTTTGTACAGTGCAAATTTGTATAGGGAAATATAAAAGAAAATTTTGTGGTAGTCACAACATACTAGTTTTTTACTTATACTTACACTCTTGGAGGAGGAGGGGATCCTTGGCAAGTTTCAAGAATATCTGAAGTTATATCATCTTTATTTTCTAACCACTGTTGACATAATCCATACATTTGTTCATCAGAATCCCGCCCAGAACCAATCCACTGCCATTGCTGCTGTTTTTCTTTGTAATCCAGGAAAGGAACAAATGTATCAGGTAAAATATCTAGATAATAAATGTAAAAAAAAAAAGGCTTTTTATGTAAACTACTAATGAAAAATGGATAATAAAACAATATAACTATTAGTATTATTATTTGATACTTTAAGAAAAAGTTTCCTAAACAAATATAGTTTAAGTTCATATAATGTCATAAAAAATAATATGGCTACAATAATGTGATAATAAAGTTTGAAAATTGAAATAAATAAAAAAACAAATAAAATTAATAACAGAAATTTATTTAAATAAAAAAAAATGAAGTATTTTACACTCACTAATTAGATCACCGGCTAAAAATTTTAAAGCAGATGAAACAAGGTCTGACCAGGATTCTTGATAATTTAACCACTCAAATAAAGGTGCTGTTGGTCCACCTTGCCAGTTACGAACTTTCTCTTCAAGCTAGGTAAATAAAATAGAGAAAAAAATAAACTGTTTAGACAATAAATTATTAAAACTATTAAAATTAGTGTAAGTAATTGTTTTCTAATTTTAAAGTACAAATTTACAAAATATGGAAGTCATTGGTGTGGGTATAGATGTAGGTGTTACAACTGATAGACTGCAGTTGGATGCTAGGCCTAGGGCAAATGTCCTCCATGAAGAAGTCTTTTTGAAGGGTTCAAGTATTAATTTATATGAGCTTTGGAGAAATCTGTGAAATACTATATTGAATATAAAGATAAGCAAAATATTCTGGCAGGCCAGGTAGCTGTCAGATTTATAATCCAAAGTATGTAGGTACTTGAAGAATAGAAAGTGTTTGAAGTCCAATAAGTAAATATCAAATTCCTCCCAACTTAAAAATGTAGTCTTTTAATGAACGTATCTGCAGTCAAGGCAAGTAACAGTTGCCATGTCTTCTCCAGAGTTGATTTTGTACTTTATCTCAATTTGTACTAATTCACCATCTTATGCTCCCATTACACACAAAAACTTTTTATGCAATTTCCATTTGAGACAATTTTTGCTCCAATTTCTGGAAGCGAATCTGAAAGAGGGTTGCAAAAGTTGAGTCAAAAATTATCTAAAAGACAGGTTTTCACAGTGTTCAGTACATGTCAAGGTGCACTTATTTATCACTCTTTTCCGGGCTTACATGAAATCTTCATGTGGAATGAAAAGAACTGTGAATTGCTTCATGCCGCCATGCTGGCTGGCTGCATTTTTTCTTGGTGTGTATAAGGAACTATCACTTCATTGATTTATCATTGGAGGAGAAATTGCTGACACAAACAACATTTTAATGACTAGCCAAAAAAAGTTGTTCATACTCCTAAATCCTATTACACTAGGGGTTGAGGCGATTAACAATTGGCTCAAAAGTTGTGCAAAAAAACATTGTGTGCAATAGAAGCATTAAGAGATGCTTTTACCAAAATCTCACTCTTTGGCACTTTTGGTACCACTGTTTGGTACCAAACTCACTTTTGAACTGTATACCAATTATAGTTGGCTATAGTTCTAATCCAGTTGTTGTAAGGAGGTGAGAAATTTTGTATAGCAATTCTTTAGTCAATATCATAAATAAAGTCAAAGAATGCAATTCTCTTTCATTGCTTAGCTTCAATTTTACCAAAAATATCTGGTCTAGATAAGCTTAACTGAGTTGCAGGTTCATTTGACATTGCTAATCCATATTTGCAAATAAATGACCTTGAATAACAGTAGTGTCTAGAGGAATCTTTTTTGACTAACTAGGCACATCTGGCTGCAATGTCTTCTCCAGAATTGATTTTTTTTCAATGACTGTATATTTTAATTCACAATCTTGTGAGATGATCAAAAAATTTTTGTTGTAAGACAATGAATAATTTCATACCACAACTCTTTGACCAACATGATAAACATGAGCAAAGAATGCAATTCTTTTTTGCTGTTTAGCTTCGACTTCACTAACAATATCTGGTCTAAATAAGCTTAACTGAGTTCTAATCTCTTGTTTCAGGAAAAGAAATGCTGGATTGTTGCCTGTAGTGATACGAGGAGCTCTTCTGTATGACGCTAGGAAAATATTGAGGGCTTCCTGATTAAATAGATTACACATTTTAAAATATTATAGAGCTTGCTTAAGATTAAAAACATGTCTCTTAAGCCTGATCATTTGAAGCAGCATATTATGGAAGAGAAGTTAGATGGTGAATGCCTTTTTCCTTGAAGAATTGTTTTACTAATGCTGGAATAATTTTTTTATTGTTGGAGACCATTCTAACTAGAAATACATATCTAGCAAATAGTGAATATAATATACTAATAAGTGCTGTAGTATTCATATTAGGAACAAAAAAATTTCTAGCCATTTTAATTTAAATGAGAATCTATAATAATTAGTAGATAAATCCTACTTCTTTCTATAGATAGCATAATCCATGTGTATTATTTCTCATGGATTTGAAGAATATTTCCAATAATGTGTTTCATTTTTACAAGAAGATCCCGTATGTTTAGTATGCTCAATACAATCTTTACATAATTTTTTCAATGTCATCATCAATTTTTAGTAAACACATAATTATGCAAAAGCTTTCTCTTAACAATTCATAAATGCCCTCTTTGTAACCCCTATCCAGGGCTGCCAACAACTACGCAATTGGCGTAGTAACTACGCTTTAGCCTGCTTCTACTACACTCTACGCATCGTATACTTAAAGCTATGCTTTTCCTTTCCCCATCGTCATCTTGTTTACAATGAGCGAACTCCGATTTCACCACGGATTAAAAAAGTATAATATAAAACTGAATAGTGGCAGACACTGGGGAAAAAAAAAAATCTTTTTTCTTTCTTTCTTTTCTTTTTTTTTTTTTTTTCCATCGCAATCCAATCCTTATCAACTTTTAATTTTGCATTTCTAACAGTTGCCGCATAAAACATTATTCTTTGAATTTTATTTTTTATGTATGAAAGTGCTTCTTGAAAATATTGTTGCGTACTTGAGGGTTCGTGAGTTGTCCGGGAATGAAAGGCCAAACTTACAAAAATTCAGTAATTTATTCACAGAAAGTTCCAGAAAAATACAGGTCAATAAACCAATTATCAGCTTCAATTCAAGCAGTAACCACAGCTTAAACAACAGCTGTCAATAGCAAATCCACAGTACAAACTGTATAGCAATAACACTTGAAGCAAGTCTCTCTCAAAGAGGCTCAAGAGCAATGCAAGCACTAGCGAAGCTGGCTGAAAACTGAACTGAACTAACTGCCTTGGCGAGGAAGCGCTCCTTATATGCTGTTCCATGGAGCCCAGATTTTTCGAGAAAACTCTAGAAAGTGGTCAACCAATCAACTTACAGCTTCCATATTTGGTATATCCCATATAAGGATTTTCTCGCCAAGGTCGCCAAAAAAATCGCCAAGGTGGGAAAAAGTCGCCAAATTTGGCGCCAAATCCATTACTTGCATTACTGGGGCTTTTTAATGCGTTTTTAAGGGAAAATAAGGCTATTTCAACGCTAAAACGACTAGAAATGCACAAAATTAGCACTTTATCAACTTACTAAGCCTCTTTGAAAGAATTTATACAAAAATAAACACAATTATTTACAATTTTGTAACACTGCCCCCCTCCCAAGGACTGCACGTCCCGGGCAGTGCAACCCTTGGTCAAGAGGCGAAACTAAACAAATTTACACAATCTAAAACACAAAAACTAAGTTGCACATAAAGATAACATAGAAATATAAATTAAGTGGGAAATATTTACAAAATTCACAAATATGTACAAATATTTATATACAAATATTTACAGTGCGCATGCTCAAATTTTACCAGTATTTACATTTTGAAATTTAATTTTACCGTTACTTGTGGTACTTGGCTAGCCTGTTATAGTGCACCACCTTCGGTTTTGATGAAGGTGTTTTAGTGATCCGCACCACTACATCATTCAGCCTTTTTAAGACTGTGTACGGTCCGTCCCAGTGGCACTGTAACTTGGGAGAGAGTCCTTTGCGTCGAACAGGATTCCACAACCAGACCTTCTCTCCTTCCTGGAACTCATGTTGTGTAGCCTTTAGATCGTACCTTGTCTTCATTTTCTCCGTTGCCATGTTAATCCGCTCCCGAGCAAAGTTGTGTACGTCCTCAAATCGTGCCTGGAGATCTTGGATGTACTCCTCGGGCGATGAGGGCGCATCGGGTGGACAACCAAACAGGAGATCACAAGGGAGACGAAGTTCACGTCCAAACAGTATCTGGGCTGGAGTATAGCCGGTGGTTTCATGGACAGCACTTCGATAAGCCAGCAGGAACAATGGCAACTTCAAGTCCCAATCTTGCTGGTTCCTTGATACTAGAAGAGAGAGGTTATTCAGGATGGTACGATTGAACCTCTCGACCATGCCGTCCGACTGGGGATGTAATGGTGTTGTCCGGGTTTTGTCTATGCCGAGTAGTTGACACAGTCCTTTGAAAACATCAGAGGTAAAGTTCCTACCTTGGTCGGTATGAAGTTGTAGGGGCGTGCCGTACCTTGACACCCATTGCTGCACTAGGACCTCTGCGACTGTGCATGCCTCTTGATTGGGAATGGGATATGCCTCAGGCCACTTGGTGAAATAGTCTATCACGACGAGGATGTATTTATTTCCACTGGAGGTCCGTGGCAAAGGACCCAAGATATCGATTGCAATCCGTTCAAATGGTGCTCCCACGTTATACCGTTGCAGTCTTCCTCGACTTCGTTTCTGCGGGCCTTTACGTGCCGCACAAGCATCACAGGATTTACACCATTTCTCCACATCCTCCTTTGCCTTGCACCAGTAGAAGCGTTCCCGAACTTTCTGCAGAGTCTTCATTACCCCAAAATGGCCTCCGGTAGAGCTACTATGCAGTTGTTCTAAAACAGCTGGAATTTTTGATCTTGGTAATAACATCTGCCATCTGAAGCTTTTCCCATCATCAGATTCCCACTTTCTGTATAATACGCCGTTTCTGATATGAAGAGAGTCCCAAAGTGCCCAATAACTTTTCGTAATGGGACTAAATCTGGAAATGTTCTGCCAGGTAGGTCTGTTGCTGGTCGTCTCCTTCAGTTGTAATATTAATTTTATGTCAGGATCTTCCAACTGGGCTTTTCTAAGTTCTTCGTCACTCCATGGATCGGGATCTTGTTCTGGTGGTGTTGAGGTAGTAACTTGGCAGGCCACCGGATTTATCGGCAGGTATTTCTGTTCGGCTCTAGAGCAGTACTTGCAGACTTCCGAGCAGGGCTTCCGGGACAAGGCATCTGCATTACCATGTAGAGTCCCTTTACGATGACGTATCTCGAAGTCATATTCCTGGAGGCGTTGTATCCACCTGGCAATCTGTCCTTCCGGGTTCTTGAACTGGAGCAACCACGTTAAAGATGCATGGTCAGTCCGGAGCAGGAATCTTCTGCCATAGAGGTAATGATGGAAATGTTCTATGGCTTTTACGATGGCGAGTAGCTCTTTCCTGGTGGTACAGTAATTTCGCTCTGGTTTAGACAGGCATTTACTCCAATAGGCAATGACATGTTCTTGACCATCAATTTCCTGCGACAGAACAGCACCGACACTCTCATGGCTGGCATCGGTATCAAGTATGAACTGTCTGTCGGGCTGTGGATACGTCAAGATAGGAGATGATGTTAAGGCCTCTTTAAGTCGCTTGAACGCATTTTCACATTCATCTGTCCACAGGAACTTCTGTTTGGCTTCCGTCAGCTTGTGGAGTGGTCTGGCAATATTTGAGAAGCCCTTGACAAACTTCCTGTAATAAGTGCATAACCCCAGGAAACTTCGTAGTTGGTGTACATTTTCAGGGCGACTCCAGTTCTCGACTGCAGAGATCTTCTCCGTATCAGTTCTCACACCTTCGGCAGAGATGATATGGCCGAGGTAGCTCACTTCACGACGGAACAAGTTACACTTGCCTGGATTCAATTTGAGGTTAGCCATTCTGAGTTTCTCCAGCACCTTTCGGATGTTTCGTAGATGGTCTTCAAAGGTGCGCCCCACAATGATAATATCATCCAAATACACCAGACAGGCTTCATAGGAAAGTCCTTTTAGCACTGTCTCCATCAGGCGTTCAAAGGTGGCAGGAGCATTACATAATCCGAACGGCATAACTTTAAATTGCCACAGTCCTTGTCCCGTGGTGAATGAAGTCTTCTCACGATCATCAGGATGTAACTCTACTTGCCAGTAACCGCTCTTCAGATCCAAAGTCGAGAACCATTTATTGCCAGCAAGTGTGTCTAATGTGTCGTCAATTCTGGGAAGAGGGTAACTGTCTTTCTTCGTGATGTCATTCAAACGACGATAATCCACACAAAATCTTGTTGAACCATCCTTTTTCCGCACCAGTACTATGGGAGAGGCCCAAGGACTCGTTGATGGCTCGATGACATCATCGTGCTGCATTTCACTTAGAAGTTCAGTGACCTCTTCCTGTTTAGCAAAGGGAAGTCTTCTTGGATGTTGTTTGATTGGAGGATGATTTCCTGTATCAATTCTGTGCTGGGTGATGTTCGTTCTCCCGACGTCTTCAGGTGTTCGAGAAAAAAGGTCTTTAAATTCATGGAGTAGCTTCTCCACAGCACATCTCTGTTCCTTTCCTAACTCTGCATTCTTGAGTAATTCCGTTATTAATTGTTCAGAAGACTTGGATTCAGTTGATTGCGTGGGGCGGTTGATGCATGTTACAGGAGTGCAGGCTGCTAACACCTCATCCTTCTTCACTGTTCGGACCTTATCGCTGATGTTTGCGACTCTCACAGGAATAGTACTCTTTGAGAGATCAACTAGAGATGAAGCTACCAAAACTCCTCTTGGGCTATTGTCTGTATTCGGGTATTCAATCAGTCCATAGCGGAAGTATTGCTTTGTAGGTGGTGTTCCTGAAACTATTGTCTCTGTGTGTGGAGGGATGGAAATTTCAGACTTGGCTGTTATCTGGCAAATTGTCTGAATGTCTTGATTTTCAGTGTTGAACACAGCGATGTCTTCCGAACTCGAATGCAGTTCATTATTCTTGAAGTCCAATTGAAAGTCAAATTTTCTCAGGAAATCAATTCCAATGATTAAAGGATCTCTTATATCAGCCACATATGCCATATGATGGTAACTGGCATTCCCAAAAGTGATGGCCAAGTTCATTTTTCCATATATTTTGATTTCGTCTCCGGTCACAGTCTGGAGTTTAACGCAGGGCGGAGTCCAGATGATCTTCTCTTTTAGTTCTTGAGCCAAATCCGTTCTAATGATGGTCACATTGGCTCCCGTGTCCAGAATCATCCGGCAGGTGGCGTTGTTGACTTGGCCATAGACGTAAAGTCCATTATCGCCGCCACTCATCGATGAAACATGAAATACTGTAAATTGGGGCTCTTTAATTTCAGGCAACCTCCGCCCCGCGAGATGGCCTCCTCCTAGTTTCCCTGCAGTGATGGTGAAGCCGGGTGATTTCCTATAGTTGGTCGTACAGGGCAGTTCCTCTTCACGTGACCATCCCCTCCACAGCCCCAGCACTTTATCTTCCGGTCCTTTATTTCCTTTTTATTCTCCAGGCTGCGCAATCTCTTTAAGATCTCTTCGATACTTCTCTTCATTTCATTTTCACCAGCAGGGGTATCGCTTAATGAGACTGCTCTTATGGTATGGCGGTCTTTACGGGAGGCTTGTTGGGCTGCCTCTATCCTAAGTGCATAGCCTAAAGCTGATTCTACGTCTCTGATGTTGGACAGTCTTAGCGCTTTTTGAATTTCTGGATCACGAACAGCATCGATAAAGTACTGAAGAGCTAAGTCGTTCCGAGTGTCAGCATGACAGTCTGAGAATGCTAGATGTGACAATCTCTGAATGTCCGCTGCCAGCTCTTGCAAACTTTCGCCCGTTTTCTGGTAACGGGATTTTAGCTGGAGGCGACTATAGTCCTTAGAACACTTCTCTCCGAAGCGTAGCTCCAGTGCTCTAGTCAGGGCCTCGAAGTCGTTCCTTTCTTCTTTAGAAACATTTCTCAGTATCTCGGCTGCATCTCCCCGTAATGCTGCTGCTAAGTGGACTGACTTGGCGGTAGAGTCCCAGCCGTTAGCTTCAGCTACGATGGAAAACTGCGTCCTATATACATGCCAAGAGGAACTGCCGTCGTAGGTAGACAACTTAATAAATTCCTGATTCTGGATTCTTCTCTCTTTCTTTTCAGTTTCCTGGGGCAAGGAGATCAACTTCTCGTCTACTTTTCTCTCAAGATGTTCCTCTACTTTCTTCATGACTTTCTCCTCGAAATTATCTTCTATCTTCATAAATCTCTCTTCAAAATTCCTTTCTACTTTCATAACATTTTCCTCTATCTTCATAGCTTTCTCTTCAAAACTCTCTTCTATTTTCATAACTTTTTCTTCTATTCCATCTATTCTGTTTTCCACGTCTGATAACTTACACTCTATCACTTCTTTCACGTTTACTAAGTCGTCTCTCACTGATGATAGTTCTTTCTTCATCTCTTCTTGATTAGATTTAATTTCTTCACCCAAACTGTCTTTCATTTCCTTCATTTCTTCAGTCAAGCCGTCTTTCAATTCTCTTTGCGATGCTTCCATACTTTCTTTCATCTCTCTTTGTCCTTCCTTCATTCTTTCGATCAATCCGGTTTCCATCTTTTCCTGTCCTGTTTCCATTTTCTCTATCAATCCGGTTTCCATCTTTTCCTGTCCGGCTTTCATTTCATTCATCTCTTGACTCAGGCTAACTTTCATCTCATTCATCTGGGTAGCTAAGCTTTCTAGAATTTTTTTCATCTCTTGCTCCATAGCTCTCGTTATCACCATTCACAGACAACCCCGCTCCTGACACCAGAAATGTTGCGTACTTGAGGGTTCGTGAGTTGTCCGGGAATGAAAGGCCAAACTTACAAAAATTCAGTAATTTATTCACAGAAAGTTCCAGAAAAATACAGGTCAATAAACCAATTATCAGCTTCAATTCAAGCAGTAACCACAGCTTAAACAACAGCTGTCAATAGCAAATCCACAGTACAAACTGTATAGCAATAACACTTGAAGCAAGTCTCTCTCAAAGAGGCTCAAGAGCAATGCAAGCACTAGCGAAGCTGGCTGAAAACTGAACTGAACTAACTGCCTTGGCGAGGAAGCGCTCCTTATATGCTGTTCCATGGAGCCCAGATTTTTCGAGAAAACTCTAGAAAGTGGTCAACCAATCAACTTACAGCTTCCATATTTGGTATATCCCATATAAGGATTTTCTCGCCAAGGTCGCCAAAAAAATCGCCAAGGTGGGAAAAAGTCGCCAAATTTGGCGCCAAATCCATTACTTGCATTACTGGGGCTTTTTAATGCGTTTTTAAGGGAAAATAAGGCTATTTCAACGCTAAAACGACTAGAAATGCACAAAATTAGCACTTTATCAACTTACTAAGCCTCTTTGAAAGAATTTATACAAAAATAAACACAATTATTTACAATTTTGTAACAATATAAAAAAAACAAATCTAACTTTTACAATCTAGTTGAAGAACCACATGCTTCATCGTAAATACTCATAAATAAATAGTAAAGAAAAAAAAAAAAAAAACATTCTACTGCTAGGCATTGCGTAATCGAAATATTGCTGACTCAGAACCGGAACAAGTATTTGTTTACATTAGCTGAGAGTGTGCTTAATTAAAACCGCAAGCACAGACACCGCAAGCTGAAAGGGGGGGAGAAAGAAACCAAATGCTATGATTATGCTGTATTTTGATTTTCATTTAAACTCTATCAAAGTAACACTTTCTAACGAAAAAAATTGTTTATTTTAATTATTTATCGTTAAAAATAATGGATTCAAAGTTACTGAACTTTAAGTACGATTGACAATGCAAGGAAACTAAGACCAGGAAGAGCTACGCGATAACTTAGTTTTTATAGTGCGTGGGTGATTCTAAGAAATTTTCATATCTGAAAATGAGACTTTCACAAAAATCGTCGGATTTAAAATGGATTCATCACAAAAATAGCACAAGAAAATTGCGTATTTTATAAATCAGCCGCAAAAAATGACATTTCAGTAATAAAAAAAAAAAAAGCTGATTTATGACTAAATAATTAGACATTTTTAGAAAAATAACATCTATTTTAGCAATTAGTTTACGATTACGTAATTTTAAAAATTAGCTGTAAAATAATTCCGTATTTCTATAAAAAGCCACAAAATTATAATGTAAACCATGTTTGAAAAAAGCAAGAAATTCATCGATTAGCATCAAAATAAAGCCTTTTTCAGCAATTAAACATAAATTTTGTTAATTAGCGGTGAAATGATTGCGTATTTCCGTCATCGGCTACAAAAATATCGCGATTTACTGAAATCAACTGGGGAAAAAAAAAAATTCTATAGAATATAAAACGTAAATTTTTTATTATTAGTGGGTAATCCCGATTTCCGAGATTACACTTTGAAAAAGAAAAAAAAAAAAAAAAAAAAGGAAATTTCACTGATTAGTGGCAAAATAGTTGAGTATTTAAGATTCAGCTTTTAGATGAACGTATTTTGCATAGATTAGTAGCTAAATAATAGCGTGTTTCGGCAATCGGCCGCATAATAATCGCGTATTTTAGGATTTACCTTTAAAGAAGAGTGAATTTTATCAATTAGAGCAAAATTATAGTATATATTAGCAATTATTTGCTATTAAACGTAGATTTTGTAAATTTGCAGTGAAATAATTACGAATTTCGGCAATCAGTCGTAAAAATATTGCGAATTCTGTCAAATACGAGAAAAATAGCATATTTATTTAATTAATGATAAAAACATAATTCTACCTCCCCCCCCCCCTTCCTCTACGGAAACTCGATTTTTTAGGTATATTTAGCAATAATCTTAAGGGGGAAAAAAAGTTTCAGAAAAGTTGATGGCTGTCAGTTTGCACTGAAATTGAATTTAATGTTGTACAATTTCAATCCTTTTCCATCCTTAATAACAATGATTATTTTATTGTAGATTCAGTTTTATTACATTTTCTAATATCTAAACTATTAAAATTGTTCATTATTTTGACTTTTGTTACTCCAAAAATTTAAGATTTTGTTTAAAAAAATCCAATTTTTGTATCTGTTTGAAGTATAGCATTGAAATTATTTTCACATCAATTGTCTTGTTCTTGTAATTAAACAAGTTTCTTTTGAATAGGCATGCACTAAATGTTTGATTATTACTGAATAATGAATATTCAGTATACTGAATAACTAAAAATTTGATGCATACCTACATCTTACCTTTTTTTTTTTTTTTTTCTTCACTTAATTTTATATGATTATTGCTAATTTATTTTTGTTAGTAGTTTCTTTCTTTCTTTTTCTTTTTTAATTTTTAAAATTGCTCCTCAAAGTAGCCGAAATGCTCCTCAAAATTTCTCTGAATACTCCTCAAACTGTTTTTGAAAAGTTGGCAACCCTGCATATTAGTGTATTATATTAGAATTAGTGTATTTTCATGTATCCATGTTAATATAAAAGGTAAATTTGGATAAAATTTCTATTATTTTTGAATGTTTGATTATTAAAAATCAATAAATTTCAGAAAGTAAGTCATAATGTAAACAAAAGATTTTATGCTTATTTATATTTTAAGTGTTTTCTAATTTTTTAGCGACTACACTTTGTAGCTTAAAACTACACTTTTTTTGCTTTTTAACTACACTTTAGCACTCCCAGAGGTTGGCAGCCCTGCCTATCAGATAGGTTCTCAAAATTGTTTTGGAAAATAAACTTGCAATACATGTAGAATGCATCCACTTTGTAATATGAAATTTCTATGCTTTACACCTAAAGAAATACCTTTTTGTATTTTTTTTTTTTTTAATTGGCTGTAATTCTGGATCTCTTATAGTAGTATAAGCAACTTGTTTTGAACTTAAGGGTAATCTTCACATATGGTCTACTAGAAATGCCTCTGCACTGCCAATAGGCTTCAGTTGTTCACAAGAAATTGGTATACGGGAAAAGCAATTCTGCATTTCCCTGTTCTTCAGATTTCCTATAGCATATGTTGAACTAGAAGTTTTACAAGAATAATGCATAATGTAAAAGACGTGTGGCACATAGTCATGGAAGTTTTGATTTCTGTCAGAAAATTTAAAGGATTGATGATTCATGTACAATGTGAATTTACAATCAATCAAGAAAAATTAAAATTTAATAAAACCATATCATTTTATTTTTGCCAAATTGTGCAGCATTAATACTGTACACATAAGAGGCTGGAATAAACTTTTATGTGCATTTAATGTAAACAACTAAGATGTACACTTATTTACTAGTATATATAAATATACAATTTTTATGTTTAGTTTTGCAAATCTGATTTGGCACTTCCAGTATCTACTTCTACTTTTACCTGTATCCCTTCAATTAGGATTTGAGCTGTAAATGGATCATCATTATGTGCAATGGTATCCAAAGGAAATGTATTATCCACTATAATAGAATGGATTTTCAGTTTAGATTTGCATACTTTCTTAGCACAGCCACTCTTTTTTTTCAATTTAAACAATGTAAATTTGTTCTTTTGTATACCAGAGCCTTATGTTTATATTCCCCACAGTGGTAAATTGCAAAATTCGATTTGTTCTGCTGTGGCAAATTAATTTTTATCAACATTCACTGGTTCTTATGCAATTCTATCATTAAATTCCATTCATATTGTTAGTAATTTTATTATACAAAATTTCTTGAGTACTGTTTGGGCTTTTTCAATAGCTAGAATAATTTTATAAATTTTATCTAAATTGGATTCATCTTTTCAAAGAGGCATTCTAGTATAGTTTTATCATTTTTAAGTTGTAATTACTTTCGATCACTCCATTTAATTTCTAGAGATTTAATCCATTTCAGAGCTAATATAGGTTAGTGTGTGCCACTAACAAAAACACTACACACTATGATTTTTAACTGTTCTATAGGGTAATTGCAACGAAATTCTAAATTATACAACACTGATATAAAATTTGGAAAAGTTTTGTTTTTCCATTGCTTTTGATTAAGAAATTTTTGTCTACTTGAATTACAAGGCGTTTAGGTGTAAATGTTTATTACGAGTATTTTTAATTTCATTGTACATTCAAACTTGTTATAGGTGTAAAATTGTATACTAGTATTAAAATATTTTATGCTTTTATTTTTTATGTGAAACACTATAAAATTTACTGTAAATTTAGAACTGATTTTTCACATCCAATATCTATTTCCATTTTGACCTGCTTCCTTTCAATCTGGATTAGAGCTGTAAATAGTTCATCATTATGTGCAATAGTATTAAAAGGAAATGCATTATAAAAAAAAAAAAAAAAAAAGAATGAATTTTTGATGTAGTTTTGCATACCTTAACATTACCACATTTTTTACAGTTCAAACAATGTAAATTCGTTCTTTTGTATTCGGGAACCATATGTTTATATTCATCACTGTGGTGACATTGTACAGTTGAACCTCGTTAACGTGAATCTCAAGGGGGATAAAAAATGTGTTCATGTTATCAGTAGTTCTTGCTATCAGTAACTAAACTTATCTTCATTTTGATGGGGATTGTGGAAAGAGTTCACGTTAAAAGTAATTCCCGTTAACAGTGTTCACATTAACGAGGCTTGACTATACTTTGAATTTGCTCTGTTGTGTCAATTTAACCTTATAACATTAATTTTTCCCTACAGCACTTTCATCCACTTTAATTTTGTTTGTTGTTGTTGGTAATTTTATTATACAAAATTTCCTGACTACTGCTGTGAGTTTTTTTTAATTTGCAATTGAGCAATTTGATAAACTTTATCTAACTCATAATCATCTTCTTCAAAGAGTTGATCTAGTATAATTTTATCATGTAAACCACTAATGAAAACATCACACAGCATAATTTTTAAATTGTTCTTCAGTTTAATTACAAGAAATTAATAAGTTATGCAAAGCTGACATAATTTCATTTCATCATTGTTTGAGATAATTTCATTTTCTCATTGTTTCCATTCAAGAAACATATATCTACCAGGAATTACAAGTGGTTTAGATTTCCTATATTTAATAAGAACATTTTTAATTTAATTATATAAAATAGTATTAAATGCTTTAGAATGAAACAAATTCTTAAGGGCCTGCTTCACTTACCATTTGCTTTTCTAAAAGCCAGTGTTAATCTAAGGAAAACTTTCTCTGCACTTAAAACAGCAACATTTTAATATATTGAGATGCATTTTTTTTTTTATCGGATTACTTTCATTTAGCAAATTGATGCCCCTTTTGTAGATTTTATGGGAGAATACCTATTTTTTTAAAAAAAGCTGTTTTATATGCAATATTTGAGTTGATGCATTAAATCGCTTATAAATAACTCTCTCAATTTGATAAAAAAGAATTTAAAACGGTGCGTATAAAAAATCTTAAATTTTAATAAAATTTTAAATTAGTTAAATTAGTAAAGATATTCCAAAAATTTTACTAAAATGTTTGTATTTTTCTGTTAGACACACCTTTTATTCGGTTACGCCTCTCAGCAGATAATTTACGTTTCCATGAACAGATGTTTACATTATTGTGGTGAAGATATGTCTAGGCATCGTGGTTTTTATTTTGTTACTTTTTTTATTGTTACAGATGTAGAAGACAATCATTCACAGATTTATTTATAGGAACTATATGATCGGATTTCAGTTTAAATAGTTTTTCATTGCACGTAATACTTTGTATTATGAGTAAAATATCAGATTTATTGTGCAAAGTACATGAATATATTTTCTTTAACGAGTTATACAAAAAGTTTTTATTAAATTAAACATGTTTTCATAAATAAATTTTATTTTAAAGTAAATAATCTGCCATAGCATCAACACGACCTTCTCTTACCCTACATTTTAAATTCTATGAAGACAGATAGCAGATTGAGGGGTAAGATAACAAGTACTGTATAAAGCTTTATGAACAGTTTTATTTGATAAATAATTCTCTGTGAGGGGAGGCTACTACCCATCTCAACCCCCTTTGAAATTCAAGACTGTTATTAAATATAAAAGTATTTCCCAAATTATTGACAACTTTCATCTGCGTTACTCATTGAAACCTATCAATATTGATCAAACTAATCAACATGATAAGAATATCAAAATACAACATTTGAGTTGCCTGCCATTATTTATTTTAAAGTTTACATGGATAACAGACATACAGAAAGAACAACTGTTAAAAACTTGACATTATTATTCATAAAACCTCAAAATGCATAATTACATAAAAAACAAGCGCTTCAAATTTAACCTAAAAAATACTTTAAAGTTATGAGGAATTAATTTTTATTCCTGAGCAGTTTTCCTGGGTATGGTAAAATATAATAAAGCCCTTCTACAAACTACATTAAAAAAATAATAATAATGTTTTTGCTTATTTATGAGTAGCCTTGTATGTTTTCTATAAATTATGTATATACCACTTTGTGTACTTAAATATAGACATTTACTAATAACACACAGCACAACCTGAAATGCACTTCCAGCAATTTCCAGGTATGTCCCAATTATATCTTATGGCCCAGTTCTTTTGGCTATTCCTGTAAAAGGAATGGTTTATAATTTTCATACCATATGCTACATGAAACATACTTTTGAGGATATAAAAAAATATGTTTGTTCCATTTTGTTTAGGGTAGCCTATAGATGTTACACTGTATGTACTAAAAATTTCATCAATAGACGTAGCGTATTTGAATTCTCTTGTCTGTACATGAACCGTTCGCTTACTGTCAACGAAATTTTAGTGAAGCATTACTACCAGATACAGATATAGAAAACAGAGTTTGGATTTCCTGCTACTATTTGTTCTTGAGATATGCTAACAAACACGAACAAACCAACTGTTAAAATCCTGTTTCTTCATAATCAGGTAACTTCAAAACGTGCAAGAATTACAAAAACTCAATTTTGAAAATTAGACCCAACAGTAATACTTTTTCTACCACATATATGGGTAAGAGAAAGTAAAAATCTCAAAAAGAAATTAATATTAACTTTTTTATTGCTAAAAAATTGATAAAAACATTCAATTTTAAACTCACTAATATGCATTACATTGATTTTCAAATTGTTTTAGAAAAATAGCTGAGAATTTTTGAGCAGATAAAATAAGTCAAACTTGGTTATAATGTCATTGAAGGAAATGAAACATTTCTGAGACTATGATCATGTGATATAATAACGGAATTATTACATATCTAAAAGTAAGTGAAATTGCTCTATATAACTAGTATAATATTAAAAATAAGAATATCTCTAAGAAAACTAAAATGCACTTGTCATATTTTATGAAAAAAAAAAAAAAAAAAAAAGTTTTTTCTTCTTTTCTTTATATATGGCCAGGAAAGTATTCTATTTGGATAAAATTTATGAAATTGAGATTTTGTTATATTTACACATTTTGAGATACCCTGAAACCGAAAATCGTGTTTTTAGTGGTTGGTCTGTGTGTCTGTTATCAGCATATCTCAAGAACAAATCGTAACAGGAAACCTAAACTCGGTATTCTATATGTGTATCCTACAATGATGCTACACTAAACTTTCCGTTGAGATCAAACAAAGGGTTCGTGTACAGGCCCATACAAGAGAATTCAAATACATTATGAATTTGGGGGAAATTTCTGGTACGTACAGTGTAACATCTATAGGCTGTCCTAAAAAAATGGAATGAACATATATTTTTTATATGCATAAAAGCATGTTTAGTATAGATTGTGATGTGAAAATCATTCACCATTCACTTAAAGGGCCACCCAAAGTACTTGGTTATATTGGGGCTATACTTGGAAATTGCAGGAAATGCATTTCATTTTGTGTTATGTGTTTTTCGTATGAGACTAAATTTAAGTACATAATGTGAACTACATATAATTTATAGACAATATACAGGGCTACTCAAAAATAAGCTAAACTTTCTTTTCTATTGAATATAGATGATTGTAGTGCTTTGCTACATTTTACTATGTTGACGAATACTTCTCAGGAAGGAAAATTAATTTCTTATGCTCAAAGTGGAATCAAAGTATTTGTTGAAGTTCAATTTCCCACTCTGGCTTTTTTGTATAATGTCACGTTTTGAGGTCCCCTGAATTCTAACAACAAATTTTTAGTGGTTAATCTGTATGTATATCAGTTATCAACATAACTTAAAAACAAATAAACACAGGAAATTCAAATTTGGTATTTTGAAAATGATATGTGGCTTCCACTTGAAAAGTTAATCAAGACTGGCAAGTTTCAAGACAAATTAATAAGGGTCAGTCTTGAATATTATTTATTTTAAAATAAATGTAGGCAGGCACTATAATTCAACGGGACGTGAGGGGGCAGATTGTGATGGCAACAACTTATTATTATTTTTATCTATTCTGTGTGATGTGGTCACCCCCTCAAGCCAAAATTATATACCAAATAAACCATAAACCTATTTTAGATTATTTTTAAACTATGTTGAACTATATTATCTTACCTTAATCTGTAATCTGTCTTTAGAGCATTGAAATGCAGGGTAATCAGATTATTTTCTATAAAGTAATTTAGATTAGATATGCATATGATGTTTATGAATACCAAAAGTTGCATGTACTGACCATAATGTAAGCACTGTTTTATTAAATTTTCAGTACATGATTAAAAAAAAAAAATCTAATATGTTGTTGCCATCCCAAACCTTTTCTCTATATTATTCTATGACATTAATTAGTTGGAAAAGTAAATAAAACCTGAAAAGGGCTGCAAAACAGCATCACCTATCGGGCAACATGCATCCAATTAAGCTAGAATAGTTTCTTATAAAAATATTTTTGCATATGAAATTGGTGAACTTATACGCAATAGAGGGTAAAATGCAGCCTTCACGCAAATAGAGAAAATTACTGCATAGCAACGACAACGGTCCTTTTCAGCCGATATAAACCCAAACTGAGTCAACATAGTTTTTTATCTAAATTTAAAACGTACAACCTTAATTCTTCATGTCACTTGTCGACTAGTTTCGCATGGGGCGCCCCAGCTAGTTCTCCGATGATATGGTGTTCAAAGTTTGATGAAACTGACGTTTCACTCCATCTTCTCCTCTTTTAAAGTCTTGGCACCACTGCCGGTCAGGTCAAGTAGTGCCCCATCGTTGCCATTGCAATTATTAAAATTAGACAATATTTCAACAGATTCCCTACCCACGGCATAATTGTGGTTTTGATAATTTGCTATCTTTCTCACCTGCTCAAATTTAATATTATCGTCCCTATTTATTTGTGTAAAAGCAGTGGTTATTTTTCCGGTGGCAATATCGTGACTATGTTCTTTTATGTGCGTTTTAATTTTTTTCCCCAATGTAACATATTTTTTTACCATGGCTGTCATTATAAGGGATTTTATATATACTGGTGGTTTCTAAAGAGTTAATGTGGTCTTTGTCACTCCTAATTAGCTGGAATATGTTAGGATTTGGTTTGATGGGTATGTTTATATTATGTTTAGCCGCAACTTTTTAAATTTTGTTTGAAACACCGCGATCATAATGAATTGAAGTGGTGTATTTGAGTGATGGTTTCTGAAAATTGTTGATTTGATATAAACTTTTTAAACGTTTTTTTGTATGAATTGTCTATTAATTTATCTGAATATCTGGCTTTTTGGGCAAACTTTTTAATATTTTTTAATTCATTTTTAAGGATTTTGGGATCTTTACAAATTATAATAGCATGATTAATATGGGCTTGGATGACGTTAATTTTATACTTAAAGGGTGTTTTACTATTTTTATAAATTATTTCATTGCTGCTATTAGGTTTTCTATACACTTGGGTGGTAACTTTATTACTATGGCGAGTGATTGTGACGTCAAGGAAATTTAATTGTTTATTATTTTCATCTTCAAGGGTGAACTTAATGTTAGGATCAATATCATTAATGTATTTAAAATTTCATTAGAGTCAGTTTTTTTATCAATTAAGGCAAAAACGTCATCAACATAACAGAAAAAAAAAGAAAATTTCATTTTTAAGTTTTACTCCTAAATTATTTTCAATTTTACACAATTTAAATTCAGCTAAGAACCCCGATATAGGGGAGGCCATCGGGACCCCTTTGACTTTTTTATAAATTTTTTATTAAATGTGAAATAATTTTCATTTAACAGGAAGTTGGTGGCAATATTAAGAGTTTGTGCTATTTGTGGATTCGTATATTTATCATAGTTCTTAGCTGAATTTAAATTGCATAAAATTGCAAATAATTTAGGAGTAAAACTTAAAAATAAAATTTTCTTTTGGTTCCATTATGTTGATGATGTTTTTGCCGTAATTGATAAAAAAACTGACCCTAATGAAGTTTTAAATACATTAAATCATGTTGATCCTAACATTAAGTTCACCCTTGAAGATGAAAATAATAAACAATTAAATTTCCTTGACATCACAATCACTCGCCATAGTGATAAAGTTACCACCCAAGTGTATAGAAAACCTAATAGCAGTAATGAAATAATTCATAAAAATAGTAAAACACCCTTTAAGTATAAAATTAACGCCATCCAAGCCCATATTAATTGCGCTATTATAATTTTAACATTTTTTGTTTTCAATTCTCTGATGTTTCTTATAGCATTTAATATTATCAAAAACTGTTGAATGACTTAAACTAGGTAAATTGTCAATTTTCTGAGAGATTTTTACTTTATTGTATGCAAATCGATAATTAATCTATGAATATCTAACAATGTTTGCTTTCCTGAAGAAGAATATTTAACATAACATTAAACTAACTGAATGTAAAATTTTGTTGATTTTCAAGCAAACAACTTTAAAAATATTGCCAAACACATTTAACCAAAATAAGTCCATAAATGTGTGTTTTGTATTTAACATAGACATTTTTAATTTGTAACCTTAAATTTGTCTGATTATTTTTATGAAACTATTTTCCTCTGTTACCATAAGATGTTCTTTTTTTTTTTTTCAGTTTACAATTTAATTTTTTAAAAGTACATTTAATATCAAAAGAATGCTACATCACATGCTTTCAAAATACAAGCAGCTCTTTTTAATTTCATATATTTTAGATAAGTGATAAAATATATTTAAAAAAATCCATGTGTCCAATAATTTTTGTGAGACACTGTAGATACATTACAGAAATATAAATATATACAGATATTTTTGTTTTATAAAACATATTAATAAGAAGAAATCATGATTTATCTTACTTTAACAGCAGAAAGCTTCTGTTCAGCTGATTCACAAAAAATATCACGTAATAATGCAAAGAAACAAGTGGGATATTGCTGAGGTTCTGGTTTAGGAGAAATGGCTCTGGAATAGATATGCATTTTTTAATAATACAGCATTATAGACACTGTTTTAATATCATTCCATTGCATGATAAGCTTGAAAATATCATATTTAAAAATATAATTTTTGAAAGATATAAACAATTGAATTTATTAAAAATAATTTCTTTTCCCTTCAGGTTAGATGTTCAGAGCACTTTTAATATTTGGCTAATTAGTTTTTGTTATGCACTTGTTAACTGAACTATTATTAATGTACTTTTCTAATATCTTTTTGTTCTTAATAATAGTTGTTCCTTCTTATTTATTCCTCACTCCTCATGTAATCAATTTTCTATCAGTTTTCAGTGATAGTATATGATAATGCCTGATGAAAAAAGTTAAAACTTCTTGAAGAATACAGCAACTATAATATTTTATAGTATTTTGAAGAAATTATTATTATTATTGAGTAATGTTCATTTATATTTTAATTTTATAATATAATGTTATACATTTTTTTTTTTTTTTAACTGGATAAATATTTTAATTATTTATTAAATCAGAATATGCTTTAAATTCTTAAACTGAAAAGTACCGTTGTCATCATTGTTAAACTGAAAAACATAGGATAATTATACAAACCTAAATGTATATTTATTACTAAGCAATTTTATAATAATACTAACATTTATAATTATTACTAACCAATTTTTAATATTAACTATACAAATATTCATATTCATAAAGTAGATGTTCTCAACATTATATTGATTCTCTTGCACTTTTTTGACATGTTAAGAAAATGTAAGAAGGTAGCATTACAGTTTATGACTAGCATAAAGTTACTTTATAGTATATATATATATTATTATTTTGACCTGCTTTAACATATCACACTTTCATGACAAAGAGGAGTAACTCACAAAAATTGCAATTTTGAGTGAAACAGTTGAAATAAAAGTTTGAATCACTCAAAAATTTGAGTTAAACGGTTTTCTGAAAGGCTGTGTGAGGTATCAGTGACATAACAAAATGGTAAAACTCAATTCCTATTGGTTCCTAGTTATAATGGATTTATGGTTGATATCTGATAAGTCAGTAATTTTGAGTTATGCCTGTTTGTCATGAAAGTAATGATATGCCTGTTAATTGTATTAAACTATTATTATTATTATTTATATGAGTTCTCGAGCTAATTCAATAAATAAAGACAGGCTAGAACAAGTTTATATTTTTCATTTTTCAAAGAAAAATATTAGGCAGAGAACAGGTATAGCAAAGGTAGTCTAGATTTAAATATATATCAACAGCTCTTTTACCTACAAAAGTATTCTTCTTCAACCCCCTTTTTCCCCTGAAGTGAAATTATTAATATTTTGGATATCCAAACAAGTGATATAAAAAGCTTTAAAATTTTATTTGTGGTTCATGAAAGCAGTAAAATGTTAAGACTCTTATTTATGATTGAACAATTAAACTTATCCACAATTCATTTAAATTAAGATGTTTTCTGATCTTCTTAATAATGTTAAGTTATTGAAGTTAAATTACATTATACATACATATACACATATATGTAATGTGTATATATATACAATCATACAATTTATACATAAGCATATAAAAGCATTCAATTTTTATTTATGCTAAGCAATGTTATATACCATAACGTTTTTGTTAAGATAATAATAATAATAATAATAAATTGAGATTCAGCAGAAGTCAAAATCCCAAATTGAAGTTTAGTAGTGAAAGACGAAAATTCACATTGAAAATTGGCTAGTAGCAAATAAATACGAATCTAAGTAGAGCAGAAAGAGAAACAGGAGGAACTTATTGATTTATTCTTTGCATACCTCTCCCTGTTTTCCGAGGAATTGTGTATAGATTTTACCACTTTCTTATCAGTACTTTTAGTTTCATCTGAAACTTGGGAATATGCTCTGTAAAAAAATTGCTTCGAAAATCAATAAAATAGTTGAAACTTCTCAAGAATATTTATGAAATCAACAAAATGTCACATGACTACCTTTTAAATAATGTGTGAATGACTGGAAACTTTCATCTTGACTATTTGTTTAAATCAACATCCCTTCCAGTCACATTGTGGTATAAAATTATTCGTGTTCCACTGTTTATTTCAGAGTGAAAAAATTTAAACAATGATGCAGAGGAAAAGTATATTTTTTTTATCATTATTTTTCCATCTTCATTTTATTAAAAATAATTTTATTAATAGTTACTTAAAAAATACAACCTTTTAATTTCTTCATGTTCATTCTTGGTAGACTAGTTTCGTCTGGGGCGCCCCAGCTTGGTCACTACCTTCTTGGTGTTCGAAACTGAAGTTTTCACGCCTTCTTCCTCTTTTAAATATTCTGCTCCATTGACGATTGAGTAGAGCATCATCGTTGCCATTACAATTGTTGGAATTTGTCAAGATTTCAACTGACTCCCTGATTGCAGCGTAACTGTGGCTGTGATAGTTGGCCAACTTTTTTACTTGTCTGAATTTTATGTTGATTTCTTCATTTTTGTTTACTTGGGTTAAAACCGTTGTTATAGTCAGTTAAAATCTTGACAAATTCCAACAATTGTAATGGCAACGATGGTGCTCTACTCAATCGTCAATGGCGCAGAATATTTAAAAGAGGAAGAAGGCGTGAAAACTTCAGTTTCGAACACCAAGAAGGTAGTGACCAAGCTGGGGCGCCCCAGACGAAACTAGTCTACCAAGAATGAACATGAAGAAATTAAAAGGTTGTATTTTTTAAGTAACTATTAAATTATGTCACTTCATGGAATAGTATTGTTTAAAATAATTTTATTAATTGAGATTAATAAAAATTAATATTGATAGAAATAGAAATTTTAAACTGAAGATCGAAAAGTTGCCAATAAATCTGAATCGAAGTAGAGAAGAAAAGTAATAGAAAATATTATTTATTTTATTGCATACCTTTCATTAATTACTGTGGGATTAAAATTGAATTTTAATGATTTCTTAGCTTTTTTAATACATTCGTTTGGTACTTGTGTAAATATGCTGCAAAAACATTGTTTGCAAAATGAATAAAGTAGCTGAAACTTCTTAAGAATATTTATTAAAAGAAACAAAATATCATGTATGACTTTAAAAAATATAATGATAATTTCTGGAGAAAAAAAAAAGAACTTATATTTCTCGACAGTTAGTTTAAATCAACAAGTCTTCTGATTTCCTTGGAATCCTAAGTTACTGAAATTCCCATATATATATAAAACAGTTATTTGACTTATATTATTTATACCAAGGTATTAAATTTTGATCCTTGTTAATCAATGCCAATTTCCATGACATTTTTGCTAAAAAAATAAAATGATTTATAAATTCAGCTTAAGTAGAAACCAACAAGAAAATTCATAGATTATTAGTGATAAAGAAGAGAAATTTCACATCGAAAATTAAAGAAAAGACAATAAATCTGAATTCAAGTACAGCAGAAACAGAAGATATTACTTATTTATTTTGCATACATCTCACTGATTTTTGCATGACTTAGACTGAATTTTACAGCTTCTTCAGTAATTTTTCATAATATTCCTCTAAAATTTGAGAATATCTTCTGCCCCAAAATAAATAACTAATTAAAAACACAATAGCTGCAATTTCATAAAACTATTTATGAGAAGAAGAAAAAAAAGGAAAATTCTATATATGCTGATTTCTATAACATATAGACGAAATTTAGAATATTTTAACAATTTTCTTAAATCAATATTTTCTGGTTTCCCTGGAATGTCAAGTCACTGATGTCCCTCTTTATATGTAATAGTTATTTATTTTAGATACAGTTGATACATATATACATTTATATTGGCATACAATATCAATTTATGTTAAGCAATGTTTTCCATACTTTTATTTAAAAAAATTATAATTTCCTAAATGGAAGTTAAATAGTAGCCAACAACCCAAAGTGTAGATTAATACTGATAGAAAGAGAATTTTTATGGTGAAAATAAGAAAGTAGGCAAGAAATATGTACAACAAAAGAAGAAAAAAAGGATAAATATTTTTTCTATACCTCTCAGTGCAATTAAGATTGAAATTAATCATTTTTCATACTGTTCATCTAGAACTTGCAGACATATTTAAAAAAAAAAAAAATAGATATAGGACAGTTTTTTTTTTCTTTTTTTTTTTTTTTTTTTTTTGGGGGGGGGGGAGGGGAAGAAGGGGGGGGGGTGGACAACAATTAGAACTTATTTTAACAATTTGTTTCAATTAATATTTCTTTGTCCTTTTGGAAAGTTACATTATTGATCCCATTTAAGTAAATAGTCATACAATTTATACACATATATAATTATAATACACATAATGTACATATAATATACATAATGTGAACTTTCATGATTTATAATTTTATAAGGTTAAATAGAGAGTGAAATTAATTAAACATCAGCAACACAAAGAGCAGATTAATATTCACAAAAGAAGAAAATTCTTATTTTGAAAACTGACTAGTAGCTAATAAACATGAATCCAAGAAGATCAAGCAGAAAGAGAAATACAAGAAACTTGTTTATCTTTTGTATATCTTTCATTAATTTCAGCAGGATTTAGGATGAATTTTACCATTCTCTTATTAGCTTTTTTATAATACAGTCGAATCTCATTAGCATGAATCTCAAGGGGGATAAAAAATTTGTTCATGTTATCAGTAATTCATGTTATCATTAACAAATCTTCACATAACTAAATTAATCTTCTTTTTGACAGGGCTGTAGTAACAGTTCATGTTAAAAGAAATTCACGTTAACGAGGTTCCACTGTATTTATCTGGAAATTGTGACCAAATTCTATAATAAATAAATAAATAAAAATAATTAAAAAACAAATAAATAAATAAAATGATGTGAAACTTCTTAAAAATACTTATGAAAGCAAAATTATATATAATGTGTAAACTATTTGAAGTACCTTACATTTGCTTAAATCAATGTATCTTCTGATTCCCTTGAAATTCTAAATTATTGAGGATCCTTTATTTCTATGACAGTTACTCAACTCATATATATAAGCTTACAATTTTTTTAGATAATAAGCATTTTCTGTCATCTATGTTCATGTTAAAGTATAATTTCATAAACTGAAGTTAGCTAGGAGTCAACAAATTAGAGTGTACATTAATATAGATAGAAAAAATGCCACATTGAATATTAGAAAGTAGCCAAGAAATATTAATCCAACTGGAGCAGAAAGTTAAAAGAAATACAAGGTAGAAAAAAAATTCTGCATACCTCTCATTATTTTCTGTGGGATTAACAAGGAATTTTACTACTTTCTTGTCAGCTTTTTTATGATATTCATCTGTAACTTGTGAACACATTCTGTAAAAAAAAAAAAAAAAAAAAAAAAAAAAAGTTTCTAAAATGAATGAAATAGCAGAAATTTTCAAAAGAATATTTAAGAATAAAAATTCATATATGATGATTTTGTTAATAATGGCTGAACAATTAGAACTTTGAAATCTTGGCAATTTGTTTAAATCAACATATTTTTGTTCCTTGGTATACAAAGTTATCAAGTATCTATTTCATATGTAATAATCATACTATATATATGCATGTATAAAGGAATGCAATTTCTGTTAAGCAATGCCAATTTCCATGATTAATAACTTCATTGATTGAGGTGAATCAGAAGTTCAGGTTAAACAAACACAACAATCCAAAATGCAAATTAATACTGGCAGAAGTAGAAAATTTCTATTGAAAACTGACTAGTAGCTAATAAATATGAATCCAAGAGAGAAACAAGATAAACTTATTTTGCATATATCTTACTAATTTCTCTAGGATTACGACAGGATTTTACTATTTTCTTATTAGATTTTTTTTTTTTCAATACTTACCTAGAAATCATGAGAACCTTCTATAATAATAATAATAATTTCTAAAATTAATTGAATTTTTTAAGTTAATTGGAGTGTAAAGGTTGATACTTTTATATACCAACTATGTGAAAAATACCAGAGCTGGGAATCAAATCCAGGTACCTCCGCTTAATGCATAGATGCTCTACCACTGAGCTACCCTGGCTGATAACCAGCTAGGCATTTCTCCCATAATGGCATTTCTCATCATTATGTGAGCTCGGCATTTCTCATCATTATGTAAGCTAGACATTTCTCATCATTATGTGAGAAATGCCTAGCTGGTTATCAGCCAGGGTAGCTCAGTGGTAGAGCATCCGTGCGTTAAGCAGAGGTGCCCGGGTTCGATTCCCAGTTCTGGTATTTTTCACATAGTTGGTATATAAAAATATCAACCTTTACACTCCAATTTACTTAAAAAAATGAATATTTATGGTTGATGAGTTCATGAGTGGAGAATTTTTTATGAATATCCATGGAAGCTGAAAAAAGTTAAATTAAGTGTATTATTTTTAAATAATCAGGGATAAGTAGTTAAAAGTTAAAAATGCTGAAAACAAAAATTTTAAATTTATATATTGTGCAACACATTTAAAATAACAATCAAGCATTTTGCACAATAATCGATTACATTATATATAATCAAAATATGTATTTTCTAGATTTATAATTTATTATTGTTGTTGTTGTTTTATTTATTCTTGATTCTTCAGGCAGATTGCATACTGAAATATGCAATTTCACTTTTCACTAATTTAGTCTGAAGAAGTGTGCTTCCATCCTATAGTAATATTCAGTTAAAATAAAATAAAAATCTTGATACAAGCATTATTTCTGTTAGGCTTTCTTAGTATTTTACATTTATTTAGAAAAAACAGGATAAATAAGTTCAATAATAAAACTTTCATAATTTAACATGGCTAAAAAAAGATTATTTGAGTATGTATATGTTATATACAGTGGAACCTGTCTAAAGTGACCACCCTAGGGACCGACTAAAATGGTCACTATACGCAGATGGTTACTTTATAAAGGGTCTTTAAAATTGGAAAAGGGTCGCTTTAGTCAAGAAAATGGTCACTTTACCAAGGTGGTCACTTTTACAGATTCCACTGTATATGAATATGAAGAATACTGAGCACTTTTATCTCTTTATAAGTTTTGGCTTCTAGTAAAACAAATTTAACATAAATATTGACATTTAAGTTATGGATGGAGATGGAAGGAAGACCACAAACTTTTTTTGAAAGATCATTAGTTTGGAGAAAGAAGAGGGAGAAAATAGTAAAAACAGAAAGAAATAATAAAGAAATCTGCTAAAAAAACAGAAAGATCACATTCCTGACTAATGACTAAATTATCAGTAGTTTTTATCTTGACAATCCATGTAAATGAACATGGCTTTTGATAATCTTGGAATCTTAAGTCATATATGTATGTATATATATATTTGGGTGGGCAGATGTTTGATTACGGAGGTGGGGGTGGTGCTGTAAGGCTGGATGGTTGGATGGGTTTGTGAAATTAAATTAAATTAAAAAAAAAAAAAAGTAGAAGGCTTGTTGCATTTGCTTTGTATTACTATGCAAACTTTCATTTTCCAATAAAATTTCAGATTTTTTCTTTTTGAGTTGTCAACTATATTTAATGTTCTAGTTATACTGTTAAACACAATGTGATCAATCGGTGAATTTCATTGTGGCTTCGTGGTTTCATTGTTGTTCATCTGCTTTGAAATTTTGCATTTTTAAATCCATATGGTTCCTGTTCTGGTTGTGGCAGGCTGGGGGAATGTTGCCGGCGTAAAACTAGTGTAATCCCACAGGCAAGTCACAAGTCTTGCCGCTTGCCTCCTTCTTCCTATCTTGTGTTTCTTGGGTTGTTTTTTCATTAATTTTGATAAGTTTATGGTTTTAAGTTAAGATTTGTTGTTTTACTTTATTGATTCGTTTGTTTTGCAGGCTGTTAATTAATAGATCTGGTTTCTTTACATTAGTGTATTTCATCCACTGATGATTTTTTTTTTTTTTTTTTATCTTATTGGTCATTGGTGTTTCAGTGATCTTGTACCTGTTGCTTGGCTTCTACTATACTTAATAGATCATCTTTATTATATATATTAGTCACTCAATGAATATACACCTATATATAAGCATACAATTTTTATCCACATTATTATTATTTATTTATTTTTTAATTATGTTTTTGTAAAAACAAAGTAATTTCAAAAATTCAAGTTAACTAGGATTCATTAATCTGAAGTGTGCATGAACTGACAGAAGAAGTTTCACATTCAAATTCAGAAAGTAGTCAATTAATCTGAATCCAATTGGAGCAGAAATATAATAGAAATAGAAAGAATAAATATGTAATTTTCTGCATACCTCTCATTTATTTCAGTGGGATTAACAATGAATTTTACCATTTTCTTATCAGCTTTTTTATAATATTCATCTGGAACTTGTGAACGCATTCTGAAAAAAAAAAAAAAAAAAAAAGTTTTTTTTAAATGAGTAAACAGAAATTTAAGTAGAAATTTTAAAAGAACATTTATAAAAATAATAACATTTTATAACATTTTCATTAATAATGATTGGAACAATTAGAACTTTTAGATCTCGCTAAATTGTTTGAAATAACATATATCTGTCTCTTTGGTTCATCAGGTTAGTGAGTTTCTAGTTAATAGTGGATGATTAAATTATTAGTTTTTATTTTTTGAAACATTAACTGTGCAAAATAGCCTTGAATTTCAAACATGCTCACATTTACCCCTACTGGTTTAGTCATGAATATAATTAGAGAGCCAAATATAAATTGAACAAAAGAACAAATTGGATTACCCTGTATCATAAAAAGTTACAAATGACTTATAACTTTAACATAAGATTCAAATTACTATGTACGATATTTTTATGCTTTTTTGTGGGAATCGCCAGTGGTGGATTTAAATGTTGCAGAGCTCCAAGCGCATATGGCATTGTGACTGCCTTCTCCAACACTTGACGCTTTTTCAATGCATAGAGATGCAAAAAGAATGTGCCTCATACATCAGAATATAATAGAAAGAAGTATCAGAAAAATTACTCATATATCTCAATGCTTTAAGGTATAATCATTTACCTTATTAATATTTAAAATTATGATACTTAAGTTTGATTTTCTATTCATGTTATATATGAAGAATATGACAGGATCAGGAATGTTACTTTCTTAAACATCCTTCAAAATTTGTTTAGATCCAATGCTCTTTTGTTTATTATTATTATTAATTTAATTGACATGGCCTATTCGGCTATACTACCGAATATTTGGCTTGGCCGAATCTGATATCCATCAGTGTCCTCATATTAAATAAAACATCTGAATTTACTTATTTTCATTCAAGAAAGCATTTAAAACTTGCCTTTTCCTATTTTATTAAATCCTTTTCCATATTTAAAACTATTTTGCTTTCATCTTACAAACATCGTTATTCTGTTTACTATATCAGCGTTGCCATTTCCAGTCTGCATAATCTTTTCTATTTGTGCTGTTGCCACTTCTTGAAAATTGTTATTTTAAATTATGTTTTGGTTTTCACCACCGGATGTCGTGGCGCGGCAGTCAATTTCATTATGCAGATCAACTTGTGTAGAGTAGTATATAAGGCCGTGATGTTTGAAGATAATTCAGTTTCAGCTGAGTTCAGTTCTAGTTTAAATGAGCTCCAGCTAGCTTTGGCTTGGAGTCCCGGTTCCGTTGAATAGCTGCTGGCGGCTGTTCTGAACTATGAATATAAATTGTGGACTGCTCATGTTTTATATGCTGAACTCAAATTTAAATATAAAGTAAATCGATTGTTGAATTGTTCTGTTAAGTTTAATAGTTTGATGATGTTGAATATTGTTTACAATGGTTAAGTTTAGAAATTTTTTCAATCTACAATATTTTCTTCAGAAGTTTAAATGAATAGTTTTTTTCATGAGGACTTCTTTTTGTAATGCCAAGTTTTTTTTAACTTTATTTAATTTTCTGAAATCATTGGTCATGCGGCGACCATGAATTGACTTTGATCGTCTGCTAAAAGAAAGTTAAGTTTAACTGAGGTTCTTCTAGCTATTCTATTCATTGGTCATGCGGCGACCATGAAGTTTGGGATCGAGTGCTCCAATTCCATAGCATTCGCTGGTCATTGGGCAACCGCGATCTTCGTTAAATGTATTAAGTTTTGATCTTCTATTAGTTTTGTTTTCTCTTCAATATGATTTCTACGTTACGTTACGTGGTGTGTGGTTAGTCACTCTTCAATAAAAATGGTGAAATGCTTGTGACAGTGTGATGTAATGTTTTTCTCATCCATTTTTCCACATTGGTCATGTGGCGACCATGTAAATTGACTTAAGTGTTATACCAAAGACTTTTCTTTCTACAATGTGCCAACAAGTAGCGTTAATGTGTTAAATGAAGAGGTAATATAATTTTAAATTGTTGTTGAAAAATAATTTTGTTATACTGAATTTAAAATTTGTTATCTATCTTTATATTAAATCATTTTCTAGTTATTGTTATAATTGTTTTGAATTTATTATATCTTCATGAATAAATTATTTTCGTTTTAAACTTTTTTTTGTATTTACTGAGTCTAACACCTTTTTACATACTAGTCAAATTAGTTTAATCAAAATCCTCTAAACTTAAATAATTCTACTGCAGTATTTATCTGCTTAATATAAAGTTTATATAAAACAGACCTTAAAGTGTCTGACAGAATCTAAAACTATTCGGCAAGCCGAATATTTGGTTTGGCCAAATATAAAATTATTCAGCTACTATTTGGCTAGTTGGAATACATGAAAATTCAATTTTTAAAAATTTTTAATCATTTGAAAAAATTCTGCTATTTTAAATTGTTTAATCTAGTTTCAAGTAACATTAAAAAAAGTTGAATTAATCATAACAATTAATAATATCTAACACAAGTTGTCTTTATCAATAACAGTATAACGATATATGTTTCTAAAGTTAAGAAAGAGCGTACAACATAATTCACGTGATGTTCAAACAAAGATCACTTCCAAATCTGGCAAGAATAATGATACAAGTCATAAAATATCAGTTTTGAACTTGTCATTGAAAAATGCATATGAAGTGCCCCAACATGCACAAAAACATCACATCTCTATCTCTCAATTTATCCACATGAGAGTGAGGACCATATGCATCAGTTTTAATATAGATTAGCCCAAGCCAGTCCAACCAAAATACTTGGTGGGCTGCATTGGAAATGTATTCTGTTTATACGGGCCGCACCTTATGTATGTGTGTGTGTGTGTGTGTGTGTGTACATATGTTTGTAGGCATATGAATCATGTATATATATGCTTTTTTGGAGGAGGGCAGGATGAAGATTCAGAACAGAATACATTAATTTAAAGTATTTTCATTCATAAATTAACAATAATATCATAAAAAATTATGAAATATACATTAAATAACTGTAATAAAAAGAATGATTAATTGATCTAACAATGTTTCATTACAACAGTGTGATTCTTTAGCTAGCATAATTGTTGAAAGGTATTTTAATTTCGATAAGTCTAGAAAGGATTTATTAATTTTTAATGTGTTTCCCAAATGTGTCAAACTTTAAATATCATTAGTCTTCTCGCAGGCTGCCAAAAACTACTTACTGCATGTTGGCCACTCCCAGGCATAGATATAGTAATATACATAGATCTATCATCCCCATGTTAACGAGCAAAAAATTTTGATGCCGAAAAAAAAGTTCTAAAATCAGCCATTAGGGAGTATTGAAAAAAAGAATAAAAAGAAAAATGAATTTGAAACTGTATCTGGAGATTTTCATTCACCTTTAGTAAATAAATTATTCATAAATTTTATTCACTAAATTATCCGTGTGTATTCCTGTGTGTGATTTAGTCGGGGAAAGGCAGCCATTAGAGTGACTTTTCCCGAAAAAAAAAGGTATCACTTTTTCCCTCTTGCTGATCAATCTATGTCTTATTACTATATCTATACTCCCAGGTTAGCCAATACATTATTACTTTTAAATTGATTTTTCTCAAATGCTGCATTTCTGGGTTGCCTTTTTTTTTTTTTTTTTTTTTTGAGTGGGCATGACAAGATATTTTTATTTAAGAAATTTTATGTGTTTATTAAGAAGCCTAACAGTAAATAATTTTATTTCACAGTGAATTCAGCATTACACCACTACTTATGTATAATAATAATTCCTAATATTTTTCTACATTTATATAAACCACTATTTCTGAATTAATAGTTTTTTTTTATTATTAAAAAAATAAAATATTACTAAATGTAAATGTTATTACTGAAAAAGTTTGCAAAAAATAGGTGATTGACACCTGAATATAAGAGTAAAAAGTCAGCTGAATATTCGGTATTTGGCCGAATAGTTACTATTTGGCCAAATAGTATTCGTCCAAAACTGCTATTTGGTGCATCCCTAATTTTTATCACTTTCCATCTATATTTATCACTTTCTTCAACCAGTTGATACTACTGATTGAAGAGTATAAACACTAAAGGTATATTTTACATTTAAATAGTATACTTAATATAAAAAGGAATAGCTAGTCTCAATGCTTAATGAATGTTTTTCTATTATAAAAAGCCAGGCCATGGGAGAGATTAGGAAGCTTTGTTTTGTCAGTTTTCATTTCACAAGAGTGAATGCTCTATAAACTATCATATTTTCAAATTATACTGTACATGTAAAAAAAAAAAAAAAAAAAATGTAACTCTTTATCAAAAATAGGATTGATTTAATATAACTACAAAATTCATAAATACATGTTACTATAAAAAAAATTGTAACACTTTATCAAAAATAGAATTTATGTAGTATAACTGCAAAACCCATACACAAATGTTTATGAATTTCTCATAAGAAAATCCCAGAAACCAAGAAAAGAGAGAAAAAATAACACATTTGTTAAGTGTTACAGGGACACATCCTATATTATCTTGGTAACCAAACCCCATGTTATTCTATGAAGAAATTTTTTATATGAGAACTACTTATTACCTAATATCTTTTTTAATTCCTTAAATTAGTGCTTAGTTTGAAAAAAATTATTTTGTCAAATTTTTAATAATTTAATTAAAGGTTTAAAAAACTTAAAAGATATTTAGTTTATTTTTTGTACTTTATCCATAGGAATAAAATGTTTTATTAAAACTATAATCAACAAAATATCTGGCTGCCTTATGAACACAACAAAAATTTTGTTAAATCAACCTTTATTTGTGTGTGTGGACGACATGGAGAAGTGATGCAAATCATGTGATGATTGTGTGGCCCATGAACGCTTGATATTAACACTTCATAAATAATAGTCATTATTATGCAATTTCATTTAGTCAGGTTATAAAATGTTAATTTTCTGTGTTTCTGCCTTGATTTAGCATTAAAATAGCTCCTTTTTCTTTAAAACATATTAAAATGAATCTCTAGGGGAGAACTGGACTTGGGAGAGAATTTGGCACTATGCAGGTGAGTTTATCGCACCCTGGCCACTTTGGCAAGAAAATCTTCATTATCAATATATCACTTATCTAAGTTTTAAATCAAATATTTTGCAAAATACCTGGAACTTTCTCAAAATATACAGGAGTCTATAAATAGATCACATTCTGGCCATCAAGTTCAGTTGAAGCTAAATCATTGAATAGTTAAGAGCTCCCTAACAGAGCCCCTGTTAATGAATGCAGCTTATGCTATGAGTTATGTTACTGAGTACAGCTTATGCTATGTGTGTTATGTTCAGAGTACAGTTTATGCTATGATTTTTATATTGTCAGCAATTATTTAAGCTGTGTTTTCTGGTGTCACTGAAATTAAAACTCAGTTGACAGACTTGTAATCTTCTGGAATATTCTGTAAATAAACTTTTAAGTTTCTACAAGACCTATCATTCATTCACGTACCATTCACAAGCCCTGGGTACGTAACAATATATAACCTCAACAAAACTTTTTTTTTCTGTGAGCTTTAAAATCAAACTTTTTGTTTTTTTTTCCAGTACAAGAAATAATTTAATAACTGTGATTTTTCTGAATTTGAAAATGCAATTTAAAAAGTATTAGGTCATGAGCAATTCCCATGATAAAATTCTTCATAGAAGAGCATAGGGGGTTACAAATCATTTATTTGATTGAAAATTCTATTCTATAATGTCACTAGCTTTGTTTCATACTAACAAAGTTTTGTTTAACAAATAAGCTTTAATTTTAGTTTTTAAGAGGAGTAACAATAATAATTTTAAGAGCATCATGTATAAATGTCCGATTTATATTTGGAGGATTTTATCATATCTCTCTTAGAAGATGATCCTAATTCACTAATTTTCTTAGAAGTTCAAAAAAAAAAAAAAAGTGTTCTAAGTAATAGGTATAAAATTCTATACAAAACAGAATTTAATCCTGTATGACAAGGAAGAAACGCACCCTCTATTAACTAGCAAGCAAAATTTATTTGAACAGTGGAAAGAATTCTGAAGAGAAAAAAAAATATTTTGGTATAAGGTGTATTCAATATTTCTTTTTTTCTTAACAGAGTTGCTTTTTTTATTACATTAAGTCAGTGCACAAAAAGAAGAAAAAATCCCAATTTGTTAAATTATTTGCTTATACTGAAAAACTGAAAAAACAATTTCATAAAAAAATTATACTTTTTTTTTTTTTTTTTTATAAAAAAGCTTTATGGGGCACCATGCAGAAGATTACGGGGCCTTAAGTGCCCATTGCCACATTCTCCCAATTATTTCCCTTTATTTATTTTACTGACTTACAAAAGTTCCTTTTTATGAAAACCACCCTATGAGCTCACAAACCTTAGAGTAAATAAATAAAATTATGATAAGGAGATTTTCACAAAAAGAAGTTTTGCAATGGAGTTTAAATAATTGATTTCCAAATTAAATATGTGGCATGTGAAATTTTTTTTATGAAATTTAAACTCTGGAACTTATCTAAAATCTAGCTCATTCTTTTGAAAGTAATTTGCCTCATTTTTACTCTATTTAAATGAATTCTTGACATAAGTTGTCCAATATATCTAACTTTCAACCTACATAATAAAAAAATGTCTATCTTTTGTATTGTATATGCACAGTAAAAACGTATTTACTACAAATACTCATATTTGAGCAAAAATTACAGGTGTATTTTATACTCTAGAACAGGGGTAGCCAACCCACGGGCCGCATGCGGCCCACCGCATAGTTTTGTGCGGCCCGCGAGGAAACTAACGCTATTTAAAGTTTGAAAACTTTGGTTAACGTATCAAACATTAATAAATACATTCTTACTTTTCGAAGTGAAAATACCTTTCAACGATTATGGTAGCTAAAGAACTGTTGTAATGAAATTCTTTTTATTATAGTTTTAATGTATAGTTACAATATATAGTTATAAATTTTTCACGATTCCGTTGTTAATTTATGAATAAAAATAATTTAAATGAATGTATTCTGCTCCGAATTTTCACCCTGATCTTCCTCAAAAACAGTATATACGTACATGAATCATATACTCACAAACTTATACGCATATACATAGTCATAAAATAATAATAATAATTTCTTTGCCCGACTAATTTCGCCGCAAATTATCATAGAAACCAGCAGCTGATGCCAAACATAATAACATCTAGTTTTTAATTCAACTGCTATATTTTGTTTAGGGTGTCATTACATATTAAAACTTGCACAAACTTCATTTTTTTACCCAAATAGTAACACCCATTTTTGACTACGTGTTCGAATTTCTGAAGTCGAGGCGGTTATATTCTTTATATCAAAGTCTTCATAGAGTTACAAGCAAAAATTGGTCAGAGGTAAATCTCTGTATTTGAAAAAATTAAATTAAGATATCACACAGAAAAGTATTATATCCATTCAGATAGTAATCGGAAAAGAAATTTAACTATTTTATATATAAAATAAAGTAAAAGTAATGCTAATTAAGAAATGATGTGTATGTCTAAACTTACTTGAACAACTATTTTGAATCATGCGCAAGCAAAGTAATGTATGACACAAATGTTAACATGTGAAAGTCCCCTAATAAAAACTGAAATATCACTGTAATTCACAAAATAACGATAGGAATGAACTGTGAAACCCATATATTTGATGACGCCCATTCTATTCCTGCAAAAAATAATGTAGGTCATAACTCTTTTTTTTTTTTTTTTTTTTTTTTTAAATATGAATTTATTAATAATTTTCATAATTCAAAAAATGTTTTTTAATCAAAAATATGCATGGAATATATTGTTACTTCATTATAACGTAAAAAAAAAAAAAGGAAATTTTAATATATTAATTTTTTGGAACGACATGAATTAATATTTATTACATTCATTTAGCATTTGCATCTCCCTCCATATTTTAACAAATTATAACTCTGTGAAAAATTGAGAGAAACATATAAACTATACCATTTTCTGGGATGATTTGATCCAAATAATCCAAAAAGCTTGTCGAAATTGGGGTTTGCTTTTGAAAAAAATGAAGTTGATGCCAGTTTTAATATGTAGACACCCTTTCAGCAAAATCTAACTAAACCGTTCTTAACTAGGCCTTATTACTAATCGATCGGCACCAGTCGCATGTCTCTACACTAATTTAAGGTGAAATTAGTTGGGAAATGAGGAGGGGGGGGGGGCTTTTTTATGACTGTACATACGGTGTAGCCCGAATAAATAAAATATATTTCCAATGCGGCCCACCAAATTTTTTGGGTTGGACAGGCCTGCTCTAGAATAATGTTTCTCTCTAATGTTTTGTCAATTTTCTGCAAGTTTTGTAAAATTTTGTTGAAATCCAATCTTATTATAAGCAAAAAAAAAAAAAAAAAATTGTCAAAATGATTAGAATTTTAGAAAAAAAAAAAAATATAATAATAAATCTGTCTAAATAATCATGTAATTCCCATAATGAAAAAAAAGAAAAAGAAAACGAACAAATATTACACATAATAAGTGAAATCATCATGTGTTAAAGTTACAAGTCATTAGTAACATTTTATGATACAGAGTAATATAAAATATTTGTGCACTTCTTCAATTTATGATTGGTCCCCTAATTGCACCCATAACTAAGTTGATAGTGCAAAATATGAGATTATAAATAATCTTTGCCTGTTTTTTACTATGGGGAATTTCACCCCATTATAACTTATAATTAATATATTTTTTTAAATTCCATTTTCACTTTTAAAAAACTCTTAACTGTTAAACTGGTTATCGCTTTCCAAAAAAGTGATTTTCTTAATTTTTTATATTTCATTTTTAAGCAAAAAAATGCAAAGTTTCACATTGTAAAAATTCACAAAATAAAATATTAAAAATAATAATAATAATAATATTTAGAAAGCAATAACCTATTAGCAGTTTTGAATTTTCTGAATGTGAAAACAGAATTTAAAAATACGTATTAGTTAATGAGTCAAAATTCTCCATAAAATAACATTCCCTTTGGTTTCCGGCGATGATAAGTAGAGAGTCCTATGAAGTTCAAGGAAAAATGGAAAAAATATCAAAATGAAAGAAAATTTCTAATAATCTAATCACCCACTTCCATACAATATAACTATTACAAACACATAAACATACAAATATTTATTAAGAAGTTTTCTTTAATAATAGTTTAGTTAAAATACAAAGTAATTTCATAAATTAAAGTAAATTAGAAGTTGACCAGCCGAAGTGTGCATTGGTTGGGATTAAAGAAATTTCGCATTGAAAATTTAAAAGATATCAATAAATCAATATCTAAGTGAAGCAGAAAGATAAAAGAAATAGAACATATATAAATTTTAATCACATTAAAAACTGAGATGGACAATATACACTAAAAATATACAATTTAAAACATTAAAAACACAAAACAAAAATTTGAAACAGGTCTTTTACAGGCTCCTCATCAGTAAAAAACATCAAATGTAAATGCTGAGAAGAACAACAGACTTTCATTTAGTGAGTACAACGTATTTATCGGGAACTGCACATGCCTCATTAAGGGGTGAAAAATGTTGATTTGTGTACCAGCCCTCCAGGAAAATTCTTGAATGATAATTTAAACAGTTAGATATGATTATTTTAGTACTGTTAAAATCGGGTAAATGGCCAGTTTCTATGGCATGCTGTACAAATTTTCGAACGTATATCACGGTTTTTGAAATTTGTTTTATATTCCTTAACTCAAGTATGAAGAGAATAGCCAGTCTGACCAATATAAACTGAACTACAAGATTTACAAGGGATATTATAAATAACACCTGTACGGGAAAAAAGGGGGATAACTGCTTTAAAATTAGAAAGGAAATTACGAATTAAAAATTGGGGTTTAGGAAACAGATAAATTAACAGTGCGTAAAACTTTGGCAATAGATTCAGAAATATTCTTATAGTAAGGAATAGTAACGAACAATTTAGGTGATTTAGAGGAATTGGTTTCATGATTATCCTTATTAAAGTCATACTTTAATAAGGATATGACTTTATGAGAAGTATGACTTTATAAGGATAATCATGAAACCAATTCCTCTAAATCACCTAAATCGTTCGTTACTATTCCTTACTATAAAAATATTTCTTAATCCATTGCCAATGTTTTATGCACTGTTAATTTATCTGTTTCCCAATTTTTAATTCGTAATTTCCTTTCTAATTTTAAAACAGTTATCTCCCCTTTTTCCCCGTACAGATGTTATTTATAATATCCCTTGTAAATCTTGTAGTTCGGTTTATATTGGTTAGACTGGACGTTCTCTTCATACTCGAATTAAGGAACATAAAACAAATTTCAAAAAACGTGATATACATTCGAAAATTGTACAGCATGCCATAGAAACTGGCCATTTACCCGATTTTAACAGTACTAAAATAATCATATCTAACTATATCTAATTATCATTCAAGAATTTTTCTGGAGGGCTGGTATACAAATCAACATTTTTCACCCCTTAATGAGGCATGTGCAGTTCCCGATGAATATGTTGTACTCCCTTAATGAAAGTCTGTTGTTCTTCTCAGCATTTACATTTGATGTTTTTTACTAATGAGGAACCTGCAAAAGGCTTGAAACGTTTCAAATTTTGGTTTTGTGTTTTTAATTGTATATTTTTAGTGTATATTGTCTGTCTCAGTTTTTAATGTGATTAAAATTTAATTTAACTATGAGACGTAATGATTTTTAAATATTTTAAAAGAACATATATAATTTTTTCTGCATACCTCTCATTAAGTTCTGCAGGATTGACAATAAATTTTACCATTTTCTTATCAGCTTTTTTATAATATTCATCTGGAACTTGTGAACACATTCTAAAAAAAAAATGTTTTTAAAATAAATAAAAAAGCAGAAAATTAAAAAAAAATATTATTGAAAAGAATAAAATTTCATAAATGACAAATTTATTAATAATGGCTGAGCAATTAGAACTTTTAGATCTTGGGAATTTGCTTAAATCATAGTTTCTGCTTTAAATACAATAATCATACAATATGTGTGATATATATATACATGTATAAAAATATACAGATTGTATTTATGTTTAAAAATATTAATTTTCATGATTAATAAATTTATAAAGTGAGGTTAAATTCTAGTCAAAGTGGAGTAAACATCAACAACATGAAGTGCAGATTAACATTAATGGAAGAAAATTCTCGCTGAAAACTGAGTAATTGCTAATGAATATCAGTCAAACAAAAGTAAAGAAAGAAAAAGTAGAAATTTATTTATCTTTTGTATATCTCTCATAATTTTCTATAAGATTAAGACTGAATTTTATCATTTTCTTATCAGTTTTTTTTTTTTTTTTTTTTAATAATATTCAACTACAAATCATGAACATATTCTCCAAGAAAATTGTTTCTAAAATGAGCTGTAACTTCTTACAAATACTTATAAAAGCAAAAAAAAAAAAAAAAAAAAAAAAAAAAAGAAATTTTTTTTTCCTTCATTAATTTTTTAATAATAGCTGATCTATTAGAACTTTTTATCTTGATAATTGGTTTCAATCAACATATTTTCTGATTCCCTTAGAATGTGGTTCCTTTGCATATATATTAGTGACTCAGTTCACATATATATATATATTTAAGCATATAATATTCCTACATATTAAGTTCTCTTATTAAAATTATATTTTTGTTAAAACATAAGTAATTTCATAAAGTGAAGTTAACAAACTAAAGTGTATATTAATATTGATAAAGAAACTGAGAAATGTGAATCCTAGTGGAGCAGAAAAATAGAAGAAATAGAACATATATTATTTTCTGCATACCTCTCATTAACTTCTGTAGGATTAACAATTAATTTTACCATTTTCTTATCTGCTATTTTTTTAGAATTATCTGGAACTTCTGAACACATTCTGCAAAAAAATTGTTTCTAAAATGAATAAAACTGTAAAAATTTTTAAAGAATGTTCATAAAAACAAGAAAATTTCATATATCATGATTTCATTCATAATGGCTAAACAATTAGAAGATCTAGAAAAATTGTTTAAATCTATATGTCTTTGGCATTTTGGCATATCAGTTTATTGAGTTTCTACTTTATATGTCATAATCAAACAATATATATGCATGTATAAAAGAATATAATGTGTATTAATGTTAAATAAAGATAATTTCCATTATTATTAAATTCATAAAATGAGTCAAAGTGGAGTCGATATCAACAACCCAAAGCACACATTAATACTGACTGAAGAAAAAAAATTATCACTAAAAACTGACTAGTAGTGAATAATTTTGAATCCAAGAAAAGCAGAAACAGAAATATATTTATTTTTTGCATATTTCTCATTTCTTTTTATAGAATTAAGGTAAGAATAAGATGGTTAAATTTCATCATTTTTTATGAGCTTTTTAATAATATTTATCAAGAAATCGTGAAAACATTCCACAAGAAAGTTATTTCTAAAATAAGCTGAAACTTCTTAAGAAGGTTTATGAAAACAAAAAAAGATCACATAACTTTATTTCTTTCTTATTATTTTATTCTTATTATAAATATCTAATCTATTCAAACTTTTTATCTTGATAATTTGCTTTAACCAACATGTCTTCTGTTTCCCTTAGAATGCTGAGTTTCCTTTGCATATGTTGTAGTCACTCAGTTTATACACATATATAAGCATACAATATTTATATATATTAAGCAATCTTTTTTAAAAGCATATTTTGGTTAAAATATAAAGTAATTTCATAAATTGAAGATAACTAGGAGTCAAAAACTAAAGTGTATATTAATATTCAAAGAAGAAATGTCACATTGAAAACTAGAAAGAAACTGAGAAATCTGAATCTTAGTGGAGCAGAAAGATAGAAGGGATAGAAAAATATTTTTTTTCTTCTGCATACCTCTCATCAGCTTCAGTGGGATCAACAATGAATTTTATAATTTTTTTATTAGCACATTTTTAATTATTATCTGAAGCTTGTGAACAAATTCTGTAATTTTTTTTTCTAAAATGAATAAAAATAGCAGAAAATTTAAAAGAATAATTATGAAAACAATAAAATTTCATATACGATGATAACTAGGAGTCAAAAACTAAAGTGTATATTAATATTCATAGAAGAAATGTCACATTGAAAACTGGATAGAAACCGAGAAATCTGAATCCTAGTGGAGCAGAAAGATAGAAGGAATAGAAAAAATATTTTTTCTTCTGCATACCTCTCATCAGCTTCAGTGGGATTAACAATGAATTTTATCATTTTTTTATCAGTACTTTTTTCCTCTAAAATGAATAAAAATAGCAGAAATTTAAAAAGAATATTTTTGAAAACAATAAAATTTCAAGTACGATGATTTTGTTATTAATGACTGAAAAATTAGAACTTTTAGATCTTGAACTTCTAAATCAGTATGGTATATTAGGTTAGTGAGTTTCTACTTTATATGTAACAATCATATAATATTTACACATGTATAAAAGGCATACAATTTTTATTTATGTCAAAAAATGTTATTTTCCATGATTAATTTCATAAAACATAGATAACTAGAGCAGAAAGAGAAATAGGGAGAAACTTTTTATCTTTTTCAAATCTCTCATTAATTTCTGTAGGACTATTTCCTAATCAGCTTTGTTTTATATTTATCAGGAAATCAAGAACACTTTCTGAATAATATTTATGAAAACAAAAGAAATTAATATAATTCTTCTTTAAATAATGGCTGAACTATAAATTTTTATCTTGACAATTTGCTTACATCTTCTGATTCCCTTGGCATGCTAAGTTATTAAGGTTCCTTTGTATTCATAATAGGAACTCAATTTACAGACACATATCATACAATTATTATACATATTGCACAATGTTTTTTGTTAAAATATAAAGTAATTTCATATTGTGAAGTTAACTAGGGTTTAATAAGTTCATTTTTACATTGATATTGACAGAAGAAATTGGATATTGAAAAGTAACTGATAAATCTGATTTCAAGTCGAGCAGAAAGAGAGAAGAAATAGAAGATGAAGATATATGTATATACAATTTTTATTTTTCTGCATACCTCTCATTATTTTCCGTAGGATTAACAATGAATTTTACCAATTTCTTATCAGCTTGTTTTTTATAATTATCTGGAACTTGTGAACATGTTCTGCAAAAAAATTTTTTCTAAAATGAATAAAATTTCAAAACAATATTAATGAAAACAATACAATTTCATATATGATGATTTCATTAATAATAGTTGAACAATTAGCACTTTGAGATCTTGACAATTTGTTGAAATCATATGTTTTTGTCCTTTTAGTGTATTAAGGTATTGAGTTTCTACTTTATATATAATAATCATACAATTGAGACATATGTTTAAAGAAATGAAATTTGTATTTATGTTAAACAACATAAATTTTCATCATTAATAAGTTAATGTTCAATGAAAGTAAAGGTTAATTAGACACCAACAAACAAAAGTGGAGATTAATATTGATTGAAGTATACTTCTCTTGCATGTATATTATAAATTTGTATAAGGATGAGGTTTTATCATTTTCTTATCAGCTTTTCTATAATATTTATCTGTAAATTATAAATAGTACATTCTACAAAAAAAAAAAAAAAAAAAAAAAAGGACTGTTTCTAAAATAAACAAACGTCTTAATAATATTTTTATAATAGCAAAAAACTTTTTTGAAATAATAGATGAACTGTTACAATCTTTTATATTGACAATTTGCTTAAATCTCTTGGAATGATAGCTTGAGTTTACTTTGAATATTTAATAGTCACTCAACTGATATACATATGTACATAAGTATACAATTTTTATATGTATTAAGCAATTTTTTTTTTTATTATTATAACTTTATTTGTAATATATGTATAAATTAAATTAACTGGGAGACAACAAACTAAAGTGCATATTAATATTGATAGAAGAAATTTCACATTGAAAAGTAGAAAGTAAATGTTAAATTTGAATCTAAGTAGAGCAGACATATAGAAGAAGGGCTAGTTAAAAAAATTAGGCAACTCTAGGCGGCTTCCTAGGGGTACGAAAATAATACAAGTGTTAGATTCAAATGTTGGAATAATAGTAATATATTTTTAACTTAAAAAAAAAAAAAAAAAAAATCAGCCAAAATATTTTTAAAAACATTAAAAAGTATAGTAATTAAATGTTAAATAATTCATTTATATGATCCTAAATCATATCCCCATTAAATAATAAATACTAATAATGATCAATATTTCTCTACAGTAATAGCAAAACCAAAAGTTTGACATTGCAAACAATATAGTATTCAGCTAAATTTTCCTTCTTCTCCAGCTTTTTATCACAGCATTATTGTAAGCTATCTAGAAGGGTCTTAAGAAAAATATTACTTTATAACTTATAAAGACATAGATTAATTTCTTGGATAGATATACAGCTCGTACATCTAAGCTACTAAAAAATTATTTCAGAGAGAAATAAAGTATAAAATTATCCAAAAGGTGGAATCTGAGTCTTCTGATTTTTGAACAAGTCACCATATCACTTACAATAGTTTAATGTGAACTTAAACTTTTTAATGATTCTTTCATGTGTATGAATATTAATGATTAACATTAAGTAAAAAAACAAAATTGCCAAGTTTCTTGTAATATATTAAATTTTCTGCCATATTTTGTTTCTTTACCATTAAAAATTAACAATAATTTTCCTTTTTTATTATACTTAAAATAAACAAAGACATAATAGGATATTTATGATTTGAATATAGTAAGTATATATATATAATAATTTTTATTGATTAAAAAACAATCTATCTACAGTATAACCCTTGTTTGCAACCTCTCAAAATTCTGACTGTAGCAAGTTCCCGCTTGATGACCCCTCATTCTATTTTTTTATATGTTAATATGAACTCAAATTAGATGCTATTAAGTTTTTTTATATTTACTCTTGAAATTTATCTCAATTTTGTACATTTACTATCTTATAATTACTCTCCCATAAAATCATCTATTTTAACCTTAAATTCAGTAAACATAGTATACCCCCAGCAAAAATAAATACTGGTGGGTTTTATAGGAAATTTGCTGAGGTATAAAATGTGTTACAGAAAAAAATCAATGTTTGTAAGTCTTTTGAAAGTCATACAAAAAATCTGTAGTTTCTACTAAACATTTTTATTGTTAGAAAGAACTGAGAGTATTCCAACAATGTCTTGCATGGGTCATTTCCATGTCAAATCAACACAGCTAAAAATCAGACCCCCTCAGATTTTTATGAAATTGGGCTCATTTATTTATCTTACAGAGAAATGAATGTATACCATTTAATAAGTCCCTATCTCTTTTAGTTTATGATATACAGGACTGCAAAAATGGGTAAAAAGTGCAAATTTTCAAAATTCTTGTGTTACAAATGCTCTTATATCTTGTTCCCTAATTGTCCTAGAGATATAATATTGGTGTCATTAGAAAGCGTTCAATACAGGCTTTCAAATGATATATCACATGCACATATTTTTTTTAATTTTTCATTTCAAAGTCAAACTTTTTTACCTTCGACCTTCAATATCTCAAAAAACATTTTTCTATTTTTCTTTTAAAAATTATATGTTATTTTTATGTTTATAGTATATAATTATTGTGAATTTCAAGATGGGAATACCATGGGATGCTGAGTTATAAATTAATATGCAACCCTAAATTGGTATTTTCATACTAACATAACTTAATTTTTACCTGTATTTTGTTCCCTAATTAACTTAGAGATATAAGATTGGTATCATTAGAAAGCTTATAATACAGGCTTTCAAATGATATATCACATGTATATATATATAAAAATTTTCATTATAAGGTTGACCTTCGACTTTCAATATCTCAAAAAAAGTTTATTTTTTACGTTTATAGTGTATAATTATTGAATTTTTTAACACGGGACACAATACTGAGTTATAAATTAAAATACAACCCTCCATCAGTATTTGTATACTAATATAATGCAAGTTTTATCCCTATTTTGTTCCCAAATTAACTTAAGATATATAAGACTGGTATCATTAAAAAGCTTATAATACCGGCTTTTAAATGAACTATCACTTGCATATATATTTGAAATTTTTCATTCTAAAGTGATAGATTTTGACATTTGACTGTCAATATCTCAAAAAGTACACATTTAATTTTCTTTTAAAAATATAATTATTTAATAATAAAATATAAATATTTAATATATAAATTTTTAATTTTACATGTTATTCTTACGCTTATTATCCATATTTATTGTAAGTTTCATCATGGGGTGGCCATTATTTTGTAAAACTTAGGTTAGGTTAGTATGAAAATACTGATGGAGGGTCGCATTTTACTTTATAACTTAGTATCCAATGGCTATGCCATGTTGAAACTATAATTACAGATAATAAACGTAAGAATAACATAATTTTTAGAAGAAAAATAAATAAATGTTTTTTGAGATATTGAAGGTCAAAGGTCAAAATGTTTGACCTTAAAATCAAAAGTTTGAAATATATATACATGTGATATAGCATTTGAAAGTCTGTAAGCTTTCTAATGATACCAATCTTATATCTCTAAGTTAATTAGGGAACAAAATACGGGTAAAAATTAAGTTATGTTAGTATGAAAATACTGATTTAGGGTTGCATATTAATTTATAACTCAGAATTCCATGGTATTCCCATCTTGAAATTCACAATAATTATAGACAATAAACGTAAGAATAACATATAATTTTTAAAAGAAAAAGAAGAAAATGTTTTATGAGAAATTGAAGGAAGGTCAAATAATTTGACCTTGAAAAAAAAAATTAAAAATATGTGCATGTGATACATCATTTGAAAGCCTGCATTGAAAGCTTTCTAACGATACTGATATTATATCTCTAAGACAATTAGGGACAAGATATAAAAACATTTGTAACACAAGAATTTTGAAAATTTGCACTTTTTACCCATTTTTGCAGCCCTGTATATCAAAAACTAAAAGAGATGGGGACTTATTAATTGGTATACATTCATTTCTCTGTAAGATAAATAAATGAGCCCAATTTCATAAAAATCTGAGGGGGTCAGGTTAAAAATGCAGGTTTTCTGAGTTGATTTGGCATGGAATGACCCATATGCGCAAATCATAGAATGTGCCAGGACAATTAAAATGCATGCAAAAATCACTGAAATTTTGGACTTAGTGAAAAAAGTTGTAAAATATTAAAATTCAACATTTTTCGAAAAAGAAATTAGGATAAGTGCACCAGTGATTGACATTTTTAGAGCCATCACTGGTGTTTTTAAAGTTCTAGTCATCAGAAAACATTTTTAGAAATCTTAAGTTAATCAGGGTGCGAAATTTCTGCTCACCAGCGGCGAGTAGAATTTTTACTGTGGTGAGTAAAAGTTTGGTCTAGTTATAAACAGAATTCTTACACGATACGGTGACAGAAAACATTCTTTTTATAGATTTAAATGCCATCTTATAACCTCATATTTTAATATCTCCTTTTTAGATTCTCGGAGAACCAAGTCTGTCTGTGCGCTGCTTGAGACTGCCCCAGATTGGGAAAGGAAAATTGTAACATAAAAGTTTTGATCTCTTCAGCAGTTTCGTTTCTCCCACTGCTATTTCTCCAAGCAGAGTGAGAATAGACGAGCAGAGGCCTCTTTGCCAGTCGCCGACTATCTGAGAGAAGAGATATGCGAATGTTTGTCTATCTGATATTGTCACATAAAAATGATCCCAAGCTCTTTTGAAGATACTGCCTATGCTTATTTTTTGAATAATGATAAAAAAAACAGTTCATATTTTCCAGTTTTTTACTGAAACACCAATGATTTGCGCTTGTAATGATTTGTAAGCAACGATTTTATCGAAAAAGTTATTTCGAAATGGCTATGTCAAATGACAACAATGAACAAGTTTTATACATCGACATTCCATCTGATTACAAAAATAAAATGGACGAAAAAGACATTTCTAATATAAAAAGTTAAATAAATAAATAGATAAATAAGGAAGTTTAATCTTTCATAATAAAAAGATTTTCACAGGATATTGTTTGTCAAAGAATTTTCTCTTCTTTTTTTCTTTAATGGCTCTTTGCATTTATGTTATTAGATATTTTAATCTTTTTCAAATCTCAAATACAATACATTTAATTATAATGATTTTTAATTAGAGACGATTATGAAACATGATGATATACGACACACTTTTAATATATATAATTTTAGACATATTTGTAAAAGCCTTTCAAATAGTTTAAAAAAAAATAAAAAACCCAAAATGCGTAAAAAAAAAAAAAAAAAAAAAAAAAAAAAAAATGACAACCTTATTTTGTGGCGAGTAAAACTTTTTTTTGGCGAGTGTAATTTGAGTTGAAATTTCGGGGTTAATACATATGACATGGAAGACATTCAGAACCACATATATGTTAAAATATATACATTTGATAATTTTTTTTTTATGAATTTTTATTTGACACCCATTCAATGTTCCAGTAATTGACACTGCCAGTTTTTCCTTTTATTAGTAATTGACACTGCCAGGTTTTCCTTTTATTAGTAATTCACACCCTATGTTCCAGTGTTTGACACTCCTAGTTATTCATTTTACCAGTTATTAGCACCCTATGCTCCAGTGTTTGACATAAAATGTTAAAATTCTTTTACGTAAAATATATACTTTTATTATTTTTATTATTTATTTCAGGATACATGTCAATTACTGGAGTATGTCAATCACTGGAGCACCTACCCTACATAGTTAGATTTTTTTTTTTTTTTTTGATATATTTTTCCTTAGGAAGAGGAGAGTGATGACCATTTTAAAATGTGACTTCTATTATACATTCTGTTTTAATCTCTTGGGGGAGCAGCAATTATCTCCCTTGATGTTGAAAAAGCAAAGAACACAAGATGAAAATTAACTTGCAATTAAAGTTTTAATTAATATTACAATAATTGATTAATTTTCTCTTTTTCACATTGGAAGCTGATATTTGGACTTTTATCCCCAGTTGTCAATGTATCCTACTGCTAATGTTTGTAGCTCTACGATGTGCTATTACTGAGTTCATAACAGAATAGTCAGACATTTTTTTATTAGTATATCTAAAGCAGTGTAGAAACTGGTGTAATATCAAGGGAGAGAAACAGGCAAAAAAAGTTTAAACAGGGTTGACCTAGTGTTTAAGCATGAAGAAATTTATATATTCAGCAAAAAATGAAATTTCAAAAGTCTTATTGTATTAAATAGACACTGACCTTTAAAGTGGAGTCTTAGACTTTTGAGTATTAAATAACATCCCAAATTCTAATAGTTGCTTCAATAATGAAGAAACAGCGATATCTCTGAAATATAAACCTGCCAATTTTTGTAGCTCTACCATGTGTGATATGATGAGCCCACTGTGATACAGACATGATACAGAGAAAGGTGCACAGGTATCTTGTTTTATTAATATCGGTATGCTTCATACATTTTTTTCTTCAACTTAAAATTATTAATGTTTGTTAGAAATGATTTTGGTAAAACTTTATCTATAATTCTTAAGCAGGGCTACACCAAAGCATTTGAATTTATTACTATACCAATTTTTTATGATTTATTTTATATAATATTTTATAATATTACAGTGCATATTTCTTGAAATGTACTTTCAATGGCATGCATTTTTTGGCTAAACTTAGTTTCAGCATTTTATATAGTGTATTTATCAGCTGTTATTATGATATAACGTGATCAAAAATAATTTGAATGCAATAGTACATTATGAAGATTATTACTTGAAATTCTTATCTCTGATGCTAAAATTTTATCAGCAGAACGAAATATGTTTGGTAATGCGAAACCAAAAGATGACATAAACAAAAACCAATATGTTTATTTATAACATTTCTTTGATTTTGGCAAAGGATAAAGATTGCATAAAACTTTTTTCGTGTTAGAAACTATATCATAATTTTTTCACTAAGAAAAAACTTTATTTCTCTCTCTCTCTCTCATTTTTTTTTTTTTTTTTTTTTTTTAATATACATTCATTTGTATTTTGATTGGCAAAGCTTGTGTCTGTGTAAGTATATTTTAACAACAATTCTTCTTTATTACAACATAAGGGGTGAGAAAATTTTTCATTGCCTAGGGGCACTATGTGCTTTTGCACTAGCTCTGCATAAAAGAAATAAGAGAAATATTTTTCTGCATACCTCTCCTTAACTTCCATTGGATTAACGATGAATTTTAACACTTTCTTATCAGCTTTTTTAGTATATTCATCTGGAACTTGTGAACACATTCTGTAAAAAATTGTTTCTAAAATGAATAAAATGGCAGAAATCTCAAAAGAAAATTTATGAAAAATATAAAATTTAATGAAACAATTTTATTAATATTGGCTGAACAATTAAAACTTATACATCTGAGAATTTGTTTAAATTTAAATCAGCATGCCTTTGCCATATTAAGTTATTGAGTTACTACTTTACATGTAATATTCATATACTGTATATGTATATACAGTAGAGAGCCAGAAATCCGCCGAAATCCGCACAGCTTGTCAGATACAAACAATGAAATTCACTATTAATAAATTACAAAACTGCAAATCAGAATTTTTGAAAAAGATATTGAATACAGATTTTATGTATTGCATTTTATGATTACAAAAAAGAAAAACAAAATAATAATAATATGAAAAACTGCAAGAGCCAAGTTGCTGCTAATGAAATTATTGACAGTATATTAAATTCATCAAAAGAAAATAATGATTATTCATTATTAAGATGTGATGATATCAATCAGGTAAATAATAACAAACTAATTTTTTAAAATGCTTTCTGATGAATGCATAATTTGCAAGGAAAGAACTCAATAAAATTCATAGAAAAATAAATCTGTGTTACTACTAACAATAAATAAAAAAATAAATAAATCATGCAGGTTCAAGTTTAGTTTAAAACTAGCTACATGTGAACAGATTTTATCTAAATTTGACAAATATTTTTTTTTCATTTATATTTATTGTTTTCATTATATATTTATTGTTAATGTTCATTATTATTCTTATGTACCTAGTAATATTCAGTGTTATTATTCACTAGTATATGTTTAGTTTGAATAATATTCTGTTTTTATTATTCAAAGTGAAAATAATTTTTTTATGGGTGTTTTACATATCTTTCATTAATTCCTGTGGGATTAAGATTCAATTTTATCACTTTGGTATCAGCTTTTTATCAATATCTAAAAATCACAAATACATTCTACAAAAAAAAAAAAAAAGCTCCTAAAATGAGTTAAATCTATTTAAGAATATATATGAAAGCAAAAAAAAAAAAAAAAAAAGTTAATATAAGTTTTTAATAATGGCTGAATTATTAGAAATTTTTATATTTACAATCTGTTTAGTTCAACATGTTTTCTGATTCCTTTGGAATGTTGCTAAAGTTCCTCTGAATAGTCACTCACTTTGTATATGCATACCACACTGCGGCAAGAAAAGTAACACAACATAAAAAAAAATAGCAATTTCAAGTTTATTCATCGAAGAATGTGCATAAAAAGCCAAAACCAACACATATCTTTACCATGAAATTTTTCTCCCAGAGGGGCAGTTGTGTCAGTATGTTGCTAGTTGAATACATTATCATTACCTTAAAGTTTGTTTTTCTAATATACTGATTTTTTTTTTTTTTTTTTTTTTTTTTTTTTTTTTAAGTTCAGTTACTTTTCTTGACAGTTTATGACATTTATAAATATACAACTTCTATACGTATTAAACAATGTTTTTAAAATTATATTTTTATTAAAATATAAAGTAATTTCATAAACTGAAGTTAACTAAGAGTCAATGAACTAAATTGTATATTGTACTGATAATAGAAATTTCACATTGAAAACTGGAAAATAATAAATCTGAATCCAAGTTAAGAAGAAAAATAGAAATATTTTTTATGCATACCTCTCACTAACTTCTGTGGGATTAACAATGAATTTTACTACTTTCTTATCAGCTTTCTTATAATATTCATCTGGAACTTGTGAACACATTCTGAAAAAAAAAAAAAAAAAAGGTTCTAAAATAAATATACTGTAAAATTCCAATAGCCCTTTTTCAAGGGGAAATTCGTCAAAACCTGGGAAGGGGTTATAATCAGAAGTTTCCGGAAAAGTAAATGACTTCGGAAGGGGGGGAGAGGGTTATGATCGGAAGTTTCACAATCTTTTTTTAAAAGTATAAATTTATTAATATTATAATATATATTAATGGTGACTAAATTGTATTAACAATATAATAATACTGATTATTATTTATTAAATTTTATTAATAATAAACAATTTTCATTAATCAGTTTAAATTTTTATTTTAACAACAAAAAGAAAACATATTCGGAATAACAGAAACAGACACGAACATGTGATAAACAAATCATGATCATAAAGCGAAGCAGTCTAAAAGATTTGCTAGCAGTTAAAAAAACAGTTAATTGCACTGCTATTAACTGATATGAAAGAACAAAACAGGGTGAACAATAACTATTGAAGTTACATATGCAAGTACTATTACGGAGTTATTACGCTATTTAATGATTTAAAATTTAGAAAAGAGTTGTGATTGCAAAAACAGAGTTGCATAAGCAAGATTGCGAAAGCCACGGCCGCTTGCAGATAGCAGTTAACGTTTTGGAGTTTAAAGAATGTAAACAACGCCGCATTTTTTTATTTGGAGTTTTTTTACTTTTAAAAGATGAGTAAAAATAATACTTGGATATGTTTACATACAAATTAAAGTTTCTAAATAAACATATAACACTTCAGAAGTAAAAAAAAAGTATGTTTGTAATGCTCATGGGAAAAACGAAAGAATGGTGAACTTAGCCATCAATGGTAAGGGAGAAGGGGTTATAAACGGAATTTTCCGAAAAAATAAAATACGTCAAATTTCAGAGGGGGGGGGGTATAATCAGGAGGGGGGTTACTATCGAAATTATGCGGTAATAATAAGGCATACAATATATATGTTTAAAATAATATTAATTTCTCTGATTAATAATTTCAGAAATGTAGGTTGAATAAAAGTCAAGGTTAAGTACCAATAACTAAAAGTGCAGTTTAACAATGATAGAAGTAGAAAATTTTCCTTGAAAGCTAGTAAATATGAATCCAAGTAAAGTAAAATGAGAAACAGATAAAATTTATTTATTACTTGCATATTTTATCTTATTAATTTCAGTAGGATTAAAGCTGAGATTTACTATTTTCTTGAAAGTTTTTTTGTTAATATTTATCTGAAAATTGTAAACACATTCTACAAAAAAAAAGTTTCTAAAATAAACTGAAACTCATAAAAGAATTTATAATAAAAAAAAAAATAAAGAAATGAACATTTTAAAGCTAATGACTGAACTGCAATTTTCTTAAATTTACATGCCTTCTCATTATCTAGGAATGTTAAGTTACTGGTGTTTCTTTGTATGGGTAAGGTGGGACACCTGCCCTTGCTTTGAAAATTCTAATCGGCAAAAAAATTATATCACTAAAGTTTTGATGCTTACCCAAACAGACAAATAAAACTTACATTCCAAAGTCAATTAGAAACAAAACAACATGACACATGAACCAGGTTCATTCTAAACTTTTCCTGCAAATAGAAACTGACTAGAGTTTTTCGAATTCAGATTTGTTTGGAAAAAACTGTATAATTTTTCTGAATAAAATGTCTCAGCTTAAATTACTTGAATAAAATTTTATCATTGCAGATGCTTAAACATATGCTAGATTAATCAGCCAACATTTTGTGCAAAATTGAATTCTAAAGTATACTGAAACTTTTGTAATTTTAGATTTTCCCTTACCTCAAAAAAATTCTGGTGATGCCACTGTGTTATTGTATATTTAATAAACAGTCATTCAATTCATATACACATTTATACAAGCAATTTTTATATATATCAAGCAAATTTTTTAAATAATATTTTTGTTAAAATATAAAGTAATTTTCTAAAATAAAGTTAACAAGGAGTCATGGAATTAAAAAGCATATTAATATATTGATAGAGGTTTCACATTAAAAATTGGAAAGTTACAAACAAATCTGAATTCAAGTGAAGCAGAAAGAGAAACAGAAGATAAATATATTTTTTCTGTGTACCTCTCATTCATTTCTGTGGGATTAACAATGAATTTTACCACTTTCTTATCAGCTTTTTTGTAATATTCATCTGGAACTTGTGAGCACATTCTGGAAAAAGGAAAGTTTCTAAAATGAATGAAATAGTAGAGATTTTAATAGAATATTTATGAAAACAACAACATTTTTCATACGATGATCGATTAATAATAGCAGAACATTTAGAACTTCGAGATCTTGATAATAGGGATAAAACGGATATCTTTTATCCGGCCTATCCGGCTGAGTTTTAAATATCCGACGGGATACTGGATATCAGCAGTCTGGATACAGATATCCAGTAATTTCAAGTCGGATATTCGATGGATATCCAGGAGAAAATTCAAGCTTAAATTCCCCTCAAATGAAAATTTTGCGACTTTTTTTTTTTTTTTTTTTTTTTTTTTTTTTTTTAAAGATCAGTTCTAGCTTGTAAATGAAAAAAAAAAAAAAATGCAAAAGTCGAATTTGGCCACTTTAGCAAACAAATTTAGCAAAAAGTAGCTTTGGGTTTAAGAGATATAGAAAGTCAATTTTAATTTTGTGCAGAGTTAGCTAGGATTTTCCAGAGTGATCTATAGCATTCCCCCTTATCTTCCCCATAACAATAAAAAGAGCTGTTCATTGTTGTTCCTGAACAAATAATATTCATCCTCTGCAGTTCCTATGTTTTCATGACTTTTGTTTAATAAGTTGAGAATGTTTAGTAATATTGTTAGTCTTGGAAGTAAAGTTGTTAGACTGTTTCGAGAATGAGTCAAATAATGAGCATTTATTGACTAGAACCTGTCTGTTTATTTACAATCCATTTTTCCCTACACAAGAAAGTTGTTTTTCTGACCATATATTTATACTAGCAGACTCTCTGGCATCAATGTCTGTGCCATTACCTATTCAATTAAACGTGTCATCTACCTATTCGATTTGGATTAAAAAAAAAAAAAAAAAAAATTATATAAATTTGCACTTTTAATGGAAAATCTTGCTAAAACACCTGAATTTAGAATTTCCCATTGGGCTGCATAGATATAGTCCCAAAAATTAAAATTACTTCAAATAGAAGTAATATTTAAATTTTTAGAAAGTCTGTATTTTCATTTTCAGATTGTTAAATAATAAAAAATATATGTTAAAAAAAAAAAAAAAAAAAAAAAAAAAAAGCTCAATTATTTAAAATTCATGATTTTGTACATTAGAAAAACTCAACTTACTTTTAATTAAATAATTTTAATAAATAATCTAATTTTTTTTTCTTATCTGTACAGAATATAAAAATATAAAATAAGTAAAAAGCATTTAAAGAAACAAAAATATAAATTTGTTTTGAATCATTACTTTCTTCTATATTCAATAGAAGAAAGCATTTTATTCGTAAAAATTTTCAACTTCCCGTTTTTGGTGGATTTATGCATTTTGAGTGAACCAGAATTTTGAATTTGACCGGTTTTAGAAAATGTCTGTCTGACAAAAGTTTTGTGTAGCAGCTCTAGTTTAAGAGTTAATGCACAGAATTTCATATAAATTAATACATAGTTGCGCATTAACAACAACAAAAAAGTGCCCATCGACTTTTGGTGCAAATCACTCAATAGGTGGCGCTGCTATACTGTGATTTCTCCCATTTAAAGGAGAACTATATCTCTTCTACTGTGTATAATTAAAAAAAGACTAAGTATGTCACAGGTCTTTTATGAAATATGTTTATTTAATTTCTGTGCATATCGGCCAATAGACAATGCTGTTATGCTGCAATTTTCCCGTGAATGGAAGAATTATCTTGGATTTATTTGTGTATAATTACACAAAATTTGGTATGTGAAAGGGCCATTTTTTATGAAACATCATGTTGATTCAATTTTGGTGCATATTGGTCGATAAGTGGCTATACTATGCTTCAATTTACCCTGTGAATAGGAAGGCTAAATCTCAACATCTATAACATTTAACTGCACTTAACTTGATATGCAAGATAAATAATAAGAGAACAAAAGCTGGTATAATTTGGGTGTATATTGACCAACAGATGTCGCAGTTGTTCCTCACCGTCTATGATTCTCCACTTGGCTGCATCTCACAATCTTTTGATAAAAATTGCACCAAACTCCATACCTAAAATCTTTATTGTGCGAAGCTATGCATGTTAAACAGTGTGTAGGTTTGTTATGAAGAGTCATATAAAAGAAAGTTTCGTAATGGCCATAACATACTAAGCCATTGAAGCTTTTAGATTTTTTTTTTTTGCTTCTTCCTTTTATGTTTTCTTATAAATGTCTCAAACGAAAGTATTGGATTCATAAAAATTTTCTACATTTGGTATTCGCTGGATTTACACATTTTAAGAGGTCCAGAACCTGGCTTGATCAATTTTTAAACATTTGTGTCTGTGTGCGTGACAAAAATTCCGTTTAACTGATGTCGGCCTTATTTATGTGTATATCAGCTGACAAGTGGATCTGTTATTATGATTTTTCACAAGCCTATATCTCAGCATCTATTGATTAAAACTGCACCAAACTCCATATGTAAAATATTTATTGTGTGAAGCTATGGTTAAACTTTTGCACAATTTAAACAGTAAGTGGTGTGTGATGGCCACAACATATACGTTTTCATATGAAAATAACCAACCCTTCAACTATGATTATATTAGTAAAATATTTTTTTCTTTTTTTTTTTTTTTTCTTTTAATGCATATGGCACACATACATTTTTTAGTACTGTAAAAAATGTGTAAATGATAAGTTTTTGTTTTATAATTCTGAACAAAACCTATATTTTTGTGGCAAATTGCAAGTGTAGGAATGAGTATGCTAGACTAAAGTTTTATTCTTCATCGCAATATTGCACAAGCAAATAGAATGCTAAATAAATATGCTTAAGTAAATTATATTTAAAACGTGTTTAAAAGTATAGTATATGAAATATGTTTATATTTTATTGTTTTAAAATAAAGAAAAAGAAAAGAAATATACAACACAACAAAAAACAAAACTAATTCCGGATATCCGTATCGAGCAGGCAAAGGAGCTCCAGATATCCAATATCCAGCAAAATCACTATCCGTTTCATCCCTACTTGATAATTTGCTTAAATCATCATGGCTTTCTCTAATGATGTTTTAGGTTATTGAGTTTTTATTCAATATTTTTGTTCAAAAAGAAAAAAAAAATTTTTTATAAATTAAGATGAAGCCAATTATTTACAGTATAGATTAATATTGATAAAAGGAGAAATTTCATATTAACAAATAACAAATAAACATTAGCTATAGTAGAAATATAAGAAATTTATTTATGTTTATGAGGTTACAATAGATGTACAATTTATACACAATTTTTATCCAGGTTAATCAATGTTAATTTACATGATATACTTGTTAAAAATAAAGGTTAAATAGAAACACAACTTACAGTATAAATTAATGCTGTTAGGGGGAGAAATTTCACATTGAAAATTGGCAAATAGCCAATAATCCTGAATCCAAGTAAAGCAGAATGAAAAATATGAGAATTTTATTTATTTGTTTATAACATACCTCTCATTGTTATCCATAGAATTGGAATTGAATGTTACCACTTTCTTACTAGCTTTTTCACAATATTTATCTGAAACTAGTTAATATATTCTGCATAAAAAAAGAAAAAAAAATGTTTCTAAAATGAATAAAATAGTTGAAGTGTCTTAGAAATATGCATGACAAGAAAGAAAATGCATATCACAATGCTGTTGTTTTTCAGTAATGGCTGAATAATTAATCTTGACAATTTGCTTAACCAAATACCGTTCTAGTTTCCTTGGAATGAAACACCAATTTCCTCTCCATAGTTTTTGAGGTTTCCCTATTTATATATACAAGTATAAATGCATACAATTTTAATATGTATTAAGTGATATCTACATTTATATATATACATTTTTTTAATGATTATAAATTGAGATCTAATATAAATATGAAATTAATACCTAAAAGACCTTTATTGTGTCATTCTATGCTCAGGGCATCTTCAAGACAATTCGAAGGATTTCATATTTTCTTCTTCATGTTTCACTTAGGAGGTAGCATCATCTGACACCAATGCTGGTTTACTCCACATTACAGCATGCTTGCTTATTATCCAATATTTCTATGGTTTCATGTTTAACCTGTGAGAATATTTCAAATCCCCAAGGATATTTATTTACCTACTACAGTATAGGACCCATTATCCAGAATTCTAAAATCCGGAAGACCCAAAATCCAGAATCATTTCAGATTTTTTTTTTTTTTTAATAATTAAAATACATTTTATATCTAAAATCAGAAAAAGAAAAAAAATTCTCCTAAAATGAATTATTGTGTATTTTATTAGGTAGTATTAGGAAAAATTATAAATTAAAACAGAATTTCTTTCTTTCATATGGTCAGGGATGTTTGTGGTGCAGGAAAACCCTGGAATTCACAGCAAGCCACATAAAAAAAAAAAATAATAATAATTTATTTTACGATAGATTTCCGGTGATTTTTAACTTCTCATTAAGATTTTAAAAAGAAAGAAAAAAAAATGGAAATTTTTAAAGAAAAATATATATATATATTTTTTTTTTAAAGTATTCTCCTCTTATGATTGAGACAGTATTCATGTTTAGCAGCATTGATAAAGAAGCAACCATGCCACTCATGGCAAGTGGCAGTAATGTTTGTATATATATACGCATTATAGTTATTTTTTTTTTCTTCCTGCTAAATTTAATAGAGAAAAGTAACAGATTTGCAAAAAATCTTGACTTCCAGTTTTTGATTTATTTGCATGTTTTGAGAGCTCTAAAATATAATTTGAATATTTTTTTTAAATGTCTGTCTGTATGTAAAGTAGTTACTCCTTGAAGTACATTAGTACCTGTCAATTACTGAGTTATGTTTTATAATTAAGGGAAAGCAATAATAGAAAAAGGACCCAAAATCCAGAAAATTCCGAAATCCGGAATTCTTCTGGTCCTGTGGGTTCCGGATAATGGGTCCTATACTACAATTTCTAAAAAATGACTGATTGCTACTTTTTATTAACACATTGAGTGCCACATCAGCCATTGGTGGCTGACACTGAACTTTCCGTTTAAGCCGCACCAACCACTGGTGGCTGACAGTATAAAATATGATATAAAGCTAAAAAAAAATTACATCGTTTTAAGTAATTACTAAAAATTTATTCAAAATGTACTTTATTTTTATTTATTACAGGATTATAACATTAAGGCATTTTAATGGATTTTATTGAAACACGGTAAACATAAAAATGCATTGCTATACTGCAATACCAGTGCTTCTAAGCAGCATGAGGGGATTTCCTTAAGAATTTGTGTAGTGCTCAACATGCTAACTGATTTTTTTTTTTTTTCTTTCTTTTTTTTTAACAATGTGAGAGTGTTTTACAAGTTTCTTTTTCCATAATGCACCTTAGAACAAAGCAAGTTTGAAGAATAGGATATGCAAACACTTCAAGGATCCTACTGGGTTAAAGGCATTATTTGGGTTTTCATAATTTGCTAATTTACACAGATTTTCAAAGTTAATATTCTTTTTGGCTAATTTTAGTTAGTGCAGTAGTTATTTAAAAAAAAATTAATATCATTTTTATGTTTTTAAATTTTTCTTTCAGTCTTACCAATACAGAGGTCTGTCCTTCTTTATGGTAACTTACTTGGTAAATTCCTGTGGCTTCAAAGGTTCAATGCTGTCTTTTTCATTGTGGATTTGTTGGGAAATATTTTTATTAGATTTGACACCCATTTTGGCAAGTGTGAATTGTGTTTTATTTAAAGTTCCTTTGTTATATAGAATAGGTCTAGTGAATTTTGAAATTTATTTCAGAGCATTTTTAAAATGGCTAAGTTTCTTGATCTAATTTGAGTTTTTAATTTATTGGATTTCTGTTGTACTTTACTATACAACAGATTTTTGTAATTTTATCTAATTAAAGTTTAGGGAGGTTTTCACCAGAGCAAACATTTATGGTACAATTAATGTTGGATTGAATAGTGGTTATAATTAATATAGTTGTAAGTGATTGGCAATGATGAAAACATCAAAGACAGTATTTCATTTTTTTTTTTGGTTTTCAGAAATTATTTGCTTAAAAAGTCTTAATTTTAGCTCCATTATGAAACTTGAAATGGGAGATTCCATTGAGACTTTTTTTGTTTTGCTTATTTGATTAAAAAAAAAAAAAAAAGTAGTTTTTTTATTTAAGACTAGGTTATTAGCATTTATTAATGTTCCTAGAAACACTAACTGCTCACATTTTAATGGTCAGCCATCAAATTGAATGGACTTCCATCAACCATAAATCATGTTGAGCCTGATAATGTTATTCTGAGCAACTTTTGATACTGTCTTTCTAGTGTCTGCTTAACAGCAAATATCAGAAATTTATGTTAACAAGATATCAATAAATACCTTCCGATCATGTATCTATTAGGATGATTATGGAGGCGATAGTGAGGGTGTATGTATGATGCATTTGTGCTAGTAGTAGTGGCCTCTGTTTTCAAGATATACTTTTCTAGCCTAATGTTTCTTTTCCTGTTTACTTGTTATTAAAACTAAAACTTTATCATTTATGCATGGAGGTTTTTTTTTTTTTAAATAACAATTAATAGCATGTAATTTTTAAAAAATTCATTAATTATTTTATAGTTACATTAAAATTATCTTTTAAGTAAACAGCTGTGCTGAATAAAGAACATGCCAGTTTATCAGCATTTTGCATGTTGATATGATTTATATCTGCAGATTATAGGAAAGTAATAGTGTAAGGAAAGTGTATAGGAAAGTAAATAGTGCAAATTATCTGATGAAAATTTTTTGTCAGGAGGGTTAAAAAAGCACTCTGTGGATTACATGACACTGACTATATGCAGGAAAGTATAGTAATTGGTTAAACAAACACACATATCTTGTGGCCATGTACATCTTCATCTTCGTATCTGCCATTATTTTGGATGACTTAAGCAAGCAAAAAGTGGATTTTCGTATTACCTTTAAGATGTGTGTGCATGATGATCTGTGCATGTAATTAATACGTTTACAATAATTTAAAAGCAATTATACAAAGTATTGAAAATGATGTGGAGTATTAGTATAAATAAGAAAAATTTTGCATTGTATATTTTGAGTTACACAATCAGAAATCTGAGAAACAAAGGAATATAAAATCAATATATAACTATATGGAACTGAAATGTATATTTTATTAGTGTAAAATGCTAATTAATAAAATTTGCATAGGTTTGCTAACATGAAATTTTAATATTATATTCAATTAAAATATATTAAAATCATAATATTTACATATGTGTGTGTATGGATGTATATATAGCTGTATATATAAGTATTGTTTGTTTCTCAATTAAAATCCAATAATCACTACTAGGCATGCATTAGGTCTGCTGTGATTTTAACAAAATAAGGGTGCAAGGAAACCATCAGTAATAAAATTTTGGGAAATGCACATCTCAATGATAGCGTCCATCCCTTTCAGAGCTGCTAACCTCATGGCTTAAAATTTAGGAGCAAGAGACTTAAAAAATTGGAGCACACAAGAAAAAATTGGAAAAATTATTATGATGTGAAAATTTTAAATAAGATATCCATAATCTACATTTACACAGTCATTTCTTTAAATCAATGAAACTATCAAAGAATGATCAAATAAACAGCAAAGAAAAAAAAAATAATAATAATATAAATTCTATTCTAGTATGCTATACTTATAATTCTGACTCACACTACAAAGATTTAGCTTTCTAGATGTTATACAACCGGAATGAGAATTTAAAATCATAATAAATAACTTTTTTTTTTTTTTTACAATTAACAAGAAAACAAAATTATGGTTTTTGTTTTGAAATAGAACAGTACATTGAAAATATTTTTTAAATTCACACACAAAAAAAAAAAGAAAGAAAGAAAAATAATAAGGTGAGTTTCCTTAAAATTAACAGTAGTGATCCTTATGTTGTAGATTGAGAAAGCTTGAACATTCAAGGATGTTTGATCTTTGATTGCTAGCTAGAGCTGGAGTGGAAGGGGGGGGGGTAAAAATAATACATGAGTGAGAATTAATTTTATTACTTCATTATAAATTTTTAAGTCTAATAAAGCAAGTTAAAAATGAATATTGACATTTATTTTGTGAGTGGAGAAAGATTGGGTAACAAATAGCTTCTGCAGAGCATTTAATCACTAGTTGGAAATAAGAAAAGGAGGGTGGGGGGAGTAAAAAACATTTACATGAGCTAGAAATATTGAATAATTATATTTCTTTTTATGTTCTAGAATCTCACAAAGTAAGATTAAAATGAATATTAACATTCATGTAGTGGATGGAAAAAGATTGGAAATCAGAAGACTTCTGTGAAGCGATTGATTCACAATGTTTTGAAAAATGGAATAAATTGATTTAATATTAGAAGCTGGAAAATTAGCTTAAAAATCTGAAAACTTCTGCCAAAAACAGAAAAATTGGCAAAAAAATAAAAGAGAAAATAATAAATAATAAATGTCAGTTTGAAAAATCAGAGTTTTCCGATAATTTTCGGATTAACGGAGTACACTGATGAAGACCGGAGAAACTCCTATAAAATTGGAGCACTTGGCAGCTATTCTCTTTACGGAGTAGAATCACCTTTGTTTGTTTTAGAGTCAAATTGGAGAATGGACAGTATGCATAAGTATAATCTTAAAAGATAACCCCTAGTGTGACACATAAATAATTTTTATATATGCTTATCCTAATAACTGCAATGTTTTAATTAATAAGAATTTCCAATAAAGTATTATTGGATCACATTTTCCTCCAAATCTCATTGAAAATTGATCAAAATAAAGGGATTTTTATTATATATTTGCTTTTTTTCTCATCCAAAATTCATTGGATGCAGATTATCCATGGATGGTCCCCCATATGAGATATTTTACATGAATTTCTGGTGAAGCTCATCTTTTTTTATTCATTTCTGATAATCAGCCTTTCATTGTTTCTTTAGGTGCCTTTCATTGGATGATCAACTTTTGCTACTAGCTTGTGTTGCTTAAAGGGTTCTATTATTTTACAGTTATTTATTTCATTGATTTTCTTCAATACTAATGCACAGGGAGATATTTATGACATTGAAATTACTATAGAATTATCTGGTTCTAACTTTACTTGTTTGATAAAATTAGCATCTAGGTCAATTTTGATAAAATTAGCCAAGCATGCAATGATGTGGAGCCAACTAGCATCTACTCCTTAGAGAAACATGAAGAAGAAGAAAATAAAATTTTACAGGTGCTTTGGGCCTGGAGTGAAAGTACTCGCAATAAAACATTTTATATTTATATTAGTCTTTACATTATAAAAACTCAAGAGAGAGATATTCATTTGTTGTATACCTCTCATTGATTTCCATGGGATTTTGTTTGAATTTCAGTGCTTTTTTGTCAGCAACTCTTTTATAACATTCATCAGAAACTTGTGAATACATTCTAAAAGAAAAAAGTTCCAAATATAAATAATATAGTTTTTACAATCTCATCAAACTAACATGCCTCTTTAACTGTTAAGTTATTGAGATTCCACAGTATACGTAATAGTCATAAATTTAAACATAGTTATCAATCAATCCATACAGATTCATGGAGTAGCTGTGCTTGACTATTTTTGTTTCTTTTGATACTTGTGTCCCTTATGGGCATAGGGTAGGTGCTCCAGTGATTGGCATGCTCCAGTAATTGACATCTATCCCGAAATAATTAATAAATAAGAAAAATAAGAAAATCATATATTTTACGTAGAAGAATTTTAACATTTTATGTCAAACACTGGAGCATAGGGTGGTAATAAATGGTAAAATGAATAACTAGCAGTGTTCAAACACTGGTACATAGGGTGCTAATTACTAATAAAAGGAAAAACTGTCAGTGTCAATTACTGGAACATTGAGTGGGTGTCAAATAAAAATTTATTTAAAAAAATAATTGTTATCAAATGTATATATTTTAACATATGTGGTTCTGAATGTCTTTCATACCATATGTATTAACTTAAGATTTCAAAAAATATTTTCTGATGACTACAACATTAAAAACAACAGAGATTGCTCTAAAAGTGTCAATCACTGGTGCACTTACCCTATATGAAAAATATTTAAAATAATTTTTATTTTTTCTTTACTATTGATCTTGGCTTGTATAGAGGTCATCAAAAGTTGTTCTTGTGGTTAAAAAATAGGATTACTAGATTTTTATATTTTAGCACAAATCTCTTTGAAGTAAATTTATGAGTGCTAATTTTAAATATTAGTATTAAAGTATATGAGGTAAAAGAACAACATTTTAAGTATATTGGAGTATAAAGGTTGATATTTTTTATATACCAACTATGTGAAAAATACCAGAGCTGGGAATCGAACCCGGGCACCTCTGCTTAATGCCCGGATGCTCTGCCACTGAGCTACCCTGGCTGACAACCAGCTAGGCATTTCTCACATAATATTTGTTGTTAAAGTCACCGAGTCTGCTAACACAGATATAAGAGATGAGACAATATTAATCGTAGCACAACTCCATAGACTACGAAATCTCAAAATGAATATTCATTTATGAATATTCACGGTTGATGAATTCATGAATAAAAAATTTCTAAAATGAATATTCACGGTTGATAAATTCATGGATAAAAAATTTCTAAATTGAAATTTTGTGGTCTATAGAGTTGTACTACAATTAATATTGTCTCACCTCTTATATCTGCAATTGCAGACTCGGTAACTTTGCCAACGAATATTATATCAGAAATGCCTAGCTGGTTGTCAGCCAGGATAGCTCAGTGGCAGAGCATCCATGCATTAATCCCTTAACGTGCGCTGTCCTTGCTGCGAGGACGCAAAATTTAAGATCCAGCTGCAATAATTCACGTTTATAACACATCAGAAAAAGCCCATTTTTTAAACCTTAAAATTTAAAATTTCTTTTAGTTTAATTTAGTTCATGAATTCTGGTGGCAGTATAATTTAAATGTTTTAAATTGTCTTGCGTCGCAAAGGGTTAAGCAGAGGTGCCCGGTTTCGATTCCCGGCTCTGGTATTTTTCATATAGTTAGTATATAAAAAAATATCAACCTTTACACTCCAATTTCAGGGGTGGCATCAGAAGGGGGAACGGGGGCACACGCCCCCCCGTCGGGGAATTCGTGCCCCCCTATCAGGGCAGATTCTCAAAATCTGTTGGGGGAAAATACCCTTTTTTTCCCTTTTGTTCAGCAACAAATTTTTTTTTTTCCTTTTCATCATTCGGAGTTTGTCTTTCTAGAGAATTTTTTTTTTTTTCCAGAAAAACTAATGGCATGCAACTGCTTTGTTTTGCTAGCATTGATATACTATGTATTCCTCTTCTATGTCAGTTGGTGGGAACGACAACAGGAAAGTAAAGAAAGCGGCGAGTATTATTGCAAAGATTGACCCATTCCTTATCTTCTAAAATCACACTTGCGATGCTTCTGTGAAGAAGTTGCTTTTTTATTGCCTATTATCCAGCTCTCTTTGAAATGGACAAAAAGCATGTAGGCTACGTATGTTTCCATTTCCCTTTTTGTCTGTGAACAGCAACTAGACCACACACACACATAAGTTTTTTTTTTTCTTCCCTGGAAATTTTTAAGAATACGATATATATTTAAAAAGTACATCGGAAAAAACAATCTTAATTTCCCCCCCCCCCCTTAATAAGAACAAAAAAGAAAGAAATTTCATTCAAATAGATCACGAAAATATAATTTGCATATTGATTTAAGTCACATTTCCTTTAATTCTACTAATTCTTATTCAGGATACTGATTTCAAATATTGTGTGTCTATGTCGGCTGTAGATGTAGAGAGGATCATACGTCCAAAGAAAATATCTAAAAAATAAGATGAAAATGTGTCGCTTTTGCATTAGAACTTAAAGACAGCTTTAACAATGAGAAATGAAATAAGTAAAATAATTGAGACCTTTTAATAAGATTTGTTTTTTGCATTCTATTTCTAAAGAGAAAATTCTTTGAACTATTTGTGAAATTTTATAACGATAATTTGTCAAATTCAAAGCATTAAAATATTTCCGTGTAATTAAGAGTCCTTTTAATAATTATATGAAATTAAAATTGTTATATTTATTTTACATCGCTACACTCTGCATCACCAACAAATTAAAAATGTATTTCTCTTTTTAAAATTTACTTTTAATTACTTTTTGCTAGAGAGTCAGGGAACAAAAGGGAAGAAAAAAAAAAGGCAATTGGGAACAATACAACTTTTACCGATTTTTAATGCTTGTTTGTATGAAAATAAAAAATTTCGGAAACAGTAAAGAATGTTCTTGCTCTATTTTATCAATTCAGCCGCTCATGAATGTCTATATTTTATTATTATCTTCAAAAGACATATTGCAATTTTTCATTCAGCATTTTTTTTTTCATAAAAAAATATTATCCCCTCCGTGGAAGATCAAAATTGTGATGGCATGTTTCCGGGCCATCCTTAGGGATAGGGTGTGTCCCAGACCATCGCCAATTGTCTATTGAGCAGCACTAGTGCAACGTTAAAACCCAACCAACCAAACAACTATAAAATGTATTAATAATTATGAAATAATTCAGCCAATGACTGAAACATCTGTCGGTTCAATTTATAAATGTTAGAATAGTGAAAAACTACCTCAGAACTTGCGGTGCAGAAATCAGGTTGCAAAATTTAATGATTTTAGGGCTTCAAAGTGCAAGATCAAAGAAATTAGATTTAGAAAGAATAGTAACAATATTTGATAAAACCTATCCCAAAAGCCGAATTCAGTTACAAAAATACGTAAATGGATTTTATTTTTTTAATTTTAAATTTAAATTTAATGTGTATGCAGGTGATTCCCAGAAATCCACACAAATTGGAAAAAAATTATGTGTATTTTGGAATTTTGTGAAAATTAGCATTTATGAAACGAGATTTTGATACTGTTATGCATAAAAAATGAGGAAAAATACAAATAAGTATGCTTGGAAAATAATTAACATAATTAAAAAATAAAAGAAAAAATTAAAGAGAATAAGCAACTTAGCAAAAAATATGCATATAATGACGTTTAATTTAATTTTTTCTTGAATTAAGAAATTAAAATTTATTTAATAAAGTAAGATACAAAATTTTACACAACATGTGATACAATATAAGCTTCTATTACAAGTATATTACTTTTACTACTTTTTTTTTTTAATATAGGCAAAATAGTTTTTTATTTTATTTATTTATTGTTATTTATGAACAATTATTATTTCTTGTTTATAGCATTAATGCATTATTTAATAAAGGTACGATACAAAATTTTACACAACATGTGATACAATATAAGCTTCTATTACAAGTATATTACCTTTTATTACTTTTTTTTTTTTAATATAGGCAAAATAGTTTTTATTTTATTTATTTATTGTTATTTATGAACAATTATTATTTCTTGTTTATAGCATTAATGCATTTAAAATTTATCATCAACAGAAAGTAATCTGCATAAAATTGACTTTCTGTGTTTCGTGAGATTCAATTTCTGATGAATCCTTGTTAATATCAGTGCTATTTTGAACTTTTCATATTAAAAATTTTACTGTCGGTTTGATAGTTACATTGGTTAGAACATGCGGATTTCTGGAAGTCTACTGCATTTGTTCATGAAGTATTTAACATTATGAAGATTAAATAATGTAATTTTAATATTGATGTGGTATGATTATGAGAAAATTATACCTTAAGTGCATATTTAAATCAGCATATTGTAAGTAAAATTTGAACATTCAAGAGAAATATAATATGTATATGCTTGGTTACAAATGAAATGTATACCATGTTAAGAAGGAAGTTTTATCTGACATTTGTTGGATGTCTTTGACTCTATTTTTTCACAACTATGCTCATGCTCTAATATGCATGATTTACTTTTATATATATATATATATATATATATATATATATATACATATTACATGTATATTATTTTAGGAGGGTAGGGAATAGCTCGATACATTGACGAGATGACACGGCGATTAAGTGAAAAGCTAACTTTATAAAAACAATCTACCTTGAATTTAATACTCTAATTTTTCCATAAAATCTCTAATTTTCAGCTAGAAGAACACTAGCTTAAAAATTATGAAATGTGAATGTGGCACTGGTGATGAATTTAATTAAATATAATTTTTCTTTAAAAACTCCAATTTTCAACTAACTGAATTTAGGAGTTTTTACTGTGAAATTATAATAATTATTTTTAATTTTTGACAAAACCAATTAAAAATTTCTTTTTTGTTAAAAACAGTACATTTCTATAATATGATAATAATATAACGTGATTTGTCATCTAACATGAATTGGAAGTTAAAAGGTTGGCAGCTTGTAAAGTTAATTTAAAATGTCAATGCAAAGTGGCCTGAAAGGGAAAAAAAAAACAAAAAAAAACACACATTTTAAATTATTTTAAAAATATCTTAAAACTCAATAATTTTGAAATGAATTGAAAAAAGTTTGACTGTGAACTCATATTATTTTTAACCAATTTTTAACTCTTGCCAAAATCGGATTACAATTCAAGATTTTTAAAATACTTGTTTTTCAGCTCCAATGCAAAAAAAGAAAAAAAAAAAAAAAAAAAAAAAAAATTACGGGATTTATAATCTAACATGATTTAAATTTGGAAGATTGCAAGCTCGCTTGTCTTAGCCGAATAATATGAAAAAAGGAATACTGCTAGCATGCAAATATTAAAATCTTAATGCAAAGTGACCTGAAAAATTACATTTTAATTAATTAATTAAAAAAAAAAAAAATCTATCAAACAGAATTTTACTAAGAACCATCCCGATTAAATCAGCCTTTATTTATTTTATTATTATTATTTTTAATTAGGGGGAAATTGCATTAAAGACGGTCTATTCATTTGGACGTTACAGTGCCTCAAACAAACAAAGGCTTCAAACTTATCATAACCCCCTCCTCTTTCTTATCTTAGTCGGTGTACGGAAGCACTTTACAGAAGCACAGAAGCACTTTAAAAAAAACAGACAAAAAAAAAAAAAAAAAAAAATACCATTGTATATTTGACATAGCGGATAGACACTGACAGGAAGGTGCATGGTGTTAACTATGCCTGTAAAAATGTTTTTACATATAGTGCCCCCCTGTCGGGGAACCGATGGGCATACTGAAATCAGAATGAAAAAATTTTAAATATCTTGTAAAATATGAGAACTTTCAATAAATAATTTTTCACTATGCATGCACTAGCTTTTAAAAAAATTCATTTGAATAACTTAATAGCCAAAAGTATTGAGCAACTTTTATGAAAGCCCCAGACAAACATCGTGTAAATTCAAAATGTTATGAGAGATAGAAGGAACAGAATTTCAGTTCGTCTCAAAAAAAAAAAAAGATGATAGGGGTTTTATCAATATTTATTTACAGTCAGCAAACACTGTTTTGGGAAGTGATTGAATCAGAATTGAGTAAAACCCCTTATAGTTTAGCTTCTATTTTGAAAGAACTGAAATACTGTTCAGTCTATCTCTTATAACTTTTTGAATTTACACAATGTTTATTTGAGGTTTTCATATAAGTTGCTTAATAGTTTTGGCTATTAAATTATGCAAATGAAATTTTTTAAAAGCTAAAAAATTATTTAGAAAAGTGCTCATATTTTGCAAGATATTTAACAATTTTGCATTCTGATTGCAGTATGCCATGTCTAATGTAGTATGCTAAATTTCTTAAAAATAGCTTTGCACAGGGAACCTACATATTATAATTAAAAAATCTGGAGTGACACCACTCGACTTTCCGAACATTGAGTAATTAACAGTTTTGTAGATAAAGTAAAGAAAGAGGAGTTGTCAAACAAACAAAAGAGAGAAAACCATAATAGAGTGTTTGAGTATTTTTCTCCATCTATTACACGATGTTTTATTTAACGCTACTGAACTTTGAGCCCATAGATCATAATGATAAAGAATTTTTCGTTGTGTCCCTGTAAAAACCTATAAATGCTAGATTCACCAAAATGCTTATAGTTAGTGCAACAGTGATTTATAATACTCATATAAATTTTCAGCTCAATTCAATAAGGCATTTAGACGCTATCGCACTTTTAAAAATTGGGTCCCCATAGAATTTTTCTTTGTATCCCTGTAAAAAAACTGTAAGTGCTAGATTCACCAAAGTCTATACAGTTAGTTCAACTGTGATCTATAACATGTGTACAAATTTTTTGCTCAGATTAATAAGGCGTTTAGACGCTATCACACTTTTAAAAATTTGGCCCATAGGCATAATGATAAAGAATTTTTCTTTGTGTCCCTGTAAAAAAACTATAAGTGCTAGATTCTCCAAAATCTATAGAGATTGAGTATTTGTGACCTATAATATGTGTATAAATTTTTTGCTCAATTGAATAAGGCGTTTAGATGCTATCGCACTTTTAAGATTTTGCTCCCATAGGCCATAATGATAAAGAATTTTTCTTTGTGTCCCTGTAAAAAAAACTATAAGTGCTAGATTCACCAAAATCTATAGGGTTCGTACTATGGTGACTTACAATATGCGTACCAACTTTCAGGTTAATTGAACAAAGCGTTTAGACGCTAGCGTGTTCACTCACAGACATACACACATACATACACACATACACACACACATACATACATCATCGTAAAAATAGTGAAAACGGACTCAGGGGACCTCAAAACGTATAGAAACATCAAAATCTCGAATTCGGATTTTTGACATGATTACAATACTTTCCTCACTATAGTGTTCGGAAAGTAAAAAGGGGAAATTTTTTTTTGCAACATTTTAAAAAACCATTATATCTCCATGAATATATGTGGTAGCCTCATAATATATTTATATACAAATAATAAGAAAAGTCCTCTTAATCACATGTTACAGCCAATAAGCATTTAAAGTGTTACTTTTTACAGGTTGATCCAAAACATTTTGACTTTTGTTTAATTTTTTACTGGTCCCTTTTTCCTATTCAGGACACAGCTTTTGCTGAAATATATGAGCTATAACAGGTTCTTTGCACTACCAAAGTTTCAAGATGATTCCTAAAGAACTTTTCTAGATATTTGACAAAATGTCTAAATTCGAAAGTGTCCAAATATTTATTGGTAGATAGGTAGTATATTACCAATTTCATGTCAGTTTCTGTCATGTCACGAAGGGTAATCTAAAATTAAAGATTATGTAACCTGATCATAACCTGATCTGTTTCATAATACCTACCAATTTCATACATAAAATGTCAGCAATAATTTTTAAATATCTACAAATGTTTATTATCTATAAATAATTTAGAAATTAAAAAGGAGCAATAATTTTACTTTTTATTTCATTATTATTATTATTTTTTTTTTTTTTAATTGGGCAAAAAAGTTTTTAATATTATTATAAATCCATCAAAGTAATTTTGTGTTATTATAAAGCACATTTTAATAATAAAAAATTAGTCTGTAATTATTTAATTCAATGTTTAATTTTCTATTTTATTATTTTCTATTACAATATTTAATTTTCCAACTGTGGGTCAACTAAGTGAACTACACAATATAAAACATACATAGGGTAGGTGCTCCAGTGATTGGCATGCTCCAGTAATTGACATCTATCCCGAAATAATTAATAAATAAGAAAAATAATAAAATCATATATTTTACATATAAGAATTTTAACATTTTATGTCAAACACTGGAGCATAGGGTGCTAATAACTGGTAAAATGAATAACTAGCAGTGTCAAATACTGGAACACAGGATGCCAATTACTAATAAAAGGAAAAACTGGCAGTGCCAATTACTGAAACATTGAGTGGGTGTCAAATAAAAATTCATAAAAAAAAAAAAAAAGTTATCAAATGTATATGTTACCGTTAAAGTATATAATTCAGTTATTTCATACAATAACTAGGTATGTCATGAAATAACTAGACAAGTCAGTTAAAGTATATAATAGATAAAAAAATTCATACTTTACCTAGTTATTCTATGAAATGACTAGTTATTCCATGAAATAACTAATGAAAGACCGTTAAAGTGTAAAATAAACAAATTCAAATTTATTTTATAAATTAATTGATCATAAATTCATGTACGCAAAGCGTACAGACGTTAGCAATACTGGCTGCTACAGAACAAAATTGTGCAAATTTTTCAGATTCCTGCATTTTGAGATAGGGATATCCAGGGTTTTTTTTTTTTTTTTTTTTTTTTTTTTCATGTGCGCAAAGTGTACAGACGTGTGTGATACTGGCTGCTGTAGTACAAAAATTTATTTAAAATGCATGAAATTTAAAAATATGCAAAATTTTGTACAGCAGAAGCCAGTATCACGCATGTCTGTACGCTTTCCGTATATGAAAACTAGGACTGTGCCGATTAATCGGTTCGGTTAATCGATCAATGCTTAGTCCCGATCAATTTTTTTAATCGAGTTAATCGAATCGATTAAATTTTTTCAAAATCCGATTAAAATTTTCAAACTACGAATTAAAGTAAAAATGCTGTTCTGCCTACAAAATGTTTTTTCCCATATTTTGCTAACAAACATTCTAAGAAACATCCAACAAATAACGAAAAAGCAAAAAAATAAAAAATAAATAAAAATAAAACCTCTCAAAAGAAGTTGCACTTTTGTTGATAAAGAAAAGAAGGAGGACATTTGTTAAACAAAATGCCGCTTCATGTGCATGCTGGAGCAACACCACCTGTCTGTAGCCTTCTACAGAAAGTGTTGGTTAGGGTAATAGTATTCCCAGAAACAAGAAGCTTTCAAAAATGGAAATGCTAAAGATAAAAAAAAAGAAAGAAAAGAAAGAAAGGACTTCGATTTCCACTATCACTCTGGTGGGGAAAATATCAACAGAGTTTCACAATATCTTCAGACGTTTATTGTCTGTTCAGAATTGCTGACAGATTGAACTATTGAAGTAGAAACAGAAAATCACATTCTATGTTCTTGTCCGAAGTGACAAAAAAGGACTAAAATATAATAATTTGAGATTCTTATGATAATAATATGTAATTTTGAAAATTCATTTAAAAATAGTGACAAGCGAGATGGAAAAAACCTGCAAATATAAAACTAAAATATGTGTAAATTCATTTAATGTTTCTTTCAAAACGAATTGAAAAATTTATTTATTTAAAAAGAAAAATTTAATAAGTGAAAATATTTATATAAAATTAGCACTTAAAGTCACCAATTATTACTCTGAAAATTGATTTAAATTTCAGCTATGAAACATAATTGATTAGACAAATTTTTTTTTTTTCAGTCAATCTTATAAATAATATATATATATATATATATATATATATATATATATATATGCACAATATGAGAGTTTTATTCATCATTGAAATAAAATTATATAAAAAAAAAAAGAAAACCGATTAAAAGTCCGATTAATCGATTAATGAACTACGATTAACCCAGTTAAAACTCTTAATCGATTCCCACCCCTAATGAAAACCAAAACAAAAATCACTGGATACACCTATCTCAAAATGCATGAATCTGAAAAATATGCACAATTTTGTACTGCAGCAGCGAGTATTGCGAACATCTGTACGCTTTGCGTACATAAAAAAAAAACCACTGGATACCCTATCTCAAAATGTATGAATCTGAAACATATGCACAATTTTGTACTGCAGCAGGCAGTATTGCAAATCTCTGTACACTTTGCGCACATGAAAAGCAAAGAAAAAATATCACTGGATATGCCTATCTCAAAATGCTTGAATCTGACACATATGCACAATTTTGTACTGCAGCAGCCAGTATTGCGAATCTCTGTACACTTTGCGCACATGAAAAGCAAAAAAAAACATCACTGGATATGCCTATCTCAAAATGCTTGAATCTGACACATATGCACAATTTTGTACTGCAGCAGCCAGTATTGCGAACGTCTGTCCGCTTTGCATACATGAAAACCAAAATAAAAACATCACTGGATACCCCTATCTCAAAATGCATGAATCTGAAACATTTGCACAATTTTGTACTGCAGCAGTCAGTATTGCGAACATCTGCACGTTTTGCGTACATGAAAAATAAAATCACAGGGTACTCCTACCTCAAAATGCATGTGTCTGAAAAATATGCAAAATTTTATGCTGCAGCACTGCTAAAATAGCTGATAAATATGATAAATATTGAATAATTAATCACATTCCCCAAAATTTAGAGGGGATTATGCATAATCATTTCATACTTTAACAATCAAGTAATCGTTATTCTATAGAATACCTAGTTAAGTCGTAGAATCCAATAATTTTATATACTTTAACTGACTTGCCTAGTTATTTCATGAAATACCTAGTTATTCTATGAAATTACGGGTTTTATACTTTAACGGTAACATATATATTTTAACATATATGTGGTCCAGAATGTTTTTCATGTCATATGTATTAACTTAAGATTTCGAAAATATTTTCTGATGACTAGAACATTAAAAACATCAGAGATTGCTCTAAAAGTGTCAATCACTCGGGCACTTACCCTATATATATACAAAACAAAAACACAAAATAATACACACATTTTACTTTTAAAAAAAAGAAAAAAAAAAAATATATATATATATATATATGACAATTTATAAATTCTATCCATTTTTGGTTTATTTCGGGGGGGGGGGGGGGGGGGGTCCTTAAAATGCCATTTTTATGACATTTCGTGGGGCTGTGAACTGTAGAGGGTTAAAACCCCATAATTACAATTAAATTTTCTCATTAGTGTGATTTCAGTAATTTATTTTTTGTGATATTTTATTCTGTGGTTTTGTCCCCTAGAAGAGTTACTCACAATAGGAATTGGTAAAAATTTTATGTTTGACCTTGAATTTTGAACTATTATAATTATTTTAGTTATTAAATTACAGCAATATACTAAGCCAGTGACATTTTTACCTTATATACTTTAATATAATACTAATATTTAAAATTAGCACTTATAAATTTAATTAAGAGAGATTTGTGCCAAAATATAAACTTCTAATAATACCATTTTTAACCAGAAGAATAATTTTTGGTAACTTCTTTAAAATCCAAGATTAATCCAATAAATTTTATTTTTCTCTTCAAAGGAAAAATAAAATTTATTTAAAACTTCTCTCATATGTGACTATAAGGAACAAAGTATTAAAAATAAATAAATAAATAAATAAATATATGACGAGCAACACATTTTTAAAATACCCCATAAAATTATGGACTGACCCTTATATAATAGCATGCAATTGTTATTTATGTTAAATAATGTTATTTTCCATGCAGTGACAGAAATTGGGAATTGAAAGAAAGGTGTCAAATGACACCTACTGTAAATATCTTATGCGTCAAATTAAAATTTCTAGTTGCAATTTCTAAAGTTCTTTTCTAACATGACCAAGGCTCATGAAATACAGTCGCCTGATTGCCATTGGTGACTAATATATATTTTAGCTGGCAACTATGTATTCAATGAAAACTCAAACTATTTTTTAAATATTTCATATTTTGGTGAAAAAATTGGGCCCAATCGAATGCCAAAACCTATGCTAAACTGCAGTGCAGTTCATATCATTTCACGTAAGGAACAAGTGGAAGGAAAACTGTGACTCATAGCTATCTGTGAGTGTTTTCCTGTTGAAATGAGATACTGTGTTAAATCAATATACCAATAAAAAATTTACACTGCATTCCACTGTGCATATGTTTAACAAACTGGTGATTAACTGATGCAGTTTACACCATTCTCATTTGCTTGCTTTGCAACCTGGTGCTAAATCCTTGCGCCTGTGTAACAATGTATTGATGCCAACTGTGTAGCAGTTTACTGGAAATAATAAAACCAGTTTGAGGATGTTAAATTTAAACAGGTGTTTCCTGATATATAATCCAGTCCGACATAGTATTTGATTTTTATTAATAGAATCTTAATTTCTATATTCAAGTAAATTTCAAAATTCAAAATAAATAAATAAAAAAAACAAGTCCTTCTGGCTTATTCGGAAGGATAGGTTGATTTCTTTTTCCTTATCAAATAACCGTAATTTTGTTTCAAAATGGCAGCTACAAATTATTAACGAATTAGTAGAAATATTGATGTAGGCTATCTACATATGAATTTTAAAGCAAATCAGTTCATAAATACCTTTTTATGTGAATTTAAAATTTCCAAGTGGCCGGCGCTTGGAAGCAAAATGGTGGGCCAAGTTGACAAATATATCAAATGCATTTGTGAGATAAGACTACTGTACAAATATATTTGGAATTAATTCGGAATCTCAAAAGTCATCATGTTCAAAAATTAAGTGGCTGCCATTTGCAACAAAATGGCAGAGAAAGTTGTTCAGTGAACTAATTAATCTAAGATATTGTTGCAAATTTGAAAATAATTCAATTTTTTCTTTTGGTAGAAATTCTTTCAAAAAAGCTTAGTAAGTTGATTAAATGTTAATTTTCTGCATTTCTAGTTTGCTTTAACGTTAAAATAGCCTAATTTTCCCTTAAAAACGCATTAAAAAGCTCCAGTATGGCACGTAATGGATTTGGCACCAAATCTGGCGAGTTTTCCACTTGGCGACTTTTTGGTGACTTTTGGCGAGAAAATCCATAGTTCATTAATAAACTTCATTGAGACACTTATATAATCTATGCATACATCAAAATTCAAACAAATTCGGAATACGCTTTTTACAATTTGAATTTGAAATTTTCAAGTGGTCTCCACTTGAAAACAAAATGAACTTAAGATATCTGCCACTTTATTAAACAATGGCAGATACGTTCATTAATAAACTTCATTGGGACACTTATATAGTCTATGTATACATCAAAATTTAAACAAATTCGGAATACGCTTTTTACAATTTGAATTTAAAAATATCAAGTGGTCTCCACATGAAAACAAAATGGTGGAGCAACTTGGTTAAGAAACTCATCCAAGGTATCCATAACACAAGTTAAGACGCTGTCCAAATTTGGTTCGATTTGGAGTATTATTTCCGAAGTTATCGTGGTTTTAAATTTTCAAGTGGTAGCCTGATTTTAAGTGGCCCCACTTAAGATATCCACAACTTTATTAAAAATGGCAGATAAATTTCATTAATAAAGTTCATTCAGACCCTTATGTAGTCTAGATTTACATAAAAATTTAAGCCTATCTTGCTTTAAATACGCTTTTTACAATGTGGGTTAGAAATATTCAAGTGGCTGCTACTTGAAAACAAAAAGTCGAAGCAACTTGGTCAACGAACCTATCCAAGAAACTCATCCAAGATATTCATAACACAAGTTAAGATGCTGTCCAAATTTGGTTCGATTTGGAGTATTATTTCGGAAATTATTGTGATTTTAAATTTTCAAGTGGTAGCCTGATTTCAAGTGGCCCCACTTAAGATATCTGCCACTTTATTAAATATGGCAGATAAATTTCATTAATAAACTTCATTCAGACCCTTATGTGGCCTGTATTTACATCAAAATTCAAGCAAGTCTTGCTTTAAATATGCTTTTTACAATGTCGGTTTGAAATTTTCAAGTGGCTGCCACTTGAAAACAAAAAGTCGGAGCAACTTGGTTAATGAACTCATCCAAGATATTTATAAGATCAGTTCACTGTCCAAATTCGGTTCGATTAGGAGTATTATTTCGGGAGTTATCATGATGACAAAATTTTCATTATAGATATATATATATAGAGAGAGAGAGATAAACGAAGTGATTGCAATAGGTCGATTTCTAAAGAAATCAACCTAAAAGTGGGGAGTTATTTTTTACTGACTACTACAAGTTTTCCCTGGCAACCAGTTTTTTTCAAATTCCTGGAGCCCTGAACATGACTAACATTATACGTTACTTTTATAAACAGAAATATATGTTGATAAAATATAAGTTAATGTATAATAATATTTTTAATTATTGAAGTTTTTAATCTCTAAGAATTAAAAATTTGAAGCAGGTGTAAAACTGGTGTAAATATTAAAAAGAAAAAAAAAATTAAAATTAAAGTTTGGATTTAATGATATGCTTGGGAAAAGTTAAAACCTGAAAAAAAAAAAATTCATCAGAAAAGTTGTAAAAAATAAATTAAATAATGTAAAGTAAATTAAATAAATAATATCTAAAATTTTTGGAAAATCAAAGTTGGTTAATTACATTGAAACAATAGCGTAAAGTGTTTTTTTTTTTTTTTTTAATAAGCATGATCCGAAAACACTATGCATTGAGCTGTAAAAAGGAAAAATAAGGAGTAATAATATCTAAATGAATGCAGATTACATTGAAATACTTGATGAGGGAGTTTCACATCCAATTGTTTCATCATTGATTATGCAGACGCGTAGATGCTTTTTCAATGAAACATTAGTTGAGGGCGAGTTTCTTAATCAATGGTGATTTACATCAACATGACTGCCACTATGGATTTCGGATGCGGTAGTATCAGTGGCGCACCCACGGAGGGGGCTTAGGGGGCTCAAGCCCCCTCCAGAACCAGATGGCACGGTAAAAAACTTTAGATATGCATGACAAAAATATTATTCAAACATAGATATTGTAAGCTAAAATAAAGTTTATAAATTATACATTAAATATTAGGAATTTTTGAAATTCTTACATTCAAACGCAAAAACAATGAACTAGTTCATTGTTTTTTAGTTGAAAGGTGCCTTAGACATTCCATTGGAATTTTTAAGAATCTGCTTCTAAGGCCCTAAAGCATATACTGTTATTATGAAATCAAGAGAGTATCTAAAAAATTTGGTAGGAGAAGCAATCTTATGTGGAAGTAAGCAGGGATGTATTTGTCAGAAAAATGGGATACCAGGCTCATACAATTTTATATTCTAATTCATGAGTATTTATAGCATCTTTGTGAAAGTTTGTTTTGTCCTTGGGCAAAATTAACACATTCGCATCGGCAAATGAAAATTCTCGTTTGATATAAAATAAAGATCAGCCCTGCTCTTAGTCGTTCCTCTAAAACAATATTTTAAATTAAAAATGAAATTTGCATATTCATTAAACCTTTTATATGCCACTAACCCATATACACGCTAGTGGAATTTCATATCAATTGAAGATCAAATTTAATTGGTTTAATTTGAAATACACAAAATTATTTCTCTAAAAATATAACGATTTAGAGGAATGCCAAAAGGCATAGTTTACTGTTAAAAATAGGAAAATACCCCGATAACAATATGTTAAGATATTTTACAGATGCTTCTGAGGATGGGGTCACTATTTTTTTTTTTTTTTTTTTTTATCACTGTTACTATAGAGCCCCTAAATAAAATAATAGGCCGGCGCATCACCACCATTTTTTTGCCTCAGAAGAGGACAGAATTCCTGCTTGGCGTCGTTATCGCCTCCCTAATGATTTTAAGGAATCTTAATCTGAAGCTAATCCGGTCCAAGATAAGAGCAATAAGCAACAATCATATTCCTAAAAACACATTTTTTTTCACAATACATTCTCAGGAAGTCATTTTATTCTGAGGATATCGTATAGATGTACTGGGGTAAGATGAGTTGTTAGGACGGTTCCTGTTTCTTTTACAAAATGTTGCCAAAACTCAAATACAGTCTGCGAACACTTTATATTCACTTCTTGAATGATTATAGCAGTTTATCGCTAAATAAACTTCCATATCATAGTGTACTTCGCTAAAATTATGAAATATAATAAAACAAGTTACTTTAAAGCAACGTAAGACGATAAAAAAAATGTTTGTCTTTTGTTTATCAGAGAAATGCGCTGGGTACACGTGGCAACCCTAAGGCAACAAAATGCCTGATGCGCCAGCTCGTATATATAGGAGGAGCCTTAGGTTAGTAGAATATACAGTAGGGTCCATGCACAGTTTTCATTTTTGTCTCTCATGTCACTGAGCGCTAAGCTCCATTTTTGGATAATGCAATTTTTTCCTGTTATAAAAATTCAAACTTCACAATATATATAAATATTATACTGGAATACAATATCCTGTAATGAACTCAAAAAGGTAACGCTTGAATTATTTGCTAACTGAAGAAATTAAAATTCTAAGTAATATATTATATATTAGAATAGAATTAATGTTTTAGGATATTAAGTGGTTCTGCCCACTGCTTGCTGTGTTGACAAACACCCACAAAGACTACACGTCCGACTTGTTTCTGTTAACCGAACCTAGAAGTATCACCCCAATACTCCAGATAATTAAATAAAAATAGCCATGTAAAAATTTACACTGAAATTCTGTTATAATTCCTACATATCACAACTGTAGCTTTTATTTGGCTATATTATAATTTTTTAATTACTTGCATGTTACTGCATATGCATGTAAAGCAGCGCAAAAGAGTATTAAATTTGATCAAATTTTATTTTAAATGGAAATATGGGGGAGGGCATTTCATTTCGGATAAATTTTGTGTTCACTAGCTTGTCATATTGTACACGATATTTTATCATAGATGAACAGACAACTTTATGTTTACAAGCTCAGTGCCAATTCCAACTGACTGAACTACTGTAACTTAACTTGTTATATACTGATATAAATTTCTCGATTGCGCTATTCAACTTAAATTCAATTTCATTCATTCGTTTACTTATTTTAAAAGAAATATTTAAAGCAGATTCTTTACTATATGTATGTGTGCATGCCCATAAACCTATTTACTGTACTACATGACCCAATTATTCTTCAGCCCCCTCCAGACAGAAATTCTGGGTGCGCCACTGGGTAGTATCATTAATCATTACACCGATTGGCAGGTCTTCCTTTTCAACAACTTATCGCTAATTTATCTACTTTCTGTTTATACTGTATATTACATGGTGTTGATTATCATAACAATGTAGATCTGATATATTAACATTGTAAACAAAGGCAGGAACAGAATATTTGCACTTGATGTTCCTTCTCCATTAGCTCCCTATATTAGCTACCTTGACTTTCCACTCATATGTAATACACATACGTTCATTATTTTTAAAGTTGAGCCAATCTAAATATTTAAATAAACAAAATTTTGCTTCCACACCATAATCCTGGCCTGGTGTAGAAGGCATGATCCAAAAGTAGGTATCTTTATCAATTGTACATGGTGAAAAAACAAAAAATGCAAGCCAAGTGCTAAAACAAAATGGCTCGGAGAAGGGAGCTCACACAAAATGCTGTTGTGGTATCGGTAACCACGGCAAAAAATGCCAGGTCCTACAAACCATGTCTACTACTCCCTGGTGACTCTTTGAAACTGACGCTAACTGAATTTTTTCCCTCACAAATTTGAAGCGACATGCCACTTTCAGCCAATCAGAGTCCACGAATGGAAATCAAGTCTACCGGAAGGTGAGTGCATCATCACTTCCAATGAATGTTCTAGAAAGATCCAGTGAATCTTCCTCATGTTGCATCCCCATCGGCTCACAGAGCGACCAGAAAACATGGACGACTCTAAAAATCACTAGTGCACATATTTAAATCTACCAAATTTGCTGCAATAAAAATTTGAAGATCAAAACTTTAATTTTTGACGGATTTTAAAAAGGAAGGTATCGTTTTAAAAAGCTTATCTTATGCAGAATAACCTTGTACAAAAGAAATTTCTGAAGTTCTTACTGATTAAATTTTAATATTGTAAATGACTGAGAGGAGGTTAATGCTAAAATGGTTTAAAATAACAAAAGTTTCTTTTCGTCAGATTGTATTTTTTACTTTTTAGATGATTGACACTTTATGCTAACTGTTGTAACTAATCTGAAAAGTAATTATGTTATCATAATTCATGATTTCATTACTTAAAATTGATGTTAATTAAACTTGATTGAGCTGTTTATTAACTTCTGTAAAATTGTTTGGCTAAACAATGTATTTTGGATATTTTAATTTTAAACCGGAATGTTACTAAAAAAGTGAAGTGCAACAACTGGTATAAAGCATTTTTCAAATAATTATCATTTTTAGAAATTAATAGAAAAATGTACTTAAGCATGTAAGACAAAATTAATATGGGATAACTTCCTAGCAATATTTTATTCGATGTTAATTAATTAAACTTGTATTTCTATATATATACAGTCAAGCACCGTTTATACATTTTTCAAGGGACCGTTCCTAAAAAACGTATAACTGAAAAAAACGTACAACTGAAAATTCCTTTTAACATTAATACACAATAAAGTATCATATTAATAATATAAGTCTAACCAATTTTCATGATTTCCTTTACATTTATTCGAATAAGATATATTTTTAATCATATTTAAAATATTTTTAAAAGGTTGAATAAAAATTAAATGATAATTAAAAATCTAGAATTCAGAAAAAATTTTCAAGATTTCGATTTTAACCTTTAAAGACAAAGCCTTTTGTTCTCTAAACGAAGATGACATTTGTGCAAACGATTAACAGGAAGGAAAGAAAATAAAATGTTTCTCCAACCGATGTCAAATAAACACGATAAGAAAATCGTTGTGGGCTCTTTTCTTTTCATACCCCATTCCTGGAATCAATTAAAACAGAAAGTGGGAGGTCTTCAAGTGGTCACTGGCTACTTGTATACCAACCATTCAACCCAGTCGCCAACTGATTATTTCTGAAAATTTCTCTAACCCCCCCTTCCACCAGGTTATTGATGCAAGTCGCTCTTTGTTCTATAGCCGCACTTTGTTACCATAATTCTAAGAAAAAATATTCGAAAAAAAAAAAAAGAATAAAACATGAAGAGTATTCATTTTTTTTTTTTTTTTTTTTTTTTTTTTTTAATCCTGGAATAAAACTCAAACTTGGGATTGTACAAGGAGAAAACAAAAACGTATAAGTGAAATTAAGAATTTACCTGTGTCGTATAAACAAAATATTTTAACATTAGAATTCAATGGAATGATTTGGGACCAAAGTCGAAAAACGTATAAATGAGAAACGTATAAAAGGCACTCCATTGTAGTATATTATTTGCTGTCAAATCTTGTTATTAAGAAATTGAGAAGACTGATTTTTATTTTCTTGTGTGTGTGTTAACTGCAGTGGCATCACCAGACAAATTTTCAAGAGAGGATAAACTGCAAAATTTTATTATATACTATTAAAATTCAGAAAGATTCAAATGATTGGTGGATAGATTGAGGCGATTAAACAAGACTGTGTCTAAGCATCAACCACAATAAATTTTTATGTATGTAATTTAAGATATTTTTTTTGCAGAAATTATACAACTTGCTCCAAACCAACTTGAATCAAAGAAACTTACTGTCAAGTCAATTCAAACTGTACTTGCAGGGAAAGGTTTGAGCCATCATGTGAATGCAGGTTCGGTCAGCTTTGTTCTAATTGGCTCTGTGATATTAATTTTATTTGGCTAATCATTTGAAATATGAGTTTTAAATGTAAATTAAAAAAAAAATATATATATATATATATATTTTTTTTTTTTTACTTATTAAGATTTCACGGAGATGACAAGTGCCTCCCCTTGCCCCTATGTGCCGACACCCATGGTTAACTGTCAAAATAACATTACCATCTTGTCTGTTGGGAATGCATAATATTTGTGTTAAGCAAAATTTCACATTAAGCAACTTAATACAAACAATGTTTCACTATATATAAACTACAAGAGAAAACTCAAGCAATAATCACTAATTTTAAATAAAGTTAGATATAAAAAAAAAAAAAAAAAGCATTCAGATGTTATGCAGATAATTATTTTTTTATTTACTTTTTTTTTTTTTTTTTTTCTAATAGCAAAAGGCACAATAGACAGTGCAACTACTATACCTATATAGACCCTATTTTATTTTCCAGCATTGAAATATGTAGTTAAAAAACATATTTTTAATATCATATTAGATATTCATTTCTTGGAAACATTGTTTAAATTTTCATATATTGCTTCAGATGCATTCTGCAGTCTACAATAGTAATAATAAAATTTGGCTAGTGTGTAAATTTGTATATCTACTACAATGCATCTATATTATTAACTAAAAGTACATGCTCATGTAAAAGTACTAAAAGCTTATATATATTCAAGGTAGCTTCTAAAGAGAAGTGTTTAATTTAGAAATCATTGAAAAATTCTAATGCTTCAGAAGTTTATTATTTTATTGTTACTACTGTTATTTATTTGGGCTGGAAAAGTTCTAATTCAGATTTCAATTGACATGTATTTGTTATCCTTTTAAGCACAAAATGATGTTGTGACTTTTTTTTTTAGGGTGGTGGGTGATACATTTATGCATTTTAATGATCTACAGGAGGCAAATGCAGAAAGCAAGACAATACCTAATTATTCAACATTATTGGAAAAATAATTGCTCAATTTGCTATGTTAGATTTTCATGAAATTGATTTTGTTTTTGTATCATAGCAATTTTTTTTTTTTTTAAGAAATTTAATAGAAGTGATAAATGAATAAAAGAATGTTGATTTTATTTTTTAAAAAAGCTGATCCACAAAACAAATGTAATTTTTTTAAAATTAAATGCATAAAGTAACACATAAGAACACAAAATCACTGTCAGAAAAATAATTACTTTTTGTCTCATATCACAGAGCTGGGTATTTATTTATGAATTTAGCATCTTCTGCTTTAGCAAACTCTTTACATATGGTGCATATCATAAAATTTTGTCCTTGTTTGAGCCAAGGATTTTCTCTTTTCTAATAAAAAATATTACACTAGTTATAACTTTCCTTTTTATTGTTTTCTTTATTCACATCATTATAATTTTTTTCATTTTTGAGATTTAAATGCACTTGTAATTATAAAATAGGAACATTATTCATTTTGTAATTATGCATATGTTCATCTTAAAACTTTAAGAAAATGGCACTCCAAATTTTAACCAAACTTTCAAACAACAAGTGCATTAATTTTTGGGATGTAACTGTAATCTTCAAGGTGAGTCTTATTAAAGAGCAATTGATAGATTTTGGAAGGATAGAAAAACAAAAGGAGAGTCCTCCATTTTGTTGTTGAATATGCAGAAGTATAATATGAACCCGAAGCTTTTAAAGTTAAACAAAAATTGTTAAACAAGCTGATTGTCAAATTTGACACTCAGAAATAATTTTCTAGTCATCAAATGTAATAATTTGGTAACAGTTGATGACTAACTCCTGGTTAATTTCTAACGCTGTTTCCATGATATATGTAGGGGTTTTGAGAAGTAAGGTAACAAGAGCTCTGACGGGTGAGCAAATTACCTGTATGAATAAAAATTTCTCTGAAGATAATAATGATAATCAAAGGAACTAAATGCTGCTGGTAGATGGAGCTGGTTGTGCAGTAACATAACTAAATCTCAATTAGAAGATGGCTGCATTGATGGAAACATGGTCCGCGATTGAAATAAGAAGTGAGATAAGGGTTTTACGTTTAAAAAAAATTCTCCAGCTGAAATTCATCAGCAATTGGTTGAAGTATACGTTACAAGTGGTATGCCATGACTTATGACTTGGTATGAAGGGCAGCCCTCAGCAGGACATTCAGAGCTAGGGCACATCGACCAGAGGTCTACTGTACCCATACCCAAATGGCTCCTTAAGAGAAAAGTCTTGTAGCTGAAGCAAAGGTCAGCAGACACCTGACAGGAATATCCTGCAGCTCCCAAAGCTCAATGAGATACCGACGAAGATGCTCAAATCTGTGAGCAGAAAAGGCCTTACAGTCGTATAAAATGTGCCTAGCAGTCTCCTCTTCTAGACAACAACCATGACAAATGGGATCAGAACTGATACCCATAATATTCAGATGCCTCTTAAGGGTACAGTGACCAGTAAGAAGGCCAATAACCTTTCTCAAACCATTCCCGTTAAGCTTTAAAAACTCCTTATGACAAAGACCAGGATAGTCACGATTAAGCTCTTTTGCTTACCTTTGACCATCAGAATTATGCCATTGCCTATAGTGCTCCTTACCAAGGAGCTTGAAGATAGAAGCCCTAAAAGTAATGGAAGAAATACACAGAACAGGCTTAGGGCCACATAAGAGTGTGCTAGAACCAGACCTAGCCAACTCGTTATCAGGTATAACTATATGACCAGGTAGCCAGTGAAGACTAAACTTATTATAGAAAGGAATCTCACAAAGTACCTTGTAGCACTCTCATATGAGAAGAGAGGTTAACTTACACCTCACCAGTGAAAGGAGAGCTGCTTGACTGTCAGAATAGATAAGGATGGTTAAATTATGGTAACTCCTGTCTAAGCACACCTTACAGCATAAGATGATAGTATAGATTTCAGGTTGAAAAACTGTGGCAAACTTTCCAAGAGGGAAAGAAAGCCGAGTTTCCTCCCTAGGACAGTAAACATCTGCCCCAGAATGAGGACCAAGCTTAGAGCCATCAGTATATCAAACCAAACAGTTGCCATTAAGCCAAATAGGAGACATAAGCCAATCCTCCCTGGAAGGGAAAAAGATCTTAAAAGGCTTATGAAAGTCATATTTCACAATCATGTAGACACTAGGCATAATGAAAGAAGGAAGATTGGCAGCAAATGAAATGAGGGAACCCCCAGACAGATGTCTAGAATAATCCTTCCACAAGCCCAGACACATGAAACGCTTCATACAGGTTAAAGCCTCAACTTCAATACGCAAATGAAGTGGAAGAAGCCCAAGCAAACACTCAAGGGCAGCAGTTGGAGTAGTCTTAATGCAGTCTGAAAGAGCAACACAAACCATCTTTTGCAACCTATTAAAGCTAGCTCTAACAGTAATCAGCCTAGTCCGAGACCACCAGACAATACAGCCATAGGTGATAGGACAGATATTCATTGAGTAGATCCAATGGACAGCCCTGGGACATAAACTCCAGGTTCTTCCAATGGAACTCTTAAATGCCTAAAACACCTTTATGGACTTACATAAGCAATACTCAATATGCTTACTTCAGTTCAACTTAGTGTGAAAGAATACATCCAAGAATTTGACCTCATTTGAAGGAAACAGCCTATTACCCAGGAAGTAGACATCACCAAAATTTAGATATCTTCTAGAAAAAGGAACAATACTTACCTTAGATGGATTAACAGATAAGCCCAAATCAGAGCACCAACATGCAACATGCCGAAGAGCACCATTAATAACATCAGGGACAGAGTTACCAAACTTGCCCTGGACAACAATAGCCACATCATCAGCATAACCAACACATGGAATACCAAGGTTGGCAAAATGGACTAACAAAGAGTCGACAACAATGCACCACAGAATAGGAGAGAGCACTCTCCTTTGTAGACAACCAGAGCTAGCATGAACCTTCATACAACTACCCATAAAAGAGGCACAAACATACCTAGATGATAGCAAATTAGCAATCCATCTGGTAATAATAGGATTAGCACTCCTTGAGTCAAGAGTATGAATGATAGTGCCAAAAGAGTCCTTATCAAATACCCCTTCAATATCAAGAAAAGCAACAAGGGCAATTTCTTTATCATTAATGCACTTTTCCAAAAAAAATGAAAGTTTATACAATGCAGTATTTGTAGATCTTCCAGGCTGATAAGCATGGTGTGAGGAAGACAGTGGCCTATCAACAATAACAGAATCCCTAAGGTATCTGCGAACAAGCTTCTCCATTCCTTTTAACAAAAAAGAAGACAGACTAATAGGCCTAAAGGACTTGGCCTTAAAGTAGTTATCCTTCCCAGGCTTAGAAATGAAATTCACCCTAGTATCCCTCCAAGACTGAGGTATATACCCATAAGCAATGCTAGAACGAAAAATTCTGCAAAGAATTGGAGCAAGAAAATTAATACCCTTGATAAAAAGCACAGGAATAATGCCATTCATCCCCAGCAACTTAAAAGGTTCAAAAGACTTAATAACCGAGATGACCTTATCATGGGTAACCACCAGTTTAGCAGCTTCCCAATTGTCCTTACTACAAGTATGTGAAGAGAGAGAGCTATGACTATCACAATCAGTAGCACCAAAGCCGGAAAAATGAACTCGCAGCAGTTCGGCTAGAGTCTCTTTACTCGACTCACTGTATCTACCAATATGAAGTTGAATAGCATTAAGACTAGAATTATAGTCTCTAGTCAAAATTTTTGCCACTTTAGTAGTGGCAGAAACATCATTAATGCCATCACAGAAAGACTGCCAAGAACATCGCTTAGCAGCCCTAACAGTCTTATTGTAGGTAGTGAGGGCACCCCGATAGGCCTGCCACTCACCAGACTTCTTAGCGCTCTATTATAGAGTTTCCTACATTTCTTATGCAAATAACTAAGCTCAGAAGACCACCAAGGAGCATGCCTTGAGGAGCTAGTGATCATAAGCTTACAGCTACTGTGATAAGAATTGAGAATGATTGATAAGGCTTTGGAGCTTTTTCAGAACTCTCCTGAGATGGGCCATAATGGGTAACACTGCCTAGCTTTTCACGCTTTTCTTTCTCTTATTATGTGTCAGATTAGAGTTGGGCAGTTGAATTTCCATCACAGCAAGGCTGCTACTGCCCTTCTCTCTAAGAGGCTGGCTGATGAAGAATTCGATATTGCTCTTATTCAGGAGCCATGGACCTGTGATGGTAAAGTAATTGGTCTTAGCACTAAATGTTTCAATATTTTTATGACACTTTCTGTGATATGCCCAGGGCTTGCATTATTGCTAGGTCTGAACTTAATGCTCTTAACATTAACCTTGTCAACTTCCTGAATAAGCATCTGGTTGCGGTTAAGGTTAAAACAGAAGGAAAGGGTTACTAATGCTGATTTTGTCTTTGTTTCTGCCTATCTTCCTTATGAAGAGATAGACCCTTTGACTGATTTGGCTAAGGCTATTTTCAATTATTATTGTTCAGGTTTTAGGCTTATCTTTGGCTGTGATGCAAATGCTCACTGCACTTTGTGGGGAAGTAGTGATTGCAACAAGCGTGGGGAATATGTTGATGGATTACATTTTATTTTACAGCTTATGTATCCTTAACAGAGATAATGAGCCTACTTTTGTTACTGTTAATAGAAGGGAGATTATTGATCTGACTCTGTGTAACTCTTTACGCTTAGAAGGTTTCTGATTCAGTTACTGCTTCTGATCACCAACTGATCACTTTTTCAGTTACAGGCCTTTACCTTGTAAAGGTAGAAAGGAGGAATCCAAGGTCTACTGACTGGGGTTCTTTTGGAAAGCTTCTCAGAAGAGGACATTCCACCTTTTCTGTTAAGTTCAACTCTACTTATATCATCGAGCTGAATGTTGTCCAGTTGCAACAGATCATTCTCATCAGTGCTATGCCATGAAAACAGATATGATTTTGGTGCACGGAATTTGACAAAGACAGAACAGATGTGGGAGATGAAAAAAGAGCAGGGCGACCAAGCATGTCCACTGCATATGACAATATTTGCCATGTCGAAGCTTTGATTCAAGGTGATTATCGCATTACTCTGAGTAAAATTGCACAAAAACTCAATATCTCCATTGGCAGTGCACACAATATTGTACATGAATAATTGGGTTATTGGACGACATGTGGTCGTTGAATGTCAAAACAACTCTCTTGGACCACCCTTCTTTCAGTTCTAACCTCGCACTAAGTGATTTCCATCTCTTCAGACCTTTAAAAGAACACTTAAGAGGTCAGTATTTCAGAACTGATGCTGAGGTTCAGCAAGATGTCTTAATGTTGTTGCACAACTTTGATGCTGATTTCTTCGATGCCGGTTTTGATGGTTTGGTGTAACAAATTCCTCGATAAGTACAGTGATTATGTAGAGAAGTGTCTTCATACATACTATACATTTTTTATTTCCTGAATAAATTTTTACTCTGAATGGGCTTGTTACCTTACTTTTTGAAACCCCCTTGTATTTTTGTCAAAAACAGAAATCTCCAACTGAAATTAAATAGCAACCAACAACCTAAAATATAATTTATTAATGACAGAAGGAGAAATTTTACACAGAAAATTAGCAAGTGTCCAATAAATCTGAATTCAAGTAAATCACAAAGCAAAATTAAAATATTTAATTTATTTATTTTTGCATACCTCTCATTGATTTCCAATGGACTATGTCTGAATTTTACTGCTTTTTTATCTGCTCTTTTGTAATTTTCATCTGAAACTTGTGTATACATTCTGAAAAAATATAATTAAAATAAAATAATAATAATAATAAGATACCTGCCAACATTTGAAAATGACAATTAGTTGCACACCAATTTTGAAAACAGACTAGATGGTTGATTGGTTCATTCTTATCATGCAACACACGAATCCTAAACAAATAAATGTATGTATATTACCGTATTTTCTAGCGTATAATCTGCGGGGTACTATTTTCAGCCCTGATGAAAAATTTTCCACAGATAATATACACTACCAGATGTCAGACATCTGGCTTTATTTGTCACCGAAATCCGGCAACATTATGTCTAATTTTTTTTTTTAACTTCCCTCCTCCCACCTCAGATTAAACATTTTTAAAAGTTATTATTTTTATATAATAATTTGCATTAGTGTTCATATATAATGAAAGGCTGTTTAACCTTTTGCCGGGAGCGCCATTGTAAAAAGTACAACATTCACTTTTTTTTTCTTCAAAATTTAACTCAGGTGGTAGAGGGTGTTAATCACCATTAGTATTCGTTTACTGAAACTCCCTCCCCCTTTCCTGAAAGTTATTTTCATTTCAGATTGTGCAATCAGCTGCACATGTCATTTTAATCTGCGAGCACCTGCAGTGTTGTACTTTATACAATGTATGCCTGCTTGTGAAATTCTTTCTCAGTAGAATCTTTGGTGGGGAAATTCTTTTTAAGTATTTTTAATGTGATTTGAGTTTAAATAATGTCCAAATGAAAGAAGTATTTTAATGGTAATAAAGAAATAGTGGATTATCTTATGAAAATTTTGAATGAAAGTGATGGTGATGATAATATTGATACTGATGAAGATCCACAATTAGGATAATAAATGTATGCATCAGATGTAGAGATTAATGAAAATAATTGTGATGAAAATTTTTATACGGGAAAAGGTACAATCACAAAATGGAAAAAAAAAGAAAATCATAAAAACATCCAAAGATAAGAACAAAAATATTACGAAGAGAATGCCTGGACTGATTTTATATGCAAAAGGAACTGATTCTGAAATCAGCAATTTTTCTGAAATTGATTGATCTGAACATGTTTGATGAAATTATTGATTGTACTAATAAATATATACAAGGAATTGAAGCTAAGTATTCTCAGAAACAAGATTGTAAACAAACATCTGGAAGTGAGTTTATGGATTTGATGGGACTGCTTTATTTTATAGGCACAATGAAAAGCCAACATGCAAGTGTTGAGCAGCTCTGGATTGCTGATGGTACTGGAATTCAAATATTACTGAGAGCAGTTATGAGCTTTTGTTTTTACTTTGCTGTATTCGTTTTGATAGATACAAGAGCTGAACGGAAGAAATCAGATAAATTAGCTGCCATCTGTTCCACTTGGGATTCATTTGTTCAAAATTGTTTGAAATCATATAATACAAGCAAATTTATAACAATTGATGAGATGTTACATCCTTTTAGAGGACGCTATTCTTGGATTCAATACATTCCAAACAAACCTGCTAAGTATGGAATCAAAATATTTGCATTATGTGATGCTAAAATGTTTTACTGCAGTAACATGGAAATTTATGTTGGTAAACAGCCTCCTGGACCTTTCACAGTAGAGAACACGCCATCAGACATTGTGACACACCTAGTAATACCTATTGAAAACTCTAATAAAAATCTGACAACTGACAACTGGTATACAAGCTTTCCACTAGTTGATTATTTATCAGAAAAGAAAATTACATTCATTGGAATAGTAAAGAAAAATAAAAGAGAAATTCCTGAAGAATTTTACTGGGAAAACATAGAATTGTGGGTACATCTATCTTTGGTTTTCAGACAAATAAAATGCTAGTTTCATATGTACGAAAGAAGAACAAAGCAGTAGTATTAGTATCTAGCTTACATGACAAAGCTGAAATTGATGGGGAAAGTGGAAAACCTGAAGTAATTCTTGATTACAATTCAATGAAAGGGGGAGTTGGCACCTGTGATAAAATGTGTGCAGTTCATTCTATATCTCGAATAACAAGGTGTTGGCCTCTTGTCATATTTTATGCTATAATGAACATTGCAGGTATAAATTCACATGTATTGCTTCTACTGAACAATGTCCATGAAGGACCTGGCCGAAGAATTATATTCTTGAGAGCATTTTCAAAATCCCTGATGAAAGAACATCTCATATCTAGAGAACAAATTCGATCTTTGTCTCGAGATGCTTCGGCTTTCCTCGATATATATCATTCAACAGAAAATTTGGTAGAGGAAACTTCAAATAAGTTTATCCCTCCACAAAAAAGAGGTTTGTGTTTCATGTGTGGCCATAAAAAGAATTCTTCATCAACAATGAAGTGCAATAGATGCGTAAGATTAGTTTGCAAACAGTATTAAAAAAAAAAAAAGCAAATTCTATGCCTACCATGTGAAGCAAATAGTGAAGAAGAAATACTTGACTAATTCTGTAAGTCCGAAAGTACTTTATAACTATTTAGTTGTTATATTTTGTAATTGTAGTAGTAATTCATTTTCCATACCTTGAAGCTTCTGATTTAATATATTATAACAAAATAAATGTAAATGTTTTGCAAAATATTTTTATAAATTATTATCAGATATAACTTAAATGTTATTTGTATGCAAAACAATCTGTAAAATTAAAATACATCAGCCAGTAATTTAATGCTTTTCCCCTGTTGTACAGTTTACAACCCACGCACTCTAATGTGATGAAAATTCACGTGCCTGGTGAAAGGTTAAGAAACAAACACAATTTATGAAACCAGGTGCAAAATAATTTTATTCAAAATGCAGAATTCCTGTTTTTACACTATATTCAACCAGCTATTAAAATTTAGCAAAAATGCTAACCACTAAATAAATATTTTTGTTATGTGTTTAATTATGTGTATAATTAAAAAAAAAAAACAGAAATTATAATGATGGCAAAAAATTATAATCTTAGCATTGGGATAATTATTTTAAAAATGTTAAAATATAAATGTTAAATACATTCAATGGCTTCTGCAGATGTTTGATCATCGATTGCTAGGGGAGGGGGGGGGGGAGGTAAAAAAAAAATGAGTGAGAAATATTGAACAATTCTACTTATTTATAATTTCCAGCATCTAATAAAGAAAGTTTAAAAAGAACATTGACATTTATGTTGTGGATGGAAAAAGATTAGAAATTCCAAGGCTTTCGTGAGGCGTTTGTTTGCCGATCATTAGGGGGGGGCATAAAAAATACATGAATGAGAAATATTTACCAATTCTATCTATTTAAACATTCTAGAATTTAATAAAGCAAGTTTAAAATAAAAATTGACATTTATGGCGAGGATGGAGAAAGACTAAAAATCGCAAGGCAAAACGTAGTCAGAAATGTTGCAATTTTGGTGTAAAAATTCGTAGTTTTGAGCCAATTTTTATAGCATCGTAGTTTACAGTCCAAATTCGTAGCAGTTGGCAGGTCTGTAATAATTCATAAATTAAAAAACTGTAACTTCAAAATGCCGTCTATGTTTTTTTTTTTTTTTTTTTTTTTTTTTTTTAAATTAGGAAATTTGTATCTGAAATTTTCTCAAACAAGAAGCATTTTGGTTTTCTTGGGATATTAAGTTATCAAAGTTGTATCATGCAATTTTTATCCATGTTAAATAATATTATTTTTCCATGATGTTTTTGTTAGAAATGAGTTTAAGTAGAACCAACCACCCAAAATATTGATTAACATTAGCTGTAAGGGAAATTTTTTTCAATGTTGGTTGAAAAATTAGAAAATTTACATCATAACACTTTGTTTAAATCAACACGTCATTTGATCCCCTCAAAAAGTTAAGTTATTGGTGTGTCATTGTAGTCGTATACACAAACATGAGGAAAAATAACCAGCTCATCACTTCTCACATATGAGAAGTGCTGAGTTGGTCATCAGCCAGGGTAGCTCAGTGGTTTAGAGCATCCTCACATTAAGCAGAAGGCCATGGTTCGATTCCTGGCTCTGGTATTTTTCACATATGTTGGTAAAAATCCGCCTTCCACTCCAATTATCAGAAGTGAGTTTCAGGGTTGATGTTCAAAAATTTCTAAAATGAAGACAAACTACCATGAAATCCCGATTATAAGCCCCTCCTCCTTTTAGACAAATCTGGATTTTTCCCATAATCCTAAAAATAAGCCCTCCTTTTTTGATTTTAGATAAAAAAATTAATTTCCAAAATCTTGTGTATATTAAATGATTTTGAGTAATTTATTCTTTAAATAATTTTTTACAGCAAAAATTATTCACTTCTATTTTAATAAAATAAAGAGGTGTGTGTTTGGGACTGAGAACTATAAAATGATTATAGCTCTATATTGAAATAAATATTATAGGCCTAATTTTTGACAGATAGCACCTGTCTTAGTTCCAGAAAATGTTTTTATAGGCTCCTTCACTATTCATCAAAATAATAATTGGATGTATAAGTAAACTTGTCTCTTTAATTACCTTTCATACACTGAAACAGAGTCTATTTATTTATTTATTTTATGAAATTTGCCTTTTTAAAAGCTAGCCTTTTAATTTACTAATTTCAAGTAAAAATTTGATGAATGTTAGGCTATCTAAAAAATAGTTTTCCATATTTTTGTAAAATGTTATGTTTAATAACAATATTGAAATAAGGTTTATGCATTTCATATTTACCTAAATATTTTACTCATTAATTAATGTATTCTAAAATAATTAATATTTAATAAAATTGAATATTTACTTTAACAATAGCAAAATCAGTATCTAATCCTTTTATTAAACTTTCATATAGGGATAGATTAATTAAAATTATCAATTTAACTTAATAACAGATTTTGAATAAATATTTTAAAATTTGTTTCTTTAAATAAATTCAGTTCTGTATTAATAAATATTAGTTTCCTTCTCTGGTGATAGATAGTGCCACCACACTTAAAAAAATTCTATGAATCTCGATTATAAGCCAGGATTTTATGGTATGTTTTTCATCTTTCGATTAAAAAAAAAAAAAATCCATAAACTGAGGTTAAGAAAAAAGTGAATAAGAAGTCAATGACCTAAAATGCAGATTAATGTTGATAAAAGGATAAATAAAATTGGCACATAGCCAATAAATTTTAATCCAAGTAGAGCAGAAGAATTTTATATATAAAAACATAAAGACATACAATTATGTATATAATATATATATCTATATATATATATATATTGTAACATTTTGGTTTAAAGAAATATCATAAATTGAGACTAAGAGAAAGCCAACAACCCAAAGTGCAGACTTATAGAAGTAGAAGGATAAATAAAATATTAAAAATTCAAAATTAATCTTATGTATTTGAAATAGAAAATCGGCACATAGCCAAGAAATCTGAATCCAAGTAGAGCAGAAAGAGAAATAGAAGAGACTTATTTATTTATTGCATACCTCTCACTGATTTCCTCAGGACTGAGTTTGTTTTTTCCCATTTTTTTATATTTTCTTTTATAACATTCATCTGAAATTTGGGAATAAGTTCTGCAAAAAAAAGTTTTTTTTTTCAAGTGAATGAAGTAACTGAAACTTCTTAAGAATATTTATGAAAGTAACAAAATGCCATCTATGAATTTTTTTTTCCCCTTAATAATGGTTTCAATTGAAACTTTATTTTATTATTATTATTTTTTTAAATCAATATATTTTCTAAATTACTTGGAATGGTAAGTTATTGAGGCTCCACAATATGTAAAATAGTCATACAATTTATACACACATAAGCATGCACTTTTATTCATGTTAAGCAGCATTATTTTCCATGATATTTTTGTTAAAAAGTAATTTCATAAACTGAGGTTAAATAGAAGCCAAGAAACCAAAGTGTAGATTAATAGTGAGAGAAGAATGAAAGATCCAAACAAGTATCTTAGTATGCATTTCACACTGAAAATTGCCAGTAAATCTGATCAGTAAATTAGATCAGAAAGAGAAATAGGAGAAATTGATTTGTTATTTATTTATTTTTTGCATACCTCGCCACAGAATTTTGCTTGCGTTTTACCATTTTCTTATCAGCTCTTTTATAATATGGACCTGAAACTTGTGAATATGTTCTGCAAAAAAATTTTTGTAAATTAAATAAATTAGCGGAAACTTCTTAAGAATATACCTTTATGAAATATTTCTAAGCATTTATGTAATTTAAGTTTATGATGAGGAAGCATTTATATATTAGAAAGATAGCTATTACTTTCACTCATTTACCGAAATAAGTTATTAATCTAACTACAATTTCAAAATTAATTTTATATAATAATTAGACATTAGTAAATGGAGAAAAAAAAAAAAACACAGAGAATACAAAGTGTCTGAAATGGATTTCTTTTAAACTGATTATGAAGGACAACACATGATTTAAATGAAAACACTATATTTTGGTAAGAAAAACAAAAATATTATTACAAACTAAATTAAAAAATGATTTATCCCTTCAGAACACGGTAAGGAAAAATAAAGTATTATTCAGAGCCTGATTAACTTCTAAAGCTAGGGGAAGCTCGATATGATTTTGGGACCCCCACTAACAGTATCAAGATTGAATATGATTGGTTAACAATTTATTCATTTAAAATATTCAAATATTTGGGGTTAAATAACAGAATTTCCCCAAAATTGTATGTACTTTCTCAAAACAAATCAAGTATCAATGTCAAAAAATCTGAAACTGGCAATTTGAGACCCATTTTTTCAATCACTTTGGGGCCCTATTAAATTGTATAGGGGAAGCTTGTGCTTCTCGAGTCTTTTCAGTTATCAGGCCCTGGTATTATGCATTTAATTAAATAACACACACACACACATATATATATATATATGAGAAACTCTTTATATAAATAGACAGAATTGTTTCCATACTTTAAAATTGGATTATGTGGATCAAAAATAGCTTGTGAATCTTCTTCAATTATTGTTAATGGATCAGTCTGAACTTCAGTTTCTTGAACTGATGGAGGCATTATGTCAGATGTATCAGGGCCACTACTGTTGTAAGATGATTCTTCCCGATTTAAAGTATTCAATAAAGCAGATTCACATTCAACAGAATCAGCAATCAAAGTAGAATTCAGACTCTTATCCGTATTTTCTACAACTTTGCTTTTCTTCCTAGCAGAACTCTCAGCTGCATAAGAATGCATACTTATTTATGATAATAAATAAACAATTAAATGAGAAATAAATAGACAGATATAAAATTAAATTCACTAGAAAGCTTGTTAGCATCTGAATTTACATGTTAGTATCTGAAAAATTCTCTCTCTCTCTCTCTCTCTCTCTCTCTCTCTCTCTCCTTCACACACATATACCAAGCTTAATTTCTAACAAAAAAGTGCAGGGATGTTATTCATTTTCAGAATTTATGACCATGTGAGTTTCATTTTCGATGAATTTTCAAACATTTGACTCAATTTTTAAAACTGTACATCAAATCTTATAAAAAATTAGCAAAGCATTCTTATTTTATATTTGAAGTTGCCTATTAAACAATATTTTTCTTTAATACCCCGAATAAATTACTATGTCAGAAACGCCAAAAGAAAAATATTGGAAATGCAAACAGCTGTTTCGGTAGCCTAAAGCGTACCGTCTTCAGTGCAAAAAGGATTCTGAATCAGGAGAAGTGCTCGTATATATAGGAGAGGGGCCGGATTTAGTTCAACCAATAGGATTACGGGAAAGGTAGGGAAAGTGGCCAATAGGAATTTAGGAAAGTTAGCTGTGTAAACAGTAGAAAAATTAAGAAAATGTGGACTGAATATAAAATTTCCAACAGTCAGACAAATAGGGAATAGCAAAATCACAATTTACAAGGTTTTTAAAATTTTTATAAATATGAAAAGCTTCAAAGAAATCGAGTTCATGAATGGATTTAGGTCTGCAAATTATTTTAGCTGAATTAAATTTAAAATTATGATTTTCCTCTCAGCAATGTTTAGAAATAGCTGATTTATTGGTTTCTTGTTTACGGACGTAATTCATGTGTTCTTTTAGACGAAATTTAAGACTGCGTTTAGTCTGGCCAATATATGATAAACCACATTGACAGGAAATACTATAAATACCCCAAGAATTATGCATATCAATGGGATCTTTTAACTGAGAAAAGGTGAGTTTATTGGAAGGTGAAAATATTTTTTTTAAATCATATTGTTTGAGAATTTTAGCTATGGTTTGACTGGATTTAGGAAAATAGGGTAAGACAATACTGATATTAGAAGAGACGATTTTATAGACGATATACCAGGGAGTTGTAATTTTTGGATAGCTTTGTCTATAATGGAAGGGTCATAACATCTGTCAATTGCAATGGCTTTCAGGTATTTAATTTCAGATTTTAATAAAATAGGATTTGAACAAATATTAAGTGCACGGCTTACATAAGTATAGAAAGCAGCCATTTTTTGGTTAGTTGGGTGAAATGAACGTGTATGGGGAGGAAGGGAGACAGCAAAATGTTTTCGATAAACGGTGGTTGAAAAACCATTTACAGTGCGAGAGACGAGGGTATCAAGAAGTGGAAGGGAGCCATTATTTTCTATTTCATATGCAAATTGGATATTACTGTCAACTGAATTTAAAGTTTCTAAGACATGGTCAATATTGTGATGAGATATGTCGATAAGCGTGAAGGTGTCGTCAACATAACGGGTCCAAAAAGGAAAAGATATTTTCTTAAAAAGCTTGCTTTCGAAATAATGCATGTAAATATCTGCGAGAATTGGGGAGAGAGGAGAACCCATGGCTAAACCTTCAGACTGACGATAGAATTTATTTTGAAAAGAAAAAGTGGTTTGTGATAAACAAATGCGGGTAAGAGAGATTAATTCTTGTATTTCAAAAGATGTGAAAGAGATTCAAAAGATTTTCAACCACCGTTTATCGAAGAAATTTTGCTGTCTCCCTTCCTCCCTATGCGCGTTCACGTCACCCACCTAACCAAAAAATGGCTGCTTTCTATACTTATGTAAACCATGCACTTAATATTTGTTCAAATCCTATTTTATTAAAATCTGAAATTGAATACCTGAAAGCCATTGTAATTGACAGAGGTTATGACCCTTCCATTATAGACAAAGCTATCCAAAAATTACAACTCCCTCGTATTTCGTCTACTAAATCAGTCTCTTCTAATATCAGTATTGTCTTACCCTATTTTCCTAAATCCAGTCAAACCATAGCTAAAATTCTCAAACAATATGATTTAAAAAAAATATTTTCACCTTCCAATAAACTCACCTTTTCTCAGTTAAAAGATCCCATTGATATGCATAATTCTTGGGGTATTTATAGTATTTCCTGTCAGTGTGGTTTATCATATATTGGCCAAACTAAACGCAGTCTTAAATTTCGTCTAAAAGAACACATGAATTACGTCCGTAAACAAGAAACGAATAAATCGGCTATTTCTAAATATTGCTGGGAGGAAAATCATAATTTTAAATTTAATTCTTTGAAGCTTTTCATATTTATAAAAAATTTAAAAAACTTATAAATTGTGATTTTGCTGTTCCCTATTTGTCTGCTGTTGGAAATTTTATATTCAGTCCACATTTTCTTAATTTTTCTACTGTTTACACAGCTAACTTTCCTAAATTCCTATTGGCCACTCTCCCTACCTTTCCCATAATCCTATTGGTTGAACTAAATCCGGCCCCTCTCCTATATATACGAGCACTTCTCCTGATTCAGAATCCTTTCTACACTGAAGACGGTACGCTTTAAGCTACCGAAACAGCTGTATGCATTTCCAATATTTTTCTTTTGCTGTTTCTGACATAGTAGTTTATTCGGGGTTTTAATATTCCAACGCCAAGTCTCCTGTTAATATTTTTCTTTGTAAACAATCTAATGAACAGTAAACAAACAACATAAAGAAAACAAAAACAAAAAGAAAACTTGACAATTGCTTTAAATTAAGACAATTAACCATAAACTTTCATCAATTAGATAAAGGCAGTCAAAAACGCAGCACAAAAGTGGTAATGCTCCTTTAATTACGTAAACCATAACTAAGCATAGACTTAATATGGGTCATGTAAATTGATTTGTTGAGTATAGCAGTTTTACCATCTTAATTAGCTTCAGTGATAATTAAATTAGAGGGTGAATTTAGTTCTGAGAGAAAAAAATCCTGAAGAAAATAAAAGGTTGAATACTTGTCAACAATTATCGAAAAAATAATAATGCATAAGCAGAATTACAGATTCTGATCTGCCCAAAAAATACTTATGTATTTTTAAATGAATGCTCAGAAGAGGTAATCAAAGGATTTAGAAACAAGAAAAATTCAGATCTAGAGATAGACTATGGCATTGAGAATTAATCAGAAGATGTGAAGAAAGATTAACAAAAGCTTCAACAAGTGGGAAAAAGATCTAATTAAGAAGAGAGTTTTGAAGCAAAGTGTTTACCCTAAAACAAAAAGGAAGGATATATCTATCGCGAATAAACTTAAGTATAACCTCAGCAAGCTTGCATCTATTGAAACAATTTCAGGGATTTAAGAGAACGGTATGTACTCTTTCTTTGTTGTACTAGTTTGAATAATGGAGGCTACATATAATCTAAATAGTATGATTGAGTGTTTATCTAAATATGGAATCTTTATACATGCCAATTTATATAAGTATTAATATTTTTGATTCAATGTCCAGAAGTAAAACCAAATCTAATAAATCATTCATAATTGTGAAGATGTTTTTTTTATTATGAGCCTGGTGTAGTAATTACTTAACTTTTTTTTTGTTATACAATTCATGGTTTTGCCTAATACGTTACGATTTTACCTAACATTACCTTTTTTAAAAACTTAACATTTGGTTCTGTGACCTTCTTCTGGACATCAAAAAAAAAAAAAATGGTATGACGCAAACAAAAAGAAAATGATATAAAGATTTATTATGAAATTCTGCAACTTCGTATATATTCATAAATATGAAAATAATTGAATTTTTAAAAATGCTTATAATTTAATAATGTTTCTTGTACCAATTTATATGGGTATGAAGTCAAAAAAAAAAAATTTTTTTCCGATGATGATAGTTGAAAACATTTAGTGATTAGTGATAATTGCATACTTATATGAATAAGTTTTGATTTACATCATGCCTCCAAAAAGCAACTTATCTTTGAACATATTACCGTATGACGGTAACCCAAATACTGTTTCTTTTTTTTTCGATCAATTACAAGACATACAGGAATTGAATTCTTACAATGAAAAAGAAATGCTGGCTTTATTTAGATCTAAGATACAAGGTCCGGCATTAAACTTTTATCTAGAATCACAAGCTGTAAATAAAAATAATAATTTAAAAACACTACGGACCGAATTTGAGAATTTTTTTTCAATTAAGGGTAACAAAAATATCCTTCTACAAAACTTTGAAAATATTAAACCTGAACATGACGAATCCGTGCGTAACTTTGCTTACAGGTTGAACAAACAGATAAAGCTGGCATATCCAAACGTCGACGATTCAGTTTTACAAGCAGTAAAATTCAATTTATTTGTCAAAGCGTTACCAAAAAAACTTAAACTAAAAATCTTAGAGGAAAATATCACAAATTATGATGTCGCGCTAAATCGCGCGGAACAACTTCAGGACCTATACGATGCTTTTGCGTCTCCTGTCAAACAGTATGAACAAATGCCAATGTTTCACATTGATAAACAAAGTGAAATTGATAAGGATAATACAAACGATGACATTCCAGGAAGAGTTAGTCAGCAAAAAAAATATGCTGGTAATAAATTTGCATATAAAAAAAATTGGTATAACAGAAGTAATTTTCACAAATTTCAGGATAAGTATAAACAAAGGAAATTTTCATCACAAAGATTTCATCAGAGAGGCAGACCAAACACATTTACTAGCCAACATTGTGCATTTTGCAGACGTTTTAATCACCTTCTAAAAAATTGTTTTGAATTTAAGAATTTTTGCCGAAATATGCATACACAAAGTGATGAAAACAAATTAGTAAGTAATGAGGCATTACAGCCAAGTAGTCATTCTTGTCAGCATCCTAATTTAAACTAAATATGGAGGCAGACATATCTGGCACTCTGCACTCCAATTCTTCTTTGCCAGAAATTAAATCCAACCATAATTCTCAACATAATGAAACTACTCAAGTCACAGAATTTGCACAGACTCAAAATAATTCAAATACGGAAATCAAAACTTTTGAAACCGACAGTTGCAATAAAACAACTGAATTAGATAGACATGTTATTTATAGTTCATTTCAAAATAATGAATTCCTGCCATGTATAAACATTAATATGCAAGGTCAGAATTTAACTTCATTAATCGATACTGGCTCATCTGTCTGTTTAATTGATCAAGAGTGTTTTAAAGCCATAAAATCTAATATTACATATAAGTTTTTGGGTCGACAGGTGACTCTTTCAACTATTAATTCACAAATAAAGTTTGCAGGGTGTGTAAGGGTATGCTTCAGGGTGGAAAAATTTTTTTTTCATCATAATTTCTTTATCACCAATATTGATAATAACAATTTTCAAATCATATTGGGCTATGACTTCATTAATAAAAATGGAATATCAATTATACCTTCTTTTAAATCTGTATTAATCAAGGATATCCATATTCCATTTGTCACATTTGACAAAAATAATGAAAATGATGGTTGTTCACTAAATAATATAATACACCATAATACTTTGTTTGTAGAAAATAATCCCAATGTTGAATATATGGAATCTGACAGATTAAGTGTGCATCAAAAATTTAATACAAAAGATGTGACTTGTTGTGATCATAGTAATGAAAAGTGGTATTCTCAAAATTACTCGTATAATAAAAATTATACAAACAATCATATCATTGATAATTATGTAAATTCATACCAAATGTATGATAACTCAACCAATGACTCTAGGAATCAAATTATGAATCATAGTGAACATAGCAAGAAACATAATGAAAGTATTCATAAAAGTGTACAAACTAACAATATTTATACAACACGGAAAGTCATCCTACCTCCGAATGCATGCACTTATGTTCAAGTCAAATACAATTCTAACCCCCAAGAATATTTCCTATTTTCTCCAACATTTAATCATAAAGAAATTACTGTACATAAATCTATACATTCTCTGTCTCACATAAAAAATAATGTTTTTCGTATTCCAATTTTTAATACATCACAACAAACTGTTCATATCAGAAAAAATACCCTTTTGGGATATTATACAAATGTAGAACTTGGGGATATTGAGGAATATAATTTTCAACAGGATGAGAATGAATATTTTTGCAATTTAATACAACCTTCTAGAGATATTGTGGAACAAAGAGAAAAGGATTTTAATGAAAATGACTTTAAGTTAGAACATTTGAATGATTTAGAAAGGAAAGAAATGTTACAATTACTTAAGCAAAAAGCCCAGGTGTTTTCAAAATCTTTAAAAACTCTTGGTCACACAGACTTGATAAAACCAGAAATAAATATGATAAATGCACATCCCATTAAAGCCCTTCCTTTTCCCATACCCCAAGCCTTAGAACAAGAAGCCCTTGATCAATTACAAGAAACTATTGATGCTAATATTATAAAAAGATCAGATTCGACATGGGCTTGCCCTATGCTTCTGGTCAAGAAAAAACAAACAGACCCTAAAAAACCTATCAAGTACAGATTGGCTTTGGACCTACGTCTGTTAAATGCTATTGTTATACCATCAAATTACCCACTGCCAAAGATACAGAATCTACTAGTTAACCTTTCAAAATTTAAATATTTTTCAACACTGGATTTACCATCTGCATATTGGCAGATAGATTTACCCAAACAGATGCAAGATAAACTGTCATTTACTACACCATTAGGTGTATTTACCTTTTTAAGACTCGTCTTTGGCTTACGCACAGCAAGTTCATGTTTTCAACACTTGATTGATACCATAATACAGATTTCTCAGGTTGAATGTTATGCTTATCAAGATGACATAGTGGTAGGGGCAAACTCATTTCAAGAAATGAAAGCAAAAATTACTAAGCTTTTAGAAACCTTAATTGAAAATAACATAACATTGTCACCAGAAAAATGCACATTTATGCAAACTAACATAAACTTTTTGGGTTTTAAGATTGACAATCACAAAATTTTACCCATAGATTACAAAAATTAATCAACAAATATTAGAAAATACTTGATTGTGTGGTTCTGTCGGAGTGCAAAAAATTTTCAGTGTATTTCACAGCTCAATAAAATTACTGAAATTTTTTTCTGAAATAAAAATAAAATAAATAAATAGAAGAATAATTAGTTTTTTTTTTTTTTTATGGTGGTATCAGATATATGTAAGTGGATTTTAAAACAATGCCACTGGAGATTTTACCAATGTATATATGTATTTTTCTTTTATCAATGAGTACTCTATTAATGTAATACTGAGTATTATTGGTCATCATTAAATTCTGTTTATGGTTATTGTTACCTTTTCTGTGTATTATGATTGACACAGTTTTCCTTTTTTACCGTACTATAATATTATAACACATTATACCTTTTGTGTATATTTTGTGTAATACAATATATTCTTGCACATATATGGTTATATCTTATTCCCAATTGTGTTATGGTAAAAATATAGAATATCAAATTGGTTTATCTGTTTAAAAAAAAACAAGAAAAAATATGTATGAATATTAAAAGGCATGCCTAATCAAAATGGTATTATGAGATCTCATGATATTTTGTATATGATTGTATGAGTATACAAAGATGATTCTATAAATAATTACATGATCATGTGTTTTGTTAAATAAGTGTTAATTTTTTTTCTTTTCTCGGTTTTACTGGCCAGATATTGTTTTGAATGTTATAATTTTACTGGTATATGATACAATTATTTGTATTATTGTATGTGTGTGTTAAAATATAAAATATATAGAACTGTAAATTAAATTACTTCATCTGACAAAATGGTGATGATAATGATTAAAAAAGAAAAACAAAGGATATCTGTGCATAACTTGACTTCATGCTATGGTATATGATTATATTATTCATATTACTAATTTCAAGTGTATATAATTATTGTTTGATATATATTTTTTTCTCTCACAATAATTGAAATAACAAGATATTTCTTTTGTGAAAGGGAATTGTTTAAATATAGAGAACAGAATTTACATTCGTAATGATTTCGAATTAATATTGTTTATTATTTAAATCTTGAGATATTTGTTCCTCTTGTGAATGTATGGATGGTTTTTGAGGTATTTATTTATTCTCATTTTTTATTCCTAGTGGTTGTATATTGTCAAGATCATTTTCAATACAGTATATTTTATTTGAAAGTGTCTTTTATAGATGAATATTTTTTTCTTCTCCTGATAAAATGACAACATGTCTTTATATATTTCTTGGTGTATTACATATAACATGATCATCCAATATGTATGTCAAATTGATATTTTTGCATTGTGTATAGGTATTTCAAATTGCATCCTGTTACGAACATCCCTATTGCTTGTCCTAATTGAATATAACAATGATAAGTAAATGTAAATTTAAAAAAAAAAAAAAAAAAAAGAAAGAAAAAAAATAAATTTCTCTGTTGTGTAAAATATTACACCTTTTACGTTCAATTTTTTTTTTCCTGGCTGTCGGGTATTATGTGGTGTTTCCCCCACTTCATATCATTATTTTTTTGCCATTATAAAATTATACCATGTTTATTTCCAGTTCTCGAGAAAAAGAAATCATATTGTTTTTGTTTATGTGGCTTTATTCAAAATGATATTTTAAATATCAATGTATCTTTAATTCATTTTCATTGTTCTCAAAATCAATGAAATTCTTGTTCTTTTTTCAAACCCAAACTTTCCAGATTGTTCCATTCCTTCTAGAAACTTTCTTTATTAAAAAAAAAAAAAAAAAGAAAAAAGAAAAAGAAAGAAAGAAAGTAAAGCAATATTATAAAATAATAAAAAATCTATCTTTAAATTTCAGCCAATTATATTCAGTGTCACCCATCATACATCATTTCCATTATTCGAAAGCGAACGGTTCTTTTTTAACTTTAGCCAATGAGAAAACTAAAATATAGATAATATGTCACTTCCTGTTTCAGTTTAATCAGTCACTGTCCTTTATTTTTGGCTAATTATCAGCCTTCTTTTGTTTAAAACTTTCATAAGTTAAATCTTTAAGATGCCTGATTGGCTACATTTAGCTTTTTTTTTTAATTCTGCCATTTGGCGCGTTTGTTTTCTCCGGCAACCCTGTTCGGCGTTGGTAAAAAAATTGGGGGATTCCCCTAAGCAGATCTCTCTCTCTCCTGTTCCCGGCTGCCTTGCTACGCACGTCAGAAAAAATAAGATGCATAAAATTATGAATTCTATATATTCTGTTTTTGTTCGTTTTAGGCAAAAGAAATATTAGGTATTATAGAATAGGATACAGATTTTGTATCGTAGTTTTTTTTTTTTTAAACTAAAATTGTTTTTAAATGTGCAGATGGGATGTTCGCCCTTTTAAAGTTTGGTTTTCTTGTATTTGTTCTTCTTGTATGCTAAAGAGAACGGTATGTACTCTTTCTTTGTTGTACTAGTTTGAATAATGGAGGCTACATATAATCTAAATAGTATGATTGAGTGTTTATCTAAATATGGAATCTTTATACATGCCAATTTATATAAGTATTAATATTTTTGATTCGATGTCCAGAAGTAAAACCAAATCTAATAAATCATTCATAATTGTGAAGATGTTTTTTTTATTATGAGCCTGGTGTAGTAATTACTTAACTTTTTTTTTGTTATACGATTCATGGTTTTGCCTAATACGTTACGATTTTACCTAACATTACCTTTTTTAAAAACTTAACAATTAGATTCAAGAAACTAATAGTTAGAAACATTAATGAATGTTTAGAATTTGGGAAAAAAAAAAAATATATATATATATATAAAACTCTCTATGAACTAGTTAAAAGCTTATCATTAAAGGCCAGTGGGCATAGCCCCACTTATTTATTTTATTTATTTTTTTTTTTTTCGATAAAAAAAAATATATATATATATATTCATTATTTCATTCTTTTTTTTATTTATTGTAACTGTTCAAAAATATATATACAAAATTAAATAACATCCTATATCTAATTTTTTCTTAATCTGCTTTCTCATTATCATTTATTTGCCAATATGTTCTTTTCAGGTGTCATAAATCACTTAATGACTCACCCACCCACAGTTGACAAAAAAGGCAGCCTTGAACCTATTGTCGTTGCCTTATCTATAGAGCTTAGAACTGCATTGTAACTATCCGACTTGGCGTATGCATTTAGCATTTGTACAGTATTTATTCTATTAGAACAGAGGGTTAACAGATTTTGCGATGAACTTCTTTATCAGTATTAGCACACCATAATTTATCATTGGTAGGGCCAGAGCTGACTGGCCCTTTGAACAAAACTATAGGGGGAAAAAATGGTCTCCTCTAAAATATATTAACCATACAATTCCTGGACAATATTTGGCGACTTTTGCATTACTTTTTTTTGCATGATTTTTTGGTGCCTTTTTTTTAAACTTACATTTGATAGTTTTAAATTCTAGATTTAACTAGTATGTTGTGGCCGGTTTACGGAAATTTCGCCCCCAGCATCTCGCCCCCGGCATTTCGCCCCCAGCATTTCGCCCCCGGGAAATCTCGCCCCCCGGAAATTTCGCCCCCGGAAATTTCGCCCTTGAACAGTAGATTTCGGAAATTTCGCCCCCAGCGTCTCGCCCCCTAGTTGTGGAAATATATATGTAATGACAAATAAAAATATAAATACACATGTAGTAATTCTTGATATATTCCTATTTAATTCAAATGTTTTCCTTTTTAATTTCAATATAAAATATATGAATTAAAATAAGGTTTTCGAATGCAAAAATAGTTCAATTAATTCTTTATCGCTGTTAATTAAAAGAAAATTTAAGTATACAGTAATATTATTTATCTATTTATTAAATTTTTAGTGCACAAATAAAAATTTTATTAATTTATCAAATATTATTTTACTTTTTTTATTTATTATTCAATTTGATTATTGATAAATTAAGGAAATAAGATTACAGAAGCAATAAATTTTAATTTTTTTTTTTTTTTTTTTTTTTTTTTTTTCACACTTGACATTGTGAGTTTTTTGTTTTCATCCCATGCTTTTTTCTATGGAATTTTGACTCTTTTTTTCCCCCCTGTTTCTATGAATTTTCAGCCTTTATCCCTCGTTTTCTACATTCTAAGGTGTGGTCTGAAAATTCGATATCGAGTTTTCACCTGATTTATACATTTTAAGGCCTCCTGAGTCCAGAAAAGTAGTTTCTGACAGTTGGTCAGGGTGTTTGTATGTATGTATATATATGTATGTATATGTATATATGTGCAGAATCTTCTGGGTATCATATCTCCGAAGCTAACAAAAATAGAACTACGAAACTTCAGAACTGAGACATGTCTGGTATACAGATATATTTTTCAAATTTTTGGGGAAATTGAAAAACCGGAAATGGGACAGCGGAAAATGGAAGTGGGACCGTAAAACCGTTTCTCAAAAACGGCTCTATCAATTTTCTTCAAAGTTGCTATATAAACACTCTATTAGACGACCTTTCAAATAATATAGTTGGTTAGTTCAGGAAAATTTATAGGCGTCATGTAAAAATAGCTGAATTGCAGGCTTCGCAAGTGCATTCCTTTAAAAACGACTGCACGTATTTTTTTTTTTTCAAACTCATTATATTAACTCCTTTTCAAACATCTTTTTGAATGTAATTATTGTTTTCCAATCAATAATTGAGTTTGCCAATTTTGGTAAAATTTTTCTCTCAAAAACGGCTATAACGATTTTCTTGAAAATTATTACATAAATTCATTTTAGATATCCTTTCTCATGTATTACGTGGTTATAAGAGAAAAATTAACATTCATTCTACTTAAGTAGGTCAGCTTTAGATCACGGAAATTGGTGTTTAAAAAAATGAGTCTACCATTTTTACTTCCTCCGATGGGCGAAATTGATTTTGTATTCTGCATAGCTTAAAAAATGAATGATCGTAGAAAATTGCAAATTCATATGCGTAACTGTCATAATGTCTAGTTGTACACTTGCAACTTTGGTTTCAATAGGAGCTCCCGTTTCAGAGATATCAACGATGTTACACAAATTTTCGTGACGTCAGTATGTAAGTACGTGTGTGTGTGGGGGGGGGGGGGGGAGGGGTATGTATCTCGTATAATTCAAAAACTGTTAGACGTAGAACGTTGCAAATTAGTATATAGGTTTGTTATAACATGTAGTTGTGCACCTCTATTTATACGATTTATATGATTATGGACTTTATATGATTTTCCGTTTTGGAGATATTTAGAAATATTATGTTCATAATGACCAAAAATACAAATATTTTGGCCATTATACATGACTTACCATCATAGAGATTTCAAAAAAAGCTAATGATAGAGCCAGTAGTGCTATTGTTATGAAACTTGAAGACTCTTTGTGTGTAGAAAGTTATGCTTAAAGACATAAGCGGGCTCTTGTCAATGAATGCACTTTTTTTAAATGAATATTTAGCCCGTAGATAGAGTCTGTAATGTATCTCGCATATCTCAATAACTGTTCGACGTAGAACGTTACAAATTGGTATAAGGGTTTCTTATAACATCTAGTTGTGCACCTCTCTTTTTGGACTTTATGTTTGTAATTTTCCGTTTTAGAGATATTTAAATTTTTCATTTTGGAGATATTTAGGAGAATTATATTCATAATGTTCAAGAATACAAGGTTTTGGCCACTAAATATGACCTACCATCATAGAGATTTCAAAAGAAGCTAATGATAGAGCTAGTAATGATATTATTATGAAAGTTGAAGACATTTTTGCACGTATAAAGTAATATGTAAAGACATAAGCAGGTTCTTATCTACAAATGCACGTTATTTAATGAATATTCAGCCCATAGACAGAGCCCGTAATTTTATTGTTGCGAAAGTTGTCGACATTTTAGCATTTCGAATTTGATTCTGTAATATATAAATATGTTCTAGTCGACGAATGGATTTTATTTATGAATATTCAGCCCGTAGATAAAGCCTGCAATGATATTGATAAAAGACGAATTGTTTACGAATTACGGAACAAACGAAAACATACTTAGTAAGCGAGCATTATTTATTTTGGCTTAATGCAATTTAATTTATTGTATGCTCCATTACTAATAAATAGTGTAAAATAATAAATGTAAATCCATAATTAAACTTTCTACGCTTTATTAGAGTCAACATTTACTTTTGAAAATGTATTATATTTTCAAATAAGCTCAGTTTCGATTCTCAGTTCTTAAATCCTTTGAGGAACAGCATTGATTGGTTGGTATGGTTGGGTTTTTATGTCGCACTAGTGCTGTGCAATGGGCGACGGTCTGGGTCTTGCCTCTAAAGGTGGTCCGAAGACATGACATAACATCTTTGACCTCCACGAATGGGATTGAGGCGCAGAGTAATTTTGCTCATTGAAAGTAAAAAACTACCGAAATTTATGAACGGTGTCAGTAGAGAAATAGTTAATCTTTTTAACGTGAATGAATATATTCAATATTATTCACGAATATTTTTATCGCCATGCAGTTTGTAACCCTTGTTATGACCAAAATCAAAACATATATCAATATTGTATAAACTTAATATTTTTATAGAACAAATTATTACAAGATAAAAAAAACGAACTTTTTATATAACATGTTTTTAAATTTTCTGTTGAATCATATAAACGCTACCGAAAACTGCGGGGTTCCGAAATATTTGGCTAAAAGTAACGAAAAAATGCATTGTCACCGTGTTCTGAGCTTTTCTGAAAGTTTAAAATGTCTAACTAGTCGGGTAGTTAGTTAAAAATCGATTGCAAGATTTGTACTGGACACACAAACAAACAAAGAAGAATTGAAGTTAATAAAAACATGGTAATATTTTGGGAAATACCGCATGTATGTTTATATCTTTATCTGTAATTACATTTATATTTTACACCACTCGGGGGCGAAATTTCCGGGGGCGAAATGTCCCGGGGGCGAAATTTCCGGGGTGCGAAATTTCCCGGGGGCGAAATGCTGGGGGCGAAAATTCCTGATCCCGTTGTGGCCACCACAAGACTTTCTTCTATATTTTCCTATACATATTCAATCAGTAACAATAAAAAAAAAAAAAAAAAATAATAATACGATTTTTTTTCTAAGTTTTTTTTTTTTTTTTTGTTAAAAGTAATACATATTCAATCAGTAACAAAAAAAATCGATAACTTTGTTTTAAATTATCACAGATTTATAGTTCAACCATTCGTTTTAAAGGTATTGATGAGATCTTTCGAATGATACCCATCTTCAAAATTTACCCCCCCAGGGGGGAAGCGATGCCTCCCCATGCACAAAATTTTTTTCCTAGTTACGTACTACTATTATCAATAATTCATATTAAGTTTACAATCACAAGTTTAAAATAACTATCATTATGCACATTTATACGAATTTTTGTCCTATACTGCCATGTTAAAAATTTAGATAAAATGCTATCACAGCTCCACCTGTTGACCTATTGATCCCCAAATATAATCAGCACCAGTTTATGTCGGGGACCAACTAAATACCAAGTTTGGTAAAATTTCGTTTAAAAAAAAGAAAAATACAATTTTTTTCCTAAGTTTTTTTTTCGTTAAAAGTAAAAAAAATCGATAACTTTGTTTTAAATTATCACAGATTTATGGTTCAACCATTCGTTTTAAAGGTATTGACGAGACCTTTCGAAAGATACCCATCTTGAAACTTTTCCCCCCCGGGTGGACATGCACAAAAATTTTTTCCTAGTTAACTACTACTATTATCAACGAGATCTTTCGAAAGATACCCACTGTGAAAATTAACGCCCCCTGGGGGGGGGGATTTCCCCCCTAGGGGGGGGAAGCGATGCCCCCCCATGCACAAAATTTTTTTCCTAGTTACATACTACTATTATCAATAATTCATATTAATTTTACCATCACAAGTTTAAAATAAGTATTATTATGCACATTTATACGAATTTTTGTCCTATACTGCCATGTTAAAAATTTAGATAAAATGCTATCACAGCTCCACCTGTTGACCTATTGATCCCCAAATATAATCAGCACCAGTTTATGTCGGGGACCAACTAAATACCAAGTTTGGTAAAATTTCGTTTAAAAAAAAGAAAAAAAAAATACGATTTTTTTTTCTAAGTTTTTTTTCGTTAAAAGTAAAAAAAAATCGATAACTTTCTTTTAAATTATCACAGATTTATGGTTTAACCATTCATTTTAAAGGTATTGACAAAACCTTTCGAAAGATACCCATCTTGAAACTTTGCCCCCCCCCCCCCCATGCACAAAATTTTTTTCCTAGTTACGCACTACTATTATCAATAATTCATATTAATTTTACAATCACAAGTTTAAAATAACTCTCATTATGCCCATTTATACGGAATTTTGTCCTATGCTGCCATGTTAAAAATCTGCATAAAATGCGATTACAGCGCCACCTGTTGAGCTATTGATCCCCAAATCTGATGGACACCAGTTCATGTCAGGGTGCAACTAAATACCAAGTTTGGTTAAATTTCATTCATTGGTTCGTGAGATACAGCGTCCACAAAAAAATAATACAGACAGACAGACAGACATTTTCTAAAAACTATTAATTCGTAATCTAGACATCCCAAAACATGTAAATCCATCAAAAAACGGAGGTCGAAAATTTTCGTGAATCTAATACTTTCTCTATATTACATATAGAAGAAAGTAAAAATGAATTTTGTCTGTTGATAGTTAAAAATATTTTTCTAGATTAGCGTTTGAGATAAAAGTTCTTAATTAAGAATTTGAGACATCTCTAACTGAAATATTTTGAATTTAAGTGAAAAAATGAAAAGATAATTTACAACTACGATATTTTTCTTCAGATTGGTATCTAAAACTTTTATGCAAAGAAATTGTAAAATTTTTAAATAAATAATTAATGGATTTACATGGATATATAGATTAAATTTCTGCATAAAAATGTTTTTTTTTTTTTTTTTTTTTTTTTTTCTTTACTGGTTCTCTTAAAAATACTATTTGATATAATATTATTATTATTTAAAGATGATAGACCGTCTTTATTTCTTTATTTATTACATCCTTATTCTCAACAAACATTATGCATAAAATCAACATAAAATTGTGTCAAAAAGTAGGAATTTTATAATCATACTTGAAAGTTTTAAAATGAAATTTTTCAATGAAATATCAAAATTTAAACTGAATTTTCTCTAAATGCATATTTTTATAATTTTATGCATACAAATTCGAAACTCGTATGGATGAAAGCATTTAGTTTTAAATAAATGTTTTTGAGATAATTTTCTCTAAACTGAATCAGAAACTAAGAAATTTAATTTAAATTATTTAAAATTAAGCTCTTAAAGTGAGAAACATGGTAGTTTTATAATATGTATTCACATTACATTATTCATGACTTTCTAAATTTCAATACAAGCTCTTATAAATTTGTTAAGGCTTATTTTATTTATTTTTTAAGATAAGAAACATGAATATAACATTTGAAATATTTATCATTAAATGACTTAGGGATATAATTCATGCAGGCTAAAATGTATTACATGTAGAGTGTAGAGAATATTGAATTCAAATTTTAATGGCGTGCAGTGTTAGGGGTAAAGCCAGTTGATTACATGTAAGTCTAGATCTGGGTGGTGTACTTTTCCTAGGAAGTCTTACTAAGTGATACCTAGCTCACATTTATGCAAGTTTTGGAGAAAACTATGAAAAACTCCAAACGTATATATCAATGAAAGCGACCTGGTACAGAACTCGGCAATTTCTGTCTACTATCTTCCAGATATTTAAAGTTTGATACTCCATTGATCAGCAAACAGCAGAATTTTGCAAATGATGCTGTAAAACATTAATTTTTTATACAAATTTATGCAGTTTTTTCCATATTGTTAAATTTAGGATTTACCATTAAAAAAAAGTTTTTTTTTTTTTTTTTTCCAAATTGTTAAATTTAATTCTCAATTTATTGCAGTATTTGTAATTTTAAATACAATTTTATTTTGCAAAGCATATACAAAAGAAAATTTTAAAAAATTATTGTGGCCTTTGTACTTGGCCAGCATAACTGAACTTCCTATTCTCTCTTCTGAGGTCCAACTGGTAGTTGGGCGATTCTGCACACGAAACTGGTAAACGAGAAGTGCCGAGTTCAATACCAGGTGCACACATCTACTTCCGTTCAGAATTTTCCATGGTTTTCTCTCAAAATCACATAAATAAGGTATGGGACCCCTCAGAAAAATCCCAATAGAGGGCACACCCCACAAACCTGAGACACTTGTGATGTCAACAGACCTTAACACCAATACCTTCTTCTGAAATATTTTAACAGTTTTCTTTGATTTAAAAATAAACATGCTTTATAAGTAGAAGTACAGATGGGTCTGTACTTTGACGAGATTTTTAATCATTATTATGCATTACTATTAAAACTAAATAAGTTAATTTAAAAAATAAAATTTACTTATACATTTTTTAAATATGTGCGATATAAAAATCAATGCAATGAAAAGCAAAAGAGTCAAAATTAACTGAGCATTTCATTTCTAAAAGCTTCATGAAAGGAACACAATACACAATCCCTTATTCAATATCCAGAGAAAATTAAGAAGCAACATTAGGAGTATCAGTAGTATATGCGCTTTGCTGCTATTATTTATCTTTTTTTTTTTTTAAAGGCCCATGTTATTCTATGGGGAAAATATTTAATTTCTGAATATTTCATTATAGAAGATTTTAAGAGATGCAAAAAATATTTTAAAAATATATATACATACATATTTTTTGAATCACAAAATTGCTCCCCCCCCCCCAAAAAAAAAAACTAGTATGTTGTGGCCACCACAAGACTTTCTTCTATATTTTCCTATACATATTCACTCAGTAACAATATTAAAAAAAAAAAAAAAATACGATTTTTTTTTCTAAGTTTTTTTTTTTTTTGTTAAAAGTAAAAAAAAATTGATAACTTTGTTTTATATTATCACAGATTTATAGTTCAACCATTCGTTTTAAAGGTATTAACGAGATTTTTCAAAAGATACCCATCTTGAAAAAGGCGATGTCCCCACATGCACATAATTTTTTTCCTAGTTAACTACTACTATTATCAATAATTCATATTAATTTTACAATCACAAGTTTAAAATAACTCTCATTATGCATATTTATACGAAATTTTGTCCTATACTGCCATGTTAAAAGTTTGCATAAAATGCAATTACAGCGCCACCTGTTGAGCGATTGATCTCCAAATCTAATCAGCACCAGTTTATGTCAGGGTGTAACTAAATACAAAGTTTGGTTAAATTTCATTCATTGGTTCATGAGATACAGCGTCCACAAAAAAGTGATACAGACAGACAGACATTTTCTAAAAACTATCAATTCGTGTTCTGGACATCCCAAAATGTGTAAATCCATCAAAAAATGGAGGTCAAAAATTTGCACGAATCCAATACTTTCTCTATATTACATATAGAAGAAAGTAAAAAGATTCAATAGTATATAATTAAATATATGATATTAATATGTATATTATATGATATATATATTTTGATGCATTTATGTGTTTTAAAACAATGAATATATTTTAGATTTATCAATTATCTCAGTATTTGCAATTTTAAGCACAGTTTGATTTTACAAAGTATGTACAAAAGGAAATTTTAAAAATTTACTGTGATTTTTTAACTAGGGCTATATATCTGAACTCATCATTAGAGGGGTCGATTTAAAAACCAAAATTAATACCTTTTAAATGTTCATAATTAATGATATTTTATAATAAATATTAATAATTTGTGAATATTAATTACTATCTAATTATTAATTAATTTTCCCAAGATAAATTTTGAGTCTTTTCAAAGTCATTTTTAATTTTTTTTTGCTCCTCTCCTATGATTTGGAAAGTGCTATGCCCCTGCCATCTTTAAAACTGTATGAGTTTAACTTATTGATAATTTAATGCTTGTGCTTAAAGATGCTATACCAAAATAGAAATGTAACATGTTAGAAAACAACAAAATGTATCACAATATTTACATTTAAATCATTTTTTCGTGTCTAAGGTAGATTCGCAATCCAGTCTTTTATTTTTTTTTTTTTTTATTATTAACCTTTTTCTTCCGGCACGAATCTGAGAAAGTATAACTCCAGAATACGGCACTTATTTTCAGAATTCTCCCCCCCCCCCCTCTTTCTAGAAACGAAAGTGCATGGGAAAATGTCTCTTCTATTATTCAAATGCACGGACCCTCACAAATTCTGCGGGAAGTTAGGGGTTATTATAACACCAGTTTTTGAGATAAATCTTTTTTGGCATAGTCGGTAAAAGTAAAACAATATTTATGATGCGGCTATTTTTTTACATAATTTAAATCATTTTAATTATATTCTTAAGAACTTCTTTTTGCATCATATACCATTTATTCATTTGCACTTCTACCTTACGTTCATTATAAGCTGTTACATAAGATGTACTGAAAGGACAATAATTTTATATAATAACTAAACATTTAAGAAATTTTCTTCTTTCTAACAAAAAGTTTTTTTTTTTCCCCCTCATTCGGGTAAATTTATGTAAGATATACATATGCTAGATATGAAGAGAATGGAGGTGAGATAATATAAATGTCTGTTAATAATGGAAAGTTAAGCAACTTAAATAAAAAGCAATAATAATCTTACAACCAGCTTGTATAATTCGCATTTAATCTTGCACAATCCAATTTGTATTTTTGAAGTTTCTATGGATAATTACAAATTTTAATAAAAATAATAATCATATTAATACAATATAATGTCAAAGCAATCCTCAAAACAAATATTTAATGAGAAACTTCAAGAACTTATTTTTTTAAAAATAATACGAAGAAGAAGAAGAAGAAATAAAAAAAGAAATTTAAAACAAAATTCATTAAAAATAAGGGGGGGGGGGAAGATGTTGGTTTTAGGGTTATGGACGGTAGGATTCTAGTCTTAGGAATGTGTTTAGAGGGTCCTAGCCCAATTTAAGCAAGTTTAAGAGAGAACCACAGAAAAATCTGAACAGCTAAGTCGACGAGCTCGACCTGGTATCGAACCTGAGAACTCCCGTCTATCAGCTTTGGACGCAGAACCTCTCAGCAACTCTAACATGAAGAAAACAACTGTTAACATGAGAAAAAATAAATTTCTGTATGTTAGAAATTTTGTGCACAATAAAAAATTTCTTAAATTTGTTATTAGGTTTATATAGACTTTATGCTGTAAAGTGGCTTGCCATAAAAATTACATAATCAAAATTATAATTGAATTATGAAATTTGCATATTTTAATTACAATATTTTTATTTTATACTAGCAGGCTTTACCATCTCCATTGACCACTATACATTATTAAATTGAAAAAATAATAATAATGATAATAAATATACTATAATATAATATAATAACAATAAAAAAAATAAAATAAAATAAAATAAAAATAAAAAACTTTTGAAATCGTTTAAAATTTTGATTTGTGTACCTATTGTCTGTATTGCCTTCCACACCCTCGCTACTTCAGAGCCGTATTCCTACTGCCTTCAGCAACCTTTTACCCGAGCACATTATTTTAGATATTTATCGGACAACAGGTGGCGATATCATAGCATCCATTAAATATTTTAGTTTTGAAACCATAAAATAATATGGATTTTCTAGCCCTCATTCTGTAATAATAAAATTACAGCTACAATGAATTTATAATTTTATTACTATTAATTGTATTATAAAAAATTATATAAATTTATTTGTTATATTTTTTAGTTAAATTTAAAATTTAATAAATTTATAATCCTTTCTGGTATATTGTAGTTTGATTTCGATAAACACAACAATGAGAAAGAAAAAAAAATTTCAACTTTTAAAGAAATTAGCTAAACAATAATAATTAAATAAATTGTAAAACAGCCGTTGCTACAGAATGCAGAGGACTGAAAAGGAAGAAAAAATTAAGAAAATGAAACATAGAAATCTATGCATAATAAATATATAATTAATTAATTTAAAAAAATTATGTGCGAAAATTGTAAAAAATCTCAATGAAGTGTACCACTCCCCCCTCTGAATAAGACCCTTAAATCTTAAAGTCATAAAAGAAATAAAATTACTGAAAATGAATTGCAGTCAAACACGTCTAAAATCTGGAAAGAATAAGGAACGAGAAAGATATTTCGAACAACACAAAAAAAGGAAAGCCTATGTGTCACCAATAAATAAACCAAGAGTTCTCCACACTGCCAAACACAAAAATTTTGTTATCACTGTGATAGAGAGTAGGCATTGCGACACTCCCGCAGGAATAATAGAGAATGCTTTGTCCATCTCGAGTGACTGACGCACTGTTTCTCTGAGAGGAAAGAAAAATCTAGGGTACACCGGGCTTTGGTCTACGTGAAGTTTGGGGTATGACTGTCAGACCCACCGTAAGGAAAAGGTTAAGAGACTGCCATTCTTTATTTGAAATAATTAAAAAAATAAATGTATGCAAGCATGTAATTTGTTTTCAATTTTATTATACTTCTCAAAAAAAAAAAAAAAATCATTTGGATGAATTAATTCATAGACAATTATGAAGATTTTATTTGTTTAAGGGGACTCTCTACCTATCGTCTCCGAAAGCCAAAGCCAATGTTATTCTATGGGAAATTTTGCCCCATTATAATTCGTTAACTAATACATACTTTTAAATGTTCCGTTTTCACTTTCCAAAAATTCACAACTATTAAAATAATTTGTCATTTTCTAAAAATTGATTTTTTTTATTTTTAAGATTTCATTTTTAAGCTCAAAAATGAAAAATTTCGCATTGTAAAAATTCGCATTTTACAACCTCAAAATAAAATATTAAAAATTTTTAAAAATAATTTTTATAAAGTGATAAATTGTTTAATAGTTGTAAAGTTTCTGAATGTGAAAACAGAATTTAAAAATATATGTTAGGTAATAAGTTATAATGGGGTGAAATTCTGCATAGAATAACATTGACTCTGGTTTCTGGGAATGATAAGTGGAGAGGCCTCTTAAGAGACCAACATTTAATTTTTATTATCAGATAAAACTATTTTTTTTTTTTTTTTTAAAGAAAGTATCTGTTTATCTTTATATATAACTTCTTAATTCTGTATCCAAAAATGTGGCACAACGAAAAAAAAAATTAAAAATCTAAAATTAAAAATGATTTAAAAATAAATCTGAAATTTTGTCTGCACACAATGCTATTCAATGGAGTATGTGGACAACCAGAGAACACTAACAACTCCTAGTGGCAAATAAATAATAGAGACTGCGAAAGGAAGATATCTTATTGAACATATCAGTCCTTTTTATAAGTCCATGGTCCTCAATTTTTAAAAGTAACCATTTTCGCTTTCTTAAACTCTGAAAGTTTAATACCTAGTGACATGAATGCAAAAATTAAACATGATGCTCCAATTGCTTAGTAAGCATTTATATCATCTGAAAGTGCCATGGGCAGAGCAAAATACTTGCAAATTTCTCTCTTTAGAACACACAAATACAGTTGTCCTTATAATTTTGTCCATATGACATGACTGTCTAAATACAAAATACATTTTATGAATATGAATTTCCTATATATTTCCATAAAAAATAATATTTCATAAAAAATAAAAATAATGATAAATTCCTTTTATCACTAGTTTCCAATAATAAAATTTGCAAAATTTTCTGGAAAACTGTAGCCAAGATTGGGCAATTTTTACTCTGTCCTTATAATTTTGACCACCACCGTATACTTCTAATTACAAAATCTGTTTAAAAATGTAAGCATTTATGATATAGCATATTTGAATTTAGAAAATCAATTTAAAAAAAAAGAACTTTTTATACAGTTTCTCAGTCCCCCTATAGTCATACTCAGCACCTGATTTAAGACAGGGCATTCGGGGCATCTGCCCTGGGCCTTCACACTGAGAGAGACTCCAAGAAATTCCATCATACATTTAAAAAAAAAAAAAAATATGAAAAATTACCAAATTTGTTATAATGAGCGTTGTTTTTTGTTTTTTGCCAATGGATGGAGATATTACTGCACTGTTTTATAAATTGGCGGTATAATCTTTCAAGGAAACTATCAGCTCATGGAAAAAATTGCAGAATTTTCACTAAACACAAATACAACTGCATACTATACCGATACTGCATTCCAGACTCTTACTAAGGCTAACTAAATCCAAGGCAGAGCAGATACACAGGCGCGATGTAAATTGATCTGACAGACAAGCATCGGATCTATTTAAGCCTTATTCTTACCAATAAAATGAAAAGTGAAGTGAAGTGAAGTGAATCGAATTTTTAGACACGGGAATAAAAAATATGCATTTTGTTTTGTTTGTTGTAATATTAAAGTACGAGGAAAAGCGTCCCTTTGAACATCAGTGCTCTGGGCCTCCAAGTGAGTAAATCGGTCCCTGGTCATACTTAATAAAAGTTGATAGTCATCCTAACAAATGTAACACAAAAAGTTCACTTCTGAGTGCTAAAAATTGGGGATTTTTCCACACTTTTTAGTCTTCCTTAAGGAATTGGTTAAAAAATCCTTAATAAAGCCCAAAAAAATATGAAAAAATTCCAAACTTCAAAACTAAATATTTTGGTCAATTTGGACGCACAGAAGTGAAACTGTTTGTGTTATATTTGTTATCAACATTTACAAAATATGACTATAGGGACTGCATAAAAAGTTAGTTTTTATAATTTTCAAAAAATTGATTTTTTAAATTTAAACATGTCATTATAATCCTAAATGTTTACATTTTGTAATTCCAGTTTAAGTCTGAGATAAAAGCCTCCTTGCAACTTTACTTTGCAAACTATATATGCAGTTTCAAATTAGAAGGATTAAGGTTTTCAATAACTTTCTTTAGCAATACAATTCTACAAAAAAAAATATGCTTCTTAAGACAGCTAACATATTTAAAACAATTAAAATTTTTTGAAATCAAATGTACTTGAAACTGCATAATAATGAAAAGAAGATGAACAAATGATTTTAATAAAATTGTCCAACCATCTCTTTGAACCTTATTAATAATAATATTAATAATTAAAATTAAAGAAATTCAACTTACCATTTCTGTTTGATCTTTTTCCAATATTAGTACGAGCAATGACTTCTTTCAGATCAATGTGAGAAGTTTTTAACTTTGGATCATCCTAGTAAGAAAATTAAATATTTAATCATTTTCTAAAATTAATAAGGAACACATAAAACTGAAATATTAATTGTTAAAACTATATAATTCTTGATAGAACTGAGGTAAAAATGGCAAAATCACTTAGCTCGCTGTTAGAAACATTAGGATACATTTCAATTTAAAAAAATTCTCAAGATATTATATTTTATGAAAAGAATTGGTAAATCAATTTAAGTGCATAATTTATACTATATATAAAACATATAGAATTCTAAAAAGGCAAACGTGTTGAGGGAGCAATAAAAATAATTTCATAATCGATTTTTGTATTGGAATTGTTTTGCATGCTCAACTCCACTTTGTTTTATTCTTCTTCACTTCAAGTAATTTAAGGTACTATGAGATGGAAGACGATATATTCTAAAGTATAAGCTATTGCCAATCAAAAGCGACTTCAGTGGGGTTGTTTTTAAGCAGAAATGGAAGAACGTAATCCAGAAATGGGCTATTATTCTCCCCCAAGGATGTTTAAAAGGGAAAAGAATAGAGGGTGTCCTCTGATTGGAGGATTTCATTCTAAAGACTACTGTATGTGCTTTAAACAGTCGAAAATGCGTGATTGAAGAACATACGTTCGGCAACTTGTATCAAACGGCATATTTGGATCATTTCCCACATGAAAAACCTGTTTATGAGGTATTTTGTGCTAAAGACTATCGTATGGTTCTTCGTTTGATAGCGGCTTTAGATGTCAGATAGTGTAAAATAAATTCTGCTGCAGCTGCTGCTGTGCTTTTGAACTTGTTATTTTTTTGTCTTTTTAAGTTCTGTACTTCAAGTTATAGGCCAAGACAGACAGTTCTAATCGTTAAAATGATAAAAAATAATGACAAATTTTTAAAACTTAATAAAAACAACTGAAACATTTGGAAGTTTTAAGTTAAGATGGTTTAATTTCAAAAGACTCACTTCGAGTAAAAAATAGAAATAGAAACTATACAACACTAGATACTGATACTGAAGGACAAAAAAAATATATTAATTAAAAGATGTAAAAGCTCACAAAAATTCTGGTTATAAGAATGGAAATGGATCTTTTATAACATATCATATTCTGTGATTCGGTAAATAACATGTGAAAAATATTGTATACTGTTTATGAGCATCAGTATAGATTCCTTTATTACAGCAAGTTTTTTAATATAAAGATGTGGTGTATTTAACTGTCACCGCACAAATGACTTTGAACTGTAACTGTCACCTGAAATGGGACTTGAGACTGTAACTGATTAGACTGTAACTGATTGGACAGTTAGTTTGGGTTTCAATCGGCTGAATGGCGGCACGCGTAACTTGTTGTTAAAATGTTAACCTAAGTATTATTCTATTTAGTGTAATTAAATGTAGTGTATTGTAATGGTCATTAAAGTGTCTGTCAAGCATCTTAAATAATCATAAGCATGAATTCACACACACAAACAAAACTCTACAAATCTTACATTGGCGACGATAGTTTCAATTTGGAAATTTTGGTTTCTGATTCACCTATATGGAAATAATGAAATTACTTATGGAAGTAAGGAAATTTAAATCCTTGGATAAGGCTTTGCCTGAAGACGGCTCAAGGTAAAAAGTTTTATTTATTGTGAAATCAGAAAGAATCATCATTTAACAGCAAATACCTGAATTACTGAAACAAAATCAAGAATTACTTAAAGTGTTACAAAACAAAGAAAATTCTAATAATAATAAAGTAACTGTTCATTTCAAAAAATTTGATGAAGAAAACAAAAATTTTGATAGTTTTATCAAAAGATTTGAAACGTACTTGGATGTACAGAATGTTCCCACAGCTAACAGAGCAAAAGTTTTTGTTTCATCACTTTGCGCTAAAATTATATCAGCTTTTAAAAAATTTGCTGGCACCTGACATTCCTTCTGACCAATCTCTTGATCGATTAAAAGAGGTACTAAAAAAACATTTGACCCCTAAACCCTTAATTATACCCTCTAGGCATAAGTTCTTAAATCGAAAGCAAAACGAAGGGGAAAGCATTAATGTATATTTTGCAGAGCTCCGAGCTTTAGCAACGAACTATGATTATGATAATAATATGTTAAATATTATGCTGAGGGATGTATTTGTAAGTAGGTTATGCGATAAAATGATTTTAGATTGATTGTTTGAAGAAGATAACATTGATCTTGAAAAAACTATACAGACAGCTTTGGCCATGGAAAAAGCTTTTAAAGGAGCAAGTGATATTATGGGCTGTGGAATTAATTCAGTACAAGCATTTAAGAAACAAATAGATAAAAAATCTAATTTTGTTAGAAACCAAAAGAAATCCTTATACTGTTCAGGATGCACAGGTACATCACACAGGTACATGTAAAAGAAAAAATATAGTAAATGCAAATTTTGTAATAAGGTGGGGCATATCCAAAAGGCATGTTTTTCTGCTAAAGTAGCTAATTTAAAACCTGTTAAGCAAAAACAGGTCACTCTACAAAATAGAGTTGAGAACAAAAATGAAGTTCCATTATATGAGTTACATACCATATATTTCCGTGTATAAGACGAGAATTTTTGGAAATTTTTTGGAAGCTGAATCACGGGGGTCAGCTTATATACGGATCCACATTTCTAGAAAAAACGTAGATTAGAAACAATGATTGAATACATATATTTTAAGCTTAAAAACTATATATAAAGTAAAATAGTGATATTAAACCTTATTTTTAAATAATTATCACATATAAAACTCTTAAATTAGCAATTTTAAATTTATTTCATGAAACGCTCGATGTAGTCACGTGTGTTTACATTTTTTCTTTTTGACCTGCCAGTAACTGAAGTCATCGGCAGAGTGTACGAACGGAGTAAATTCTCTGTCTGATTCAGAAATAGTATAAGAGAAACTTGAAAAAAAAATTGGACTCCTGATCAAATTTTTAATTTATACAATTGAATTTAAATCATCTCTGTTTAAAATGTTTCTAGGCTTCCACTAGCAAAAGTGGCAAATCTTCGTTTTTTTTTTTTTTTTTTTTTTTTTGTTGTTGTTGTTGTTGTTGTTGTTGTTGAAGATTGCCTTGAAGCACTGATAAAAATACTCAAAAGTAGAAATATACAAAATAATTTAGATACATCATTAAAAAAAAATCGATGCAATCTGTCTTTAAACGGCTTATTTGTGTAAACATCCAGCGGCTGCATTGCATCATCAACGTTAGGGTTAGGCCTCCCGGTATTACAGTAACCACTGTTTTCAGCTGCAGGAACTTGCGTGTGCGTCTGTGTTTGCCTCCCTTCTGATAGGGTTGCCAGAGTTAAAACTATCACCATTACCAAACACACTGCGATCGTTTTATGTTATAGCTAAGCAAGGTAAGGAATTCTATTGGATAAGCATGCATTCTGTGCAATTTCATTGGGCAGATTATCCTGAAAGTTGTACAGATTGGCAATATTTTTGCCGTTCTGGCGATATACTCGAACTTTAAAAGAGTATTTTTTCAATTCGGCTTATACACGGGTTTGCAATTTTGGGCAAATTTCTGCAGGGAAAAACGTACTCTCGGCTTATATTCAGAAATATACAGTACTAACATTAGTGCATTACACAAGAAAGAACCGAAACGACCTCTAATAATGATTAATTTAAAAATTGAAAACAAAATTGTTCTATGGAGTTAGATACAGGAGAGGCGGTCAGTGTAATGAGCGTAAGGAATTTCAGAAAAATTTCAAGTAAACCAATTAAACCCACCAATGTATAATTTAAGAACTATAAGGGAGATTCATTGGTACCCTTAGGATATGTTACTGTAAAAGTCCAATATAAAAATCAAAACTTGAATTTGAACTTGTATATATTTAAAGAAAACTTAGATACAATCTTAGGTCGTGAATGGCTGTATAAAATCCATTTGGATTGGCCTGCTATTAAAGCAGTTAGAATAAAATCTGGAAAAAATTTAAATGACCTATTAGAGGAATATAAAGATATTTTTGATGATAAATTGGGAGAAATTAAAAACTACGAAGTTAAGCTCAAACTTAAACCAGAAGTAAAACCGGTGTTTTGTAGGGTTCGAACAGTACTCTTTCCATTAAAAACTAGAGTTGAAAATGAAATTAATAGATTGGAAAAAGAAGGTATTATAGAAAAGGTTGAGAGCTCGGAATGGGCAACACCGGTAGTTCCAGTTGTAAAAACTGACGGTTGTATAAGGCTCTGTGCCGATTATTCAGTAACCTTAAATCCTAACTTAATTGTACCGCAGCATCCTTTACCACTATTAGAAGAGATTTTTGTTAGTTTAAATGGGGGAAAACAATTTACTAAGTTAGATTTTAAACATGCGTATTTGTTCAGAATTCTAATAACTCTGAATTTTGACAATAGATGGCAGCACTATGCAATTCTGAAAGAACTTTAGTAAAAAAAACTTTGATTTAAATTCATTCTTTTATTGATATTTTAATGTGTTTTAAACGCAAAATTAATTCTTTTTTCTTTTATTATTATTTATTTTATTCATGTTTTCAATTGATTGTTAGTTATACTTTAAATAATTCTTTTCAATTTGCTGTGAACCGTTTTACTTTTCTGCGGTTCTATTCTAGTTTATTCTTTTTGTTGTGAATTTTTGGTTGCGTTTCTGGCGGTCAGCTGGAAAAATTCTATTCTAACGTATGAGCTGAAATAAAGTCAATAATTCACGTTTATATTCTATTTGTGTATGTATTCAAGCTTTTATTCATTGTTTCTTAAATATGATGTTATTAATTCAATTGAAAGGAAGGTGAGTCCTTCAAATTCATTTTAAACTGATTTATGATTTAATATAATTTAAACCAGCGATTTTTAAAACCATACAGTCCACAATTCTATTCAAAATCCCTCCATATTTTTGATCCGTCGAGCCGGAGATATATTAAATTATGAAATCTTTTAGTAAAAATTAATATTTTACAAACTTGAAAAAAAAAAAAAAAAAATGTTCTAATGGCTTCGAAAATTGAAAAACTAAAAGTAAAAAGAACTATTATTCGGTCGTCAGTGACTAAATTTGAAAACAAAGTGACAAAAGCTTTGGAAGTGGATCCTTTAGACATTCATGAAATAAAAATTTTGAAAGGTCATTTGCATGAAAGGCAAACTCAATTAGAACAAATTAATAATGAAGTTGAGGAAGTTATTTCTGATTTAGATGAATTAAAAAAGGAAATTGAAGATAATGTAAAATGGACAGAGAAACTTACTCGTATAAAATATCAGATAGAGTCAAGATTAGAACTTTCTTGTTTTCAGAACACTAAAGTTGTAACACAGGTTAATGAAAATTCTTGTTCTGTTTCGAAGCAATCTATTCACCTTCCAAAATTTGATTTGCCACATTTCTCTGGCAATTTGGAAGACTGGTTAGGCTTCAAGCAAATATTCGTAACCACTATTCATGAGAACAGTCAGCTTTCCGATTTTCAAAAATTACAATATTTAAAAGCGTCTGTTATTGGATCTGCCAATAAGTTAATAAAAGGCTTTCCAATAACTGAAGCAAGTTATAAGGAAGCTTGGGCAACACTAATTTCTAGATTCGATAATAAAAAAAATCTAGCTTATGCCCAGTTAAACAAATTCTTTAATTCGAAATCTTTGAAACCAAATTGTCGGAAATCTATGCTAGATTTATTAGATAGCTGTAATGAAGCAATACGTAACTTGAAATGTTTAGGATTTGAATTTAATTTATTTGTGGATTTAATTCTTGTTTATAATTTGCAAACAAAATTGGATGATAATTTAAAGAAGCAATGGGAATTATCTTTAGATAGTGATTCTTTTCCCACCTATGATGAATTTATTTTGTTTCTTGAAAAACAAGCGAGAAGCTTGCAAGATATTACTGATAGTACTTATTCTAAATCTGAAAGTAAACAAAAAGTAGTATTTAAAAAATCTGTGTCTAATGCTGTAATATCTAATTCAGATATAAAATCCAATAATTCTATCTATTCAGAATGCTCGGAATCGCATGCACTTTTCAAGTGCCCACACTTTCTTAAAAAATCTGTTGAAGATAGATGGAATATTGTGAAGGGTAAAAAACTATGCATAAATTGTTTACGTGGTAATCATTTCGTTAATAAATGTTTGATTTCGACAAAATGTCGACAGTGTAATGCTAAGCACCATACACTTCTCCATTTCGAGAAAAATAAAGTTAATTCTCCACATGTTATTGAAAATACTAATCTCAACATTGAAAGTCCATCCTTTGTCAACTCTAGTTGTTTAACCAGTACCCAAGAGAGTTGTCAAACTTTGTTATCGACAGCTATGGTTCTTGTAAAATCAAATACTGGAAGGTTTGTGCCATGTAGAGTCATGGAGGATTCAGGAAGTCAAAAATCATTAATTTCCAGCTCTTGTGCTAAAAAATTAGGGTTACCTATGAAAACCACAAATCATAGAATCTCGGGTGTAAATAATATTGTTGCAGAAACTGCTCTTTTAGAAGTTAATATTATTTTAAAGTCTTATTATAGTAATGAAATCTTTGATGTGAATGCTTTAATAGTAAATAATGTTACGGTAAATCTTCCTAATTTTGTTGTTCGAAAATCTTCATGGCCTCATTTGGAAGGTTTATCTTTAGCAGATCCTAAATTTTATGTTTCGAGTCCAGTTGAAATTTTGCTTGGTGCAGATTTATTTCCCTTAATAATTTTAGGGCAATCTATTCTGGGTCCTAAAGGTACTCCATGTGCTTTACATTCCAAATTGGGATGGTTACTCTCGGGTGTCATACATTCAAACAATTTTCAGCATTCTAAAACTGTCCTTAGTTGCCATGCTACAGTTCAGTTAACTTATGATCTTCAGAAATTTTGGGAAATTGAGTCCCTTCCAGCTGCAACACCAATTCACAGTTCTGAAGAAAAATACACTAAAACTGTTAGACGAATTCAGTCTGGAAGGTACATGGTGCCCCTTCCAGAAGTTCCAAATTTAGGTGACTCACAATCAAATGCTTTAAAACGGTTTTATTTGTTAGAATCCAAACTTAATAAAAATCATGAGCTTAAGGAGCAATACCATGCCTTTATGCAAGAATATATTGACTTACATCATATGGAACCAGTCCCAAATTCTGAAATTGATTCTAAAGATTATTTTTACATGCCTCATCATGGGGTTTTGAAAGAAGATAGTACAACTACTAAATTGAGGGTGGTATTTGATGCCTCGGCTAAAGGAACATCAGGCCACTCTTTAAACGACTTTCTTGAAATAGGTCCAAAGTTGCAACCAGATTTGTTTAAACTTCTTCTTAAGTTTAGAACATATTCAATAGCCTTAACCGGAGACATCGCCAAAATGTACAGACAGATATTGGTAAACCCCAAACATGTTGACTTTCAGCGAATCTTTTGGCGATTCCAGCCACATGAATCTATTGCGAGTTTCAGATTATTGACTGTAACATATGGCACAGCCTGTGCCCCATTCCTGGCTATAAGGACATTGCAGGAACTAGCCAAAGATTATAGTTCAGAATTTCCTATTGCTGCACAGTCAATTTTCGAGAACTTTTATGTGGATGATTATCTTGGTGGGTCGCATTCAATTGATGCAGCAAAACAATTGGTCAAAGACCTAAATCACGTTTTAAGTCAAGGAGGCTTTACACTTAGAAAATGGGCTTCCAATGTACCCGCAGTCATTGAAAATCTACCAGAAGATCTTAAATCCACTAGGCAAAATGTAAAATTTTCCGAAGATTCCTCCCAAAAAATCTTAGGCCTAGTTTGGAATTCGGCAGAAGACTTATTGAAAATTCATTTGAATGGCGTCAAATCGGTGCATACCAAGCGAGAATTGCTATCGATGATAGCTCAAATCTTTGATCCTTTTGGGATTCTAGCTCCAACCACGATCATGTTAAAAATCATGATGCATGAGCTTTGGAAAGATAAGTGTGCTTGGGATGATCAAATCCCAGATTCAATTTTGAAAACTTGGCAAGAATTTAATTCTCAAATTGAACTCTTAAAGTCCATTGGCATACCAAGATATCTGAACTGTGAAACATCTCCAGAGAACCACATAGAGATCCATGGGTTTTGCGATGGATCTGGCAAGGCCTACGCTGCAGTGGTATACCTTCGGACACTATCTTCTCGCGGTGAGATTTCAGTTAACTTTGTAGCTGCAAAAACTAGAGTTAATCCTTTAAAATATGTCACGCTTCCCAGAATTGAGTTATGTGCTGCATTCTTGCTTGCACAATTAAATTCCAGAATATTAGAATCTTTAACCTTTAATGTAAATAAAATTTATTTGTGGTCCGATTCACAAATTACTTTAAATTGGATTGAATCTCCTCCAACCAAAGGAAATCAGTTCGTAACAAATCGAGCAAACAAAATCAAATCACTTGTCCCACAAGCAGTGTGGACTTATGTTGAGAGTTCGTCAAATCCGGCAGACTGCGCCTCAAGAGGCATTCTACCGAAGAGTCTTTTGCATCACAAATTGTGGTGGCTTGGGCCTGAATGGCTTAGTGCTAGTGTCAAGTTACCATTATTCCTAGTCAAATCTTCAAATGTTAAGTCAAAAAATTCTGAAGAAAATTTAAGTCACGTTGCAACATCTAGTCATAAAGCCTTTCCTGATTTTCTACTCAAATTCTCTTCTTTTTCAAAACTTTGCAGAGTCCTTGCATTGTGTTTGAGATTCATTTATAACATTCGTAGTTGTAATCGTAATTCTAGACGTATTGGACTTGTCAGTACGCCTGAAGTTTCAAGTGCTATTACACATATTCTTAAATTGATTCAGGAACAAGAGTTTTCGGTAGAACTGAATTTGCTCAGGAAAAATCAACCTTTACCAACCAACAACAAATATTTGTCCTTAAATATATTTCTAGATGATCAAGGTTTAATCAGAGTTGGCGGACGGTTGTCCAGACATCAGTCACTTAATCAAGATCAGAAATATCCAGTGCTTTTATCGAGAAATCATTTCATTACAAAATTAATTGTTGAGCAATATCATAAAAAACATTTTCATGCTGGTGCACAACTGATTCTTTCCCTAATTAGACAAAGGTATTGGATACTAAATGGTCGCTCTTACATTCGTCGAATTCTAAATGAATGTATTTTGTGCAAACGTTTGAAGAAACAAACTTGCCAACAAATTATGGGTGAGTTGCCAGTCGAACGTATAACTCTAACTCGACCTTTTTCAAAGGTGGGACTAGATTTTGCTGGCCCACTCATCACTAAACCAAATGTGCCTAGATCTAAAGTTAAATTGAAGTCATATATTTGTGTTTTTGTCTGCATGTGCACAAAAGCGGTGCACCTAGAAGCTGTTTCAGATTTATCTTCATCAGCTTTCTTAGCATCCCTAAAACGATTTGTTTCTAGAAGAGGATTGCCATCAGACATATTCAGTGACAACGGAAAAAATTTCAGGGGAGTTGCTAACTATCTTAAGCAACTATTTCGAATCATTCGTTCTGAAAATGTTCAAAATTTTGCTACCAGCAACTTCATCAATTGGCATTTTATCCCACCATATTCCCCCCATTTCGGTGGACTGTGGGAAGCTGCTGTTAAATTGACGAAAAGTCATCTAATTAAAGCTTGTAAGGCTACCATTCTAAATTTTGAAGAGCTTACTACTCTTTTATGTCAAATAGAAGCCTGCTTAAATTCCAGACCATTAACGCCACTTTCTTCAGATCCATCCGATGTTAGAGCCCTCACTCCCGGACATTTCCTGATAGGAGTTCCACTCCTTGAGATTCCTGAAAGTGGAAAATCACCAAATCTCACTTTATCTTCTCGTTGGACTCTAATCCAGCGAATGAAGCAAGACTTCTGGAAGCGATGGTCTAGAGACTATCTACATCACCTGCAGAATCGACCTAAATGGTTCACTCCATGAACTGATCTTCAAATTGGGGACTTGGTTGTTATTCATGATCCACAATCTATTCCTCTCCAGTGGAAGCTGGGTAGAATTATTCGTACCTATCCAGGACCTGATAATAGAGTTCGTATAGTCAGCATTTGGACTCAGAGTGGTGAAATTCAACGCCCTATTGCTAAAGTGACACTCCTTCTCCCGGTGGGGGAGAATGTTCAGAATTCTAATAACTCTGAATTTTGACAATAGATGGCAGCACTATGCAATTCTGAAAGAACTTTAGTAAAAAAACTTTGATTTAAATTCATTCTTTTATTGATATTTTAATGTGTTTTAAACGCAAAATTAATTCTTTTTTCTTTTATTATTATTTATTTTATTCATGTTTTCAATTGATTGTTAGTTATACTTTAAATAATTCTTTTCAATTTGCTGTGAACCGTTTTACTTTTCTGCGGTTCTATTCTAGTTTATTCTTTTTGTTGTGAATTTTTGGTTGCGTTTCTGGCGGTCAGCTGGAAAAATTCTATTCTAACGTATGAGCTGAAATAAAGTCAATAGTTTACGTTTATATTCTATTTGTGTATGTATTCAAGCTTTTATTCATTGTTTCTTAAATATGATGTTATTAATTCAATTGAAAGGAAGGTGAGTCCTTCAAATTCATTTTAAACTGATTTATGATTTAATATAATTTAAACCAGCGATTTTTAAAACCATACAGTCCACAATTCTATTCAAAATCCCTCCAGTATTTACAAATGAAAGTCCACCCAGAAAGTCAAAAATTAATGACAATAAACACACATAAGGGATTATATACTTGTAAAAGGCTAATGTATGGTTTAAACAGGGTGCATGCTATTTGGCAGCACTACGTTGATGGATTATTCCAGGGTATGGACGGAGTTAAAGTTTTTATGGATGATGCTAGAATAACTGGGAGCAATGAAATCTCACACCTCAAAGTATTAGAAGAATATTTTAAGAAATGTAGAGAACATGGGCTTAAACTTAATTTAAATAAAAGTAAGTTTTTTCAAAACGAGATATATTTTTTGGGACACAAGAATGATGCAAATGGGTTACATAAAACAAATGATAAGTTCGCTGCTATCATCGCTGCTCCAGTTCCCAAAAGTATTCAAGAGGTAAAGAGTCTTTTGGGTTTAGTAAATTTTCATGGTAAATTCTGCGAAAATTTAGCCACCATGGCAAATCCACTTAATAATCTTACAAAAAAAGATACAAAATTTGAGTGGTCGAGGGATTGTCAGGGAGCTTTTGAGAAAATCAAAAAAGAGATCTGTTCTCCTAAAGTTTTGGTACATTATGATCCAAAACTACCTCTGACTTTAGCTACTGATGTTTCACCAGTTGGAACAGGCAGTGTATTATCTCATGTATTTCCAGATGGCACTGAACGACTTATTGCATTTGCTTCCAGAACATTAACAAGCACAGAAAAAAAATATGCACAAATTGATAAAGAGGCCCTAGTAATAGTCTGGACTATACAGAAATTTTATTTGTATTTAAAAGGCTGTAAATTCACCTTAATAACAGATCACAAGCCTCTGGTGGCTATCTTTGGTTCAAAACATGGCTTACCAGTACTAACAGCAACAAAACTTTTGAATTATGCTTTTATTTTACAATCATTTGAATTTAACATCAAATATAGAGATACAAAAAGTCATGGTAACACAGATTGTCTTTCTCGGTTGCCTATATCATCAGAAGAGTTGGAAATAAGAGATGCTATTTCTATGCATCAAATGGAACAAATAGAAACCTTACCTGTCACATCTAGAGATCTAAGGCAAGCTACCCTGAAAGATCAAGAGTTAGGTCCACTTTTAATTGCTCTTAGAGAGGGACAAAATTTGCAGGGGAAGGAAGCTCAATATACAATACAAGATGGTTGTATTATGTATGGCCAAAGGGTTTATGTTCCAAAGGTCTACCAAAAAAGGGTTCTTGAAGAACCTGCACTGTTGGGTTTTTCCCCTATGTATTCACTTACTGGCACTAGTGTCGCAGACAGTTGACTTTCTATGTACATTATCTATTTTTATGTTCTACACAGTTACCAGTTACCGCCAGCATGTTTCCCCTGTTCATTCTTTTTCTTATATGTATGTGTGTAATAAAGTATGTTCGTGTTTTTCTAAATAATGGAGTTTCATCACCTGAATCAACTAATAGCACACTATTTAAAAGGTCACAACACAACAGTATTTGGCGACGAGTTGAAAAAAAGAACATTTCGAATTATACGTTAAAGCACAAAACGAAAGTATCGTTTTCGAACTTTGAAGCAAAGCACAAAACGAAAGTACCATTTTGTCGTACACTTCAAAGTTCAATTCAGGTATTTCAATTCCTATTTTTACTTTCGAACTGTGACTTTATTTACTAAAATTATGGATTCAGAACAATTCCAGACATTCTTAGTTACATTTACAGTGCAGCAACAAGCAATGCTAGTGCAACTTGAAAAATTTTTTTCGAAAAGAACATTCTAATGATAACTCAATAAATTTAGTTAATGTTTCTCCATTTGAAAACTTTGATTCTAAATGTGAAAAATTTTCATGCTATCTGGAACGTTTTGATAATTATTGCAATATGAAAGGTGTTACGCAACATGAAAAATTTGCTCAACTTCTATGTGTATCAATTGGTTCATCCCATTATAATAACTTAGCAGCTTTTCTTGGACCTGAGAAACCAGTTAAAAATCTTTCATATGAAAATTTAGTGCAATCTTTCAAACAAATGTTGATTCCAAAGAAAAATGTGGTTGTTTCTCAACATTATTTTTTAAATAGATATCAAAAAGAACGCCAGCCAATTGCGGGATTTGTAGCTGCTCTACAACATGATTTAGTAGACTGTGAGTTCTCTGTAAAATGTGAATGTGATAAATCAGTTTCTATCGCAGATGTTTTTCTCCATGCTCAATTTATACGTGGTTTATGAGATGACTGGTTACGAGAACAAATCCTGCAATCAGATGTGACAAATTTTGACGATATTTTATCAAAACCTATTGCTCTTGAAGCATCTAAAATCGAAAGTAAAGAACTAACTCAAAAATTTTCTCCACATCAAACATTTTCTAATGCATATGATACTAATAAAGTTTCTAGTTCCTCTCCACATTGAAGAAATCGTTCTAGTTCACGATCTAAGGATTGTAAATTTCAATGCCAACAACCTGATTATAAAGCACTCGACATTGAAAATCTTTGCATCAGATGTGGAAAAGATAATCATAAAGTTAAAAACTGTTGAATCAATAAATTTAAACTGAAATGTGAATTATGCAAAAAAGTTGGTCATGTCAGTATAGTTTGTATTTCAACTTTAATTAAGTCCTCACAAAATTTAGTGAACTCCAGTTCCATGCCTTCTGTTCATGCTGTCACATCTAAAGAACAAAATTCTAATTTTACATTCGGTGTCAATTCTGTATGCACTTATTCACCTCAATTTAAAATTATAGACTTGTTTGAAGTTTCTCATGACACTGACAAATCTATCATCTTCATTCAACTAAATGGAAAATTACCACAGTTTGAAGGTGCAAAATTTTCTTTGCTCTCAGCTTCTTTGCTTTTAATTGTCTAAATTTAAATGTGCCCTTGGAAAATTCTAATATCATATTCCGCACTTCATAAATTTGCACCACTTTTTGAAGAACGCATTGGCTGTGTTCCAAAATTCAAAGTTTCACTTCAACTTCGAGAAGGAGCAAAACCTATCTTTACCAGAGAACGTGATGTTCCTTATGCTCTCCGTGAACACATCGACATGGAATTGGATTCACTAGAAGCAAATGGTATCATATCTTTAATTCCTGCTAGTGACTGGGGTTCCCCTTTAGTTGTCATCCCTAAACCGAATGGTGTTGTTCGGCTATGTGTTGATTATAAATGTGGTGTCAATGAATGGCTAATTCAATCAAATCATCCAGTAAGGTTAATAGATGATGTGCTCCATAGCCTCCAAAATTCCAGGTATTTCTGTAAACTTGATTTATTTAAAGATTACCTTCATCTTTGTGTTGACAAGGATAGCATCATGATACAAACTATTTAATGCATCGTGGTACATATTGTATGCATAGACTTAGTTTTGGAATTAAAATAGCCCCAGCAGAATTTAATCGCATTATTTCTCAAATTCTCAAAGGTCTAATAAAACTTCTTTAGAGTCTTATTTTGATGATATAATCATACATGGAGAAACAATCGAAGAATGCATTGAAAATTTAGAAGCTTGTTTGCAAAGACTTTTTGATTTTGATTTGCATTGAAATAAACAAAAATGTTCTTTTTTTCAAAAGAAAATTGAATATTTGGGGCATGTTGTCGAATATAATAAGATAAGTAAATCTCCAGCAAAGATTTGTGCGATTCAAGAAATGCCACGCCCATCAAATGCTGAAGAAGTTAAACGTTTTTTAGGACTTGTTACTTAATACTCTCATTTTATTACAGATTTTTCAACTATTTCGTATCCACTCCGATGTTTGCTTCAGAAAAACGAATCGTGAGCATGGACGGCCTGTTGTAAATCCGCATTCATAAAGCTAAAAAATGAACTGTGCAGTTACCGAGTTCTTGTGCCATTTAATCCTAGTTTACCTCTTGTCCTGACTACTGATGCAAGCCCCACTGGTATTGCAGCAGTATTGAGCCATTCTACAGAAAATGCTGAAAGGCCTATTGCCTACGCTTCTCGTGCACTCACCTATTCCGAACAAAATTACAGCCAATTAGATCAGGAAGCTTTAGCTATAATTCTCGGCATTACACATTTCTTCAATTATTTATTTGGGAAGGAATTTAAGCTTGTTACTGACAATTAACCCTTAAGGAAAATTTTTCATCCTCACAAGGCACTTCCCCAAATGACTTCAGCATGATTGCTCCGTTATGCTTCCTATTTACAAAGTTTTAATTATTCTGTGCAATTCAAAAAAGGTACAAACAATCAAAATGTAGATTGCTTGTCTCAAGCTTCAATTCAAAAATCTTAAACGTCAATTGATACATTTCTAGGCGAAGAAGCAAATCAAATATGTGCTGAAAATATTTTTCAGATTTCAAATGAACAAATAAGATTGCTGACAATTCAGTCTGAAACAAAAGGAGATTCGGAACTTAATGACATAATCCAGAGTTGAAAAACAATTCTGAAGATTCAGAATTCACATTGTTTGATGGCATACTCTTTCGGAAGGAAAGAGTTTTAATTCCTAAAAGTTTACGTTCAAGCATATTAAATGAAATTCATGAGACCCATCTTAGAATAACTAAAATGAAACAACTTGCGTGACAATATGTATATTGGCCAGGCATTGATAATGATGTCGGAAAATTAGTCAAAGGATGTGAAAGTAGCACATTGATGAAGTCCAATCCACCGAAGGTAACTGTCCATCCGTGGGATCCTCCAGAAAACAACTGAGACAGAATTCATATAGACTACGCTGGTCCATTTGAAAATTGCTGTTACTTGGTGTGTGTGGAAGCTAAGTCCAAATGGGCAGAAGTTGAAGTTATCAGAGATGTACCTACCAGTTCAAAAACTATTTTTTTGCTTGAAAAAATCTTTTCTTTTCATGGCTATCCACAAACCATTGTATCTGATAATGCTTCAATTTTTCAAAGTGAAGAATTCCGTACCTACTGTACCGATAGAGGAATATTTCAGAAATTCATTGCTCCAGGACATCCTGCAAGAAATGGTCTTACAGAAAGAAATGTCCAGACTTTAAAACAAAAGTTAAAAGCTTCGTCATTCGAACAAACGTCATTCCCATACAAAGTTCAAAACATATTGTTCTGTTATAGAGCAACACCCCTACCTTGTGGTCAATTACCAGCTAAATTATATTTCAAAAGAAAATTTCGTATTCGATTGAACTTGATCTTCCCATATCATCCAACAACCTCAAAAATTTCCGGTAAATGTGTAAGATATTTTCAAGTGGGGGAGGGAGTCCAGGTTCGACTCTTCCTAAATAATCAAAATATCTGGCAATTTGGAGAAGTTAAAAAAAATGGTTTCGCGACATTATCTGATTATGCTAGATTTGGCCGACAATTGAAGAGACATATTAATCAACTAAGAGCAACTTTGGTTCCTCAGAATTCCATCTCTTTTGGTCCTAGCCAAACTTTTGACATTCCCAGACCATCCAGAATCTCCCCACCGTCTCCACCAAGTCCCGACCTTGTGTCACAATGTCAAGCAAGTCTGAAATGTGATGTGTCAACCAGACCACAAAGAAACAAACAATTGTCTGCACGCTTCAAAGACTTTATATTATCTTAACTTTAAATTTTGTGAATTTTGTAATATGTTTTCTAATTAAGTGGGGGAGACTGTTGGGTTTTTCCCCTATGTACAGCGCTGGCCCAAGCAAATTTGGCACCCTAGGCAAAAACATTTCGTGGCGCCCCATTAAAACAAATTTTTTTTAAATGTAAGACACGCAGACAATTATACACATACAAATACTGTAATAAATAATCAACTATTTATTTTTATTACATATTGCATATTATTGTTTTTTCATCGTTACTTTTAGCAGTAGTAGAAACAATATCCTTCAAATGAATTGTTTTAGCTTCATCTTGATCTGTTGATAATGGTGATAGTCCTACAAATCGTTCTCACGTCACTATAGAATGCTGGTAAGTTTTTATAAATTTTAATTATATGAAGCTGGGTTCTCCACTGGCCACAGACACAGGAAGTGTCAGCAACAATTTTATTGCTGTTACTAAATTCAATATGCAATGTACTAGTTCGTTTTCACAAAAATTATTCAAAACTTCCTGCATGTACTTTCATCAACATCCTTAGAGTCTCCTTGAGTCAGATAATCTCCTATAATCTTCTACATAATTTCAAAATCACTTTGAAAGTTTTTTTTTACAACTCACAATCGTTAGAAAGGCATCAGAAAGCATGATTTATCTTTTTGGTCTGTTTGAACTTCTCATCATTCGAATTTCTTGCTGTATCAAGAAAAGAAATATAAAAATTAATCTTAAAATGATATTTAGCATCACTTGTTGATTTATCAGCTGACTGCATAATTAAACTTCTTTTTCATTTTTCGTAATCGGACTGGCTCTGACTCCGATGGGAATGATACTGCAATATTAATTTCTTCTGAAAATGCCTCCTGTTTATCAAATCTGAAATCACTTTTACAGTTTCCAAGGAAAAAAAAAATTTGTTTTTAGTAGTGGAGTTTGGATCACATTTTCACCATTGGTGCGTCGTCTTTTGTTATGTACTGACGAAAACTTTCTTCACTTATTTTCTAATAGGAAATTAACATTTTTTATACATGATCTGGCTTGTGTTCGTCGAGAATGGACAACCAGAACGAGGCGAAGCTTTCAATGTTTGTGGGAAAAAGCTGTGGTATGATAGGCTACATTCCATTGTTTGTGGGTTAAAAGAAGACTCCTACAGGTTAAATAAAAGAAAATCTTCAGGACTTTGAATGACGTCAGAGAGTCATGACGTCTATTCACTGAAGATTACCCATATAATTTTCTCACATTGTAAGGGTACATAACCTCAAAGTGAAACCGGAAGCATTTTTCATGTTCTGTTTATCAAAGCCCCAATCTTTATTTCTTTCATATCAAACTATTGTTTATTTACTAATTATTTTGGAAGACGAAGCTAGATTTCTGCTTATTCAGATTCAGGTGAAAAAATCTTTTGTTTTTTCAAATTATTATCCTGATAGTGTTTCTTTAGGATTCGGATGAAAATAACTTTTCAAATGAGCCTAATTTGCTTTTCAAATGATATTTTATCTCTAATTTTCTCTTACAAAATTGTGCTCCAAAAATTTTTTTTTTCTGTTAACAGCTAGTCTCAAGTATCAACTGTACTGAAAAGGAAATTTCACATTTTATTACTAAGTTGAGCTACTAGAAAAAGAAACTGTAACAGAATCACTTTGTAAAATTCCAATTCGAGGATTATCCATTTACTTATTTTTACACGTCCAATTGAAAACATGCCAAGAAAAACTCAGTAAATGTTTCCAAGTCATAGCAGCAGACTTGTACCTTTTAGTCCTTTCTAGACAAAGATTGTAAGTGTTTAAAATTTTCCCACAACATGAGTGTTGTGTTTCCAAGAATATATTTTATCTATTCTAAAGTGCCGTTAGATAGAAATAAATAAAATAGATCTTGTTGTCTGGATTGTGCTGCCCTCTAGATTTGAGAACCCTAGGCCATCGCCTAGTTTGCCTATATGGTCGAGCCGGCCCTGCCTACGTATTCACTTACTGGCGCTAGTGCCGCAGACAGTTGACTCTATGTACATTATCTATGTTTATGTTCTAACACAATTACCAGTTACCGCCGGCATGTATGCCACATTCAATCATTCTTTTTCTTATATGTATGTGTGTAATAAAGTATGTTCGTGTTTTTCTAAATAATGGAGTTTAATCACCTGAATCAACTAATAGCACACTATTTAAAAGGTCACAACATGCACCAAGGACACATGGGTATGGTCAAAATGAAGGCGATTGCCAGATTTTTTGTATTTTGGAATAATATCGACAAAGATATTGAAGAGGCAGCCCATAACTGTACTGAATGTAAAGCTGATCCAGCAAAAGTAAAGGTTCAAAAGTAAAGTGTATCCTAGTAAACCTTGGGAGAGAATACACATTGATTTTGCCGGCCCCGTATTTGAACATATGTTTCTGTTAATTGTTGATGCACATTCAAAGTGGTTGGAGGTCTATTCCATGAAATCAACTACTACGTACAAAACCATAGAGTGTCTCAGAGACTGTTTTAGTCGATTTGGATTACCAGTTGTGCTCGTTAGTGACAATGGTTCCCAATTCACTTCACATGAATTTCAGAGGTTCATGTTAAGTAATGGTATAAAGCATAAAACTTGTTCACCATTCAAACCATCCAGTAATGGACAAGCAGAATGATATGTGTACACCCTTAAACAATTGTTATGAGCAATGCAAAAATAGGAAGCATTACTCAGAAATTGAGCACATTTTTACTTCAGTACACAAAAGCATCTAATGTCACGACAATGCACAGCCTTGACATGTTGTTTTTAAAACAAGACATTAGAACACAAATTGATTTATTGCTACCAGATTTAAAGTATAGGGTACAAGAAAGAATTTGAAAGGGAGTTTATGAATTCCACGATAGAAAATTTAATGTGGGTGATCACGTGGCCATTAGAGATTACAGAGCTGCGAATTCAAAATGGAAATTTGGTACAATTGTCAACCAGGATGGGGCTCTTCATTACACCGTTGAAGTTCAAGGCAACTTGGTGAGACATAATGTCGACCAGATCTGTCCAGTGGGTCACCAAGTGCTTGAAACGGCCGTTCCAATTGTTCACCAGAGAATTTCGACACCAGGAGATAGAGAAAGCAATCTAAGTCTTCACCAAGCAGAAACAGCAGAAAATTCTTCTTCCAAAGTGCTGCCTCAAGAACCTGAGCCTCCTCAAACACCAGCAGAGCCACCAACTGGCGTTCAGAATCTGCAAGTGCCACCGTCACCAGCTAAGTCAAATATTCCTCCACCCAAGAGTTCATTAGTTCCAGAGAAAGAGAAACCACCACTTAGATATTCCGGAAGAATTAGGCGACCACCCAAAAGACTTGACCTTTAAGGGGGGATGCGATGTGGTGTATTTAACTGTCAGCCCACAAATGACTTTGAACTGTAACTGTCCCCTGAAAAGGAACTTGAGACTGTAACTGGACAGTTAGTTTGGTTTTCAATCGGCTGAATGCTGGCGCACGTAACCTTTTGTTAAAATGTTAACCTAAGTATTATTCTATTTAGTGTAATTAAATGTAGTGTATTGTAATGGTCATTAAAATGTCTGTCAAGCATCTTGAATAATCATAAGTATGAACTCACGCACACAAACAAAACTCTACAAATTTTACAAAAGTTTAAAGATAATGCAATGAATTATTTATCAAAAATACAAAACATAACTGATTAAAAAAAAAAAAAAAAAAAAAAAAAAAAAGCAGAATGAAAAAATTCTGGAAAATAAATGATTAAAACAAAAGTTATGTCCTTACTAGAATAGTTTAAACATTCCATTTCCACTTGTGAGCTGGTAGTAATTACCAAGCAAATTTTGGCAAATTTAACTGCAATATTATTAATTCAAGAAGAAAGAGATTGATTTGAAGCATTCCACAAGCTTGCTATTTTGCTTGTGGAATGGTTTTGTGTTGCACTTATTGAATTTCTGAACTTGATTTAGATATAGAAGGCATCTTGACAGTGGTGCTTCTGAGCATAAGTGAGGTCAATTTAAGTTATTTGGAAAATACGTAGAATTAAATAAATCTAAACAGATAACTATAGGTGATGGAACTATTAGAATTAGAACTGCATTAGAATTAGAATTAGTGCTATTAGAATTAGAACTGCATTTATAAAATTTTTTTTGCATGTTCCTGGATTAATGATGAATTTGTTTTCTCATGAAAAAGCATTGGATATAGGATTTTATATGATATCAGAAGCAAGCACAGCACATTTCATTCATGAAGAGTCTAATAAAGTTTATGCATCCTCAAGTATAGAAGGAAATTATTTATCATGACATTTTGTCTTGATAAAGAATATCTGTCTGTTAATGCAGGGTTTCTGCAAAAGCATGAGATTGTGAGAATCTCACATGTTTTATTTATTTTCTCACATATTTTTGGTCCGAAAATAGACCATTTATAAAAAATAAACAATCTTGAAATGAAATATTTTTCATCTTTCACAAAAATCAGCAAATTTAAACAAACCCTTCAAAAAAGTTGAATTATTTTTAAAAGTTTGCAAAAAACATGGATAAGAAAATTATGTACAGTGCACTCTCAAAAATCCGCACAGCTTAAAATGAAGTGTTTTGTGGATTTCTGAATTTTGCAGATTTTAGAGCAATTTTTTTTATTTACATCTTAGAACCTCATTTGTGTAGCAAATCTTTAAGAAACAATTTAGATGTTATACTACATACAATGCTGTAATAAAGTGTGCCCAATAAAAGTACAAATATTTCATGAAATTTTAATTTAAAGAACAATTTTTATTCATCATATTATAGTTGCAAATTTTCTAGATTTTTGAAAAGTCCGATCAATAGTAGTTGTAGTAAGAATATTCATACATATTTACTTTCTCCTATAACCTGCAAAAAAGTCAGCAATTCTTGGTCAATCACATAAATTTGTGCTATGAGAAAGTTTGAATATTTATCTTCATGAGAGAAAATCTTTCATGAAAACTGTCTTTCTCCTTCTTTGTCTAAATTAATATGATTTATTTATTGATAATTATATATAATTACATATATAATATTAATAATTATATATATTATTAAATATAATATATAATTAATATATTATATATAATTATATGTAATATTCTCCTCTGTAATATGCTGAGTGATTGGTGGTTCGTCAGCACCAGTTAATTATTGACTTATCTCCTAATACAGCTGAATTTTTGAAATCCACTAATCAATAAATCAGTTGTGACAATGTTTGTTTACATTGCAAATGATATGCAGATTTTAGAGAATTGCGGATATTTGAGAGTTGACTGTATTTTGTTGATCAACTGAAAAAATACATTGCATTTCTACAATGAAACACCAGAGAAACTGGAATTAGGTAAATAAATCTTGTAATGAAAATATAGGGGAAAAAGTAAGTTTCATCCATCTGCAATGCAGCAGCTGTCTATTTCAGTGGTCAGCAGCAAAAATATTTACATATTTAAGCAATTAAATGTAATTAAACTCAAATTCTACCAATCAGTTGGAAAATTAGACATCATTAGCAATTACATTAATGCAGATTTTTTTAAAAGTGTTTTTCTGTTCTCACATTCTTTTTAAAAATCTCACTTTGTTTCTGAGTAAGGGTGAGAGTTTCTATTTCATCCAGTTTATATTCCTGATGAGAACCCTGTTAAAAATCCTCAAAATCAGAGTGAATGTTGTGTAACAGAGATTGGTCATAAGAAAAATAGCTTAATATGGTGTCATGAAAGACTAACTCAACAAAATTTTAATTATATACAGGAATTTTTAATGATAAATGGTCTGACTTAGGAAAACAGCACTGTGAATCATTTCATGAAATCTAAAGAAATTTGCATTATCTATGCTAACATTGTTTTGAATGTTCAACAGACATTCCCTCAATTGGTGATAATTGTTATTATACATTATTCTTTAAAGAGGATTCACAAAGTCAATTTTTTAAACTACCAAAATGATAAATTTGGTGATTTTTAGCATCTTATAAAGATCAGTAGGGTAAAAGTATAAAGATTCTGAGGAGAGATAATTTGTTCATTACAAAAAAAACTGTTCATTAAAAATGGTATTCAGTGCCTTACAGTCTGGAACAAAATAGAAGAGATGAAAAGGAAATGCAAACTAAAAATCTCAATAAAAATTTTGGACAGAGGCAGCTAATACAGCTACCTACATAATTTATAGATCTGGAACATGTAGTGTCTATAGCAAGACACCCAATACATTTAATATTAAAAGACTATTAAAAGGAGACTTGGTGCTGGATTATTAAAACCAAGGAAATCTTGAACACCAAAGAGAAAAAACTGAAAAGCAGACAGCTGTTTTGACAGCATTTAGCATACTGTCTTCAGTGTATAAAGAAGTAAAAGAGAAGTGCTCGTATATATAGGAAAGAAATCAATACATTAACAGGAAATACTATAAATGACCAAGAATTATACAGGATCTTTTAACTGAGAAAGGATCAGTTTCATTGGAAAGAAAAAAAAAATATTTTTTCAGAATTTTAGCTATAGCATGACTTGATTTAGAAAAATAGAGTAAAACAATACTGCATACATACCAATAGGGGGGGAAAATTCACCAATGATTAAAATGACTAAAATAATCAGAATTTATAGAGTCTTATGTTATTAGTTTGACACTTGATGTTGCAATCTGAAAACAATGAAAATAATAAAAATGAAGAGGAAAGTAAATGAAGAGAAAAAAGGAATGATTATTATGTTTCAATTGATAAATGTCTATATTTAACTAGAGTTTTACAGAAAGAAAAAGCAAAACAATTAAAGCACTTGACACTACTTACACTGAAAGTTAATTTACCAGGGAAAAAAAAAAAAAAAAAGCAAATTAACAGTTAAATGAATAAGTTTGTCTGTAACTTTGGCTTTCATTTTATTTTAAATTTCTTTTGTCTGTTTGATATCCAGCATCGTGAAGAATCATTAAGAGGGTAGATTGGTGTTGAATTTTTCATTTCTTTTTGTTTCCAGTGGCAGTAGTAATTTGGGGGCCCTTCTACAAAAAGTTCAAGGACACTCTCCGCCAAGAATAATAATGCCTCCTATTTTTAATAGTTCACTTCTAATTATTTATAATTTATGGAATCACAGATTTACCATTTAAGAAAGTAGTTAGTGTATTATATTAGGAAAGTTGTTGTACTTTAAATTTTAAGTTAATATGACAAAATTTGCCAAGATTAGCTGATTAATCAAATAAGTATCAAATTTCCCTCATTTATTTGATACTTTTTTTTTATTAACTCTCCACAACTGGTATAATAAAATATCAAAATTAAAAGCTTCTCCAATATTAAGATTGATATAATTGTTTGTAAAAATATTTTTTATTTGCAGAAAATCTTTTTTTATCCCTTATTGGAGGCCCCTTAATTTTCAGAACACTTCCATGTTATAGGTCTCACAAATACTTCATCACCACCAGTGTTTGTTCCATTGACACTTCGATGTACATTAACTATTAAAATAGTAAATATACAGTGCCGGCAAAAAAAAAATGTTTACACTTGAGCGGCAAGAAAAAAACTTTACATGTTCAATTGCCATTCTCACCATAAAAATATGTCGAATCACAGTGATGACAGTGTTGATAGGATAAGGAGAGGTAGTCTGTGATTTACAACACCATGTGTCATCACTGGGGTTCGACACATTTTTATTGCAGGAATGGCAATTGACATGTAAATTTTTTTTGGCGGCACTGTATGTTAATTTTTTGCTTCTAACTGGTTCTAACTTATTTATTATATATCTTACTTGAGCTTGACATAGAATCCCTAAGCAAGATGGAGGAGGAAGAGAGAAAGAAGGATTTATTATTTTTTATCATTTAAATTTCTGATAAAATATTTGGAATATTTTAAATCCAAAACAGCTATAATCTTCAGCATGATGAATTCGGGAAGCTATGCTGTACCAATGCCAGTTATAAAATTAGCTAAATTATTAAGAATTAAACATCATGCTAATTTGACAGCATATTTTCTTAAAAATGTTTAAATAATAACATCTTGAATTTATATATATATATCACAGATAACATACTATCATCATTCAAATATCATTCAGTATCTGACATCTGGCCATTTTCTGATTACTACTGTGAAAATATTTTTTCAGCCAAGCCTCAGTTAGTTTCAGTTAAAAACAGAAAACTTTAAAGTAGATTTTGTTTTCTAATATAGAAAAGACAGTAAATTTCCTTTTAAATGAAAACATAGTTTTATAACAACAGCTCAAATAAGTAATATTTATACATTATTCATCAACTTGTCTATGAAATTTTTTAATCTTTTATCTACTGGACTATGAGACAAATAAAACATGTATTTGAAACTTTTCTCTTGTTATTTAAAAGTAATTTTGAAGGACATATGCAATAAAAATTATGCATATCACCTCATCATAGTAATTAATGAGAATTTAGTTAGGTGGTATTTTAGTGTACCACTCATACATAGAGGTTGAAAAAGATATCAGTATCTTAGAAAGGTGTAAGAAAGTACAGTACAATCCCTTTTAACCGGCAACATTGGGACCGAGCCGTTGCCGGAAAAGAGAATTTTCCGGATAATTGAATATTTACCTATTCATATTCTGTATATGAATTTTGTTGTCCAAATTTTTCGATCTCCCAACCTTAATTAAATAAACACAATATCGGAAACATCGCCGATTTTTTAAAGCAAAAACACATACCACCGTAAGTATATATAAAGTCGAGCGCCGAAAATCCGCGCAAGTCGGCAGAGATAAACAAAGAATTTTGAATATCATAAACTATCAAAAAACTAAAAACTTTATTATCAAAAAACGAACGCGGGAGAAACTATGACGTCATCACAAACGTAAAATCAGTCGACAGTTTTATTTTTTTAAACTGTACTTCAATTAATAGCTAAAATCTAAACTTTTATACTTAAAATTAATTAATATGAACTGTTTTCCAAATTCAATCAAAAGTGAAATTATTTCCCTTAAATTCAACATGATATCCGGCAATTCCTTTTTTGGACTAATTAATCAAATAGAATAAATTTCAGAACAATCCGTTTTTATTTTTCGTAGGATCGTGCCGTACCTCAGATTGACGGTGAGCGTGCGTTCTTCATCCCGGTCTTCCTTCGCTCTCCGTCGGCTTCCCGTGCGCTTCTTTTTTCCGGTACCGTCGTTTGCCGTGGATCACGTGTGGGCGGTGACGTCACGGACTCCGTTGGTGCGCCGCTCACGCTGATTAGACCGGCGCAGCGCGGCGTGACGTCGGGCTTTGCTCTCCGGGAATTGATAAAATGTTTTCCAAAATGAAAAAATAATTTTGTATATGTATATATATATTTTTTAAGATGTTTTACGGCCGCGAGATCGAAATACATAAACACAATATCAAAAATAACACAGATTAATTAAAGTAATAATTAAAAAAAAAAAAAAAAAAAACATATGTACGCTAAATTCACATTTACCATTTACTAGAGAGGACTAGAGAAAGTGCCGTTATTTTGAGATTGCCGGTTAATTGAGTGCCGGTTACGGGAGATTTTACTGTATTTACTTTTTATGTTTTTCTTTATATTTTTTCCATGACTAATGGTAGATTCTCAATGTAATATATAGATGTTATAACACAGGTGAAGACTAAGAAAAATGCCAAACAAAAACAGTGGTAGCACTCTATAAAATACCTTCTTAAACAAAAACAGCTACATGTAGCATCTAATGCCTTTGATCAAACAGTTTTGCACACTTATGTGTTCAATTTATTCTTTGCATTCTATCCTTATAAACACGTTTGACATTCCTTCCTTATATTCGATTTTATATGCTTTTTAATCTACTGGTACTTTAAAGTACTGTCAGTAGATAAGGGGCTAATTTCTCTATTCTTTAAGAGCAAAATACTAATCAAGGTGTCCTGAAAAGGATGAATTTATATACACACATATAAGAGGAGAACCGTGTAATATGGACCATTGTGTAATACGGATCATGAGGAAATTTGTATGTTCAACACTAGATGGTGAAATCATCTCATTGCCTTTAGTGAATATTATTGTTACACAAACCATGGAGTGACTTGTACATGCATACTTGTATTTGGACGATTATGAAATTGACTTTTCAGTTTATATGATCATTGATGTAACAAGTATGTTAAAATGGAAGTATTACTTTCTGCTGTTAGGTAATTGTAATATAATTTTTGCGTTAATAGTAGCAAATGTACTTATTTTATGAACAATTTAGACATGCGTTTCATGGGCATCAATTTGCATAGTGATTTTTGATTGGAAACCACGTTGCTCTGTTTACACGTGTAATATGAACCATGCTGTATTGTGTAATATGGACCAGTGGTCCATAATGAAATCAGAGAGATTTTCTTAATGCTCGGTGTAAATATATCGCATACTCAAAATTTTGAGGCTATAGAATAGGCCAGGGAACAGGGGTAATCAAATCATCACTTCTTTTGCACACTACCCATTGGATATAACCTTTAGACCTCCCCTTTTTTTTCATCCACTAACTATTTTTTTTCGTCCTTTTCTACTATTCCCAAGAGATATACAAGTGTGTGAGGGAACATGCTGGACAGTTCGTTTCACAATTCCAAGTGTGTCAACTGTTGGGGAACGGGAAGGATCACTTGGTCCTTATTACACAAACGTATGTGTAAAATGGACCCCCCGATACTTAAATAAAATAATTTCCTGCAATTATTAATTGTTTCCAGAGTACTTTACCAAGGTTGAACCATGCAACTATACCATTGTAATGAGCAGCCAACAAATTAAATCTTTTTATTTTAATAATTTTAGTTTTATGAGCATTCTTGCTTAGGGGGTCCGTATTACACGGATCTCCCCTATATGTATACAGGTTATCAAAAATGGTTGGATGCATTTCATATGATTAAATTTAATGAAATATGCAACATAAACAGTTCTTTCATAGTAATGCACAAATTTAATAGAAATTTTACCTTAATAAGTTTCATATGAGCACCATTGGTTGCCCTGAACATATCAAGTAGAAAATCAATCTCTAACTATATGAAGCATGTTGGGCATCACTATAACAATTGTATCAAAAATTCACTCCTATAAATGTGTCAAATCCTGTACCGTTAAGTTCTTGACATAACCCTAGAAAAAGAAGTCAACATGTGTTAAATTCAGACTTCTTGGAGGCTAACTACAATGTTCATTGAGCTTTCTCCTGAATGGTTGCCATTGCACTGGCGGAAAGCTGAACAAAAACCTCTTTTGCATTTGCATCACTGTTGTGCAATGTTTGTAGTCAAGGTTACTGTTATAACTGAGCCATTTTCAATTTCAGTGTATAAATTTGTTTATTATTTATCCTCTATTTTTGTAAGTTCACGTGCTCAACAATATGTCAAAGAAAAAAAAAAGAGTTAAATGAATTTAATGCTTTTAATTTTTATGTAAAATATGAGCGCGTGCTATCTTCAAAATTTGTTAAAATGTAAAGATTATGTGATGCGTGTGGCATCCTCAGTTCTGTTTTTTAATTCAAGAAATAGAACAGAATAAAGTTAGCAACGATGTTAGTTGCATTTTTTCATATAGTTTGAGTTCTTAATTTTAGTGAACTACTTTTTACCGTAGGAATAATTTTACTATGTTTAATGTTATAGGGAATTATTATACGAGCATAAAAGATGCTATTTTAATAATTTTAAAGTGTAAATAAGTAGTATAGGCGTCCGCTTTTATACAGTTTAATTTAGTAAGAGAAAAGCTAGGAATTTGCGGTGCTTATTCCGTTGCTTTACATAAAAATACTGGAGTCCATAGCGACAGGACCGTTTGTTTCGTATATTGTTGTATAATCTTAAAATACTTTAAATAAAGGATAAAGAGAATCTTAAACTCTTACACCAACATGGAATTCTATTCTTGTTTATTTCCAGCTATTACAAAACTGTTGCCACAAATCACAACCTAATACTTTACGTAACATCCTTCCCCTTTTACTTATTAAGAAATTTAGATTAATAATTTTCCATACATTAGTTATACAAATTTTCACATTATACATTTATCCCTTTCCTTTTTTAACATCTCTGAAATAAAATACAACCCAATATTAGAATAAAAAGATAGTCAACAGTTCTAGTCTCTATATCTTGAAGGCACTTTTACAACTCGTCCTGACTTAGTGGTATATTGAGGTCTTTCTTGCATCACACCAGTGTTCACTTCGTGTGGTACAGAAGGATTTTTCTGATTCACTTCGGCATCTGGATTTGGTGTTGGTACAACTTCATTGGTTGACCTTCGAATTGTCTTAGTTGGAGTCGAGACATCCGGTACATGTGTTGTAATCTTCTTTTGGTGAGGCGTTCCTCGAAGAAACATTCTATTTCTCACATAGGTTTGTCCATTATCTGTAGTGACTTCAAATCTTCTCGGTGTTAAAGTCTTTGTAACTACAGCTTTCTTCCAGGTTTCATTTCTTTTGTGAGGTTGCATGTATACTACATCTCCTTGTTTATATTCAGGCAGAGCATTTTTCTTATTATCACATTCAGACTTCTTCTGTCTTACATCTTCTTTACGTTGAGTGATTTCAGGATACGAGTTGAAAGACGGCTTGAATAAAGAACTTGAAGTTGGCACTAGAGTTCTTGTCCGCTTACCAAGAAGTAGTTGCGCTGGACTTTTCCCAACATTTTCAATTGGAGTATTTCTATAATTTAAAAGACCTAAGTAGGGATCTTCTTTTGGAAAAAGGCTCTTTTTCATAATCTTCTTCACAATTTTCACAGCCGATTCAACTTGACCATTTGATTTACTGTTGTAAGGACTGGTTTGCTTGTGTTTAATATCCCAAGCTTCACAAAATTTGTTGAATTCATCGCATCTTAGTTGAGTATCACCTCCAGTTACAACTGTTTCTGGTATACCATACCTTGCAAAATGATGTTTGACTTTTCCTATCACAGTTGTAGATTTTGTGTCTGTCAGGTAATCTACTTCTATGAATTGACTAAAATAGTCCACAGTAACTAAGTAATTTCTACCTTCTAAAACAAATAAATCAATTCCAACCTTCTGCCAAGGTCTTTCAGCTACTTCATGCCACTTTATAGCATCCTGAGGTCTATGATCACTGTATGACAAGCATGTATGGCATCCACTAATGAATTGTCTAATTTCTGTTGACATACCAGGCCAAAATATGAGTTCCCTTGCTCTTCTTAAACATGAATTGATACCTAGATGTCCGAGGTGAATTTTATCTTTCATTTCTTTTCTCATTGTTTTTGGAATTACAATTCTTTCTCCTCTTACTACAACACCATCTTGAATTCCCAATTCATCTCGATAATCAAAATAACTTCTTATTATCGGAGAAACATCAACTCTATCTTTTGGCCATCCTTTTGTGATCATCTGTTTTAAAGCAAGTATTTCCTCATCTTTAATTGATGCATCTTGAATTTTCTCTAAACAGGTACCTTTAATTGGTAAAGTATGGATACTGCAAACTATATCAATCTCCTTATCGTCATGTTCTGTTGTTTCTAATGGTGCTCTGGAGAGAGTATCTGAAACAGGAATTTTTGTTCCAGGCTTGTAGATTAAATCAAAATTATACCTTTGAGCTCTAAGTAACATATTTTGCAAACGTTTAGGTGCTTTATATAAAGGTTTTTTTCTTATAGCTTCTAGAGGTTTGTGGTCATTGTACACTGTTACTTTTCTTCCATATACATAATGGTGAAATTTCTCTAAGCTCCATATGACAGCTAACATCTCCTTTTCAATCTGAGCATAGTTACGCTCTGCAGCATTTAGTGTTCTACTTGCATAGGCGATTGCGCTAGAACCTTGCATTAAGACTGCACCAAGACCGAATTTGCTTGAATCACACTCTATTTCAACAGGTTTTGTAGAATCAAAGATTTTCAAAGTCGGTGCTTTTGTAAGTAGATTCTTCAATTTCTTCAGAGCTGCATATTGTCTCGCTGTCCAATTCCATGGAACGTCATTCTTTAAAAGAGTATACAATGGCTCACTAATTGTAGCATAGTCTTTCACAAATTTCATTTGATAATTACACATTCCCAAGAACCTTTTTAATTCTTCTTTGTTGCTTGGCTCTTTTAAATCTACAATTGCTTGAATTTTCTTAAAGTCTGGTTTCACACCATCTTTGGATATTTTATGACCCATAAAAGTGATTTCCTGACATTGTAGTTCCATTTTCTCTTTATTGAGCTTCACTTTTAGATCTTTGCACTTCTGTAAAAATATTTTTACATTTTCATCATGTTCTTTTATGTCCTTTCCAAAAATTACTACATCATCAGCAATATTGATGAGTCCAGGAAGAGCTTCAAATGATTGCTTCATCTTCAATTGAAATATTTCAGAAGCCACATTTAGGCCAAAGGGTAGACGTAGGAAGCAATACCGACCAAAATTAGTTTGAAACGTTGTGAGTAAACTCGATTCTTTGTCAAGTGAAACATGCCAATACCCATTCTATAAATCAAATTTGCTAAATACTGTAGCACCATTTAATTCATGTAGTACTTCTTCTAAATTAGGCATATTAAATCTTGGTCTTTTAAGAGCTTTATTCAGTTCAAGAGGATTCAAACACAGTCTTAACTTGCCATTTGGTTTTTCTACACACACTATGTTACTGGTCCACAGAGTTGGTTCAGTTACTTTTCGGATGACCCCTTTATTTTCAAGTCGATCCAGTTCTTCTTTTAGCTTATCTCTCAAAGCAATAGGCACTCTGTGTACTGGCATAGTAGATGGAGGTATATCATGGTCAGTCTGAAGATGAACGACACCAGGCAATTCTCCAATGCCTTCAGCAAAAACACCACTATAATCAGTTAAGTCGACAATATTCACAGATTGGAATTCTTTCTCTTGAATTGTAATCAACTTCATAGCTTGAACAGCTTTCAAACCAAGCAGTGGTTGAATATGTTCTTTGTCAACGATAATAAATTCAATATTGTATTTTTTATTGTTTTTGGGGTTGATTACATGTTCCCGATGTAGTTCTATTGGTTCAAAAGTGCTGCCGTTCCACATCTTCAAAACTTTCTTGCATGGCTCTATACCAGTTGCATACTGTTTTGGTAAGATATTAACCGTTGCTCCAGTATCAAGTTGAAAAGTTACCTCTTTTCCATTAATTATCATCACACCCTTTATATCCTTGCCTGGATCTCCTATTTTGTTCACCCATTCTTCTTCATCTGAATTCAGCTGATGTATACTATCTTCTTTCTTTATTTTGAATGATGAACACTTGATTGCAAAGTGATTTCTTTTTTTGCATTTAGAACATGTTTTTCCCCATGCTGGACAGAGTTCTTTGGTAAATTTGTGCTTTTTTCCACAATATTTACATGATTTTTCTTTCTTGCCATCTTCTTTCTTCGTTTCAAAAGATTTCTTGTTATGATGAATTTTAATTTTGTTCACAATCTCTGGACGAAATTCTTTTCTTTTAATTTGTGCATATTCTGCAGCTCTACATGTGTCAATGCATTTTTCTAATGTTAACTTTCTCTCTCTCAGGAGCAGTTCTTGCAATTGGTTATCTTTCAAACCCAAAATAATTCTATCTCGAAGTAACGAGTTAATGCAATCCGTACAGTAGCTGCATGTTTTAATTAGCACTCTTATGGCAGATAAAAATTCATCAAACGTTTCGTTTTCTTGTTGCTTTCTATTATTGAACATAAAGCGTTCATACGTTTCATTAATTTCACCTACTACATATTGCTCGAACGTATCGATTATATCCGTAGTTGTTCTTGCATCTTCTGCTGTAGAAAACGAAAATCCGTTATACCTTTGCAACGCAGCGTCACCAAGAGTATGCAATAGTAAAGCAACTTGATATTTTACATCTTGTTTCTCTAAGTTGGTTAGAATAGCATAGTTTGCCCACTTTTGTTTGAAAAATTTCCAGTTCGTACACAGATTATTATCGAACACCAAAGGTTCTGGCGGTTTGACTGCGATAGGCTTAGCATCGGTACTCATCGTATCAGGAGTATTTTTCTTCTCTGAGAAAAAAAATCACAGTTCACAGCTTCACAGTACTACTTTATAAATTTCCGTCTGCCACCATGTTTCGTATATTGTTGTATAATCTTAAAATACTTTAAATAAAGGATAAAGAGAATCTTAAACTCTTACACCAACATGGAATTCTATTCTTGTTTATTTCCAGCTATTACAAAACTGTTGCCACAAATCACAACCTAATACTTTACGTAACACCGTTCAAGTGAAGTAAAATTATTTTGATTATATTAAGATTAAAAACATGTTTAAAACCGTTAAAGGATTTAAAAAAGAAGATTTGAAGTGGGTAGCCGAAGAGATTGGAGAGACTTTGCCTTCGACGTTCACGATAGCAAGCTTAAAAGAGCTGATTTTAAATAGTAAAGAGTATGAAAAGGATCCCGAATTTGTGAAAGATATTTTAGAAAATGCTATAGCTGAAAGAAAAATGAAAGAAGAAAAACAAGAACAAGCTTTGAAAGAAGAAAAACAAGAACAAGCTTGGAAAGAAGCTGAAGCGTTAAGGCTTGAAAAAGAAGCAGAACTAGAGAAAGAGAAATTAAGATTGAATCATGATTTAGAATTGGCGAGAATACAATCATCTGGGCAAATTCAAACTGATGCTATTTTAAGTAATTATGAAAATAGTACTATGAGACGAAAATTTACTTTACCTAAGCTGGAATTCAGGAAATTTGGCGGGGAAATTAAGGATTGGTTGCCTTTTTGGAGCCAATTTGAACAAATCGATAAAGATGATGAAACTGCCCCAGAGGACAAGTTCCAGTATTTAGTACAAGCAACAATCGCTGGTTCACGCACAAGAGAAGTTGTTGAAAGTTTCCCGCCAACTGGCGCCAATTATTCAAAGGCAGTGGAAAGTTTAAAGGCTCGTTTTGGCAGGGAAGATATTCTAGTAGAAGTGTATGTACGAGAGTTATTGAAATTGATAATATCTGTGCAAACAAAAGGTAGATTTGCATTAACTTCATTATATGATAAGCTTGAGTCATATTTACGGGCGCTAGAAACATTAGGTGTTACCACTGATAAATATGCCTCCATTTTATACCCTATGGTTGAGTCTTGTTTCCCAGCAGACTTTTTGAAGGCCTGGAATCGCTCGAATCTCTCTTCTTCTAATACAGATGCTAAAGGAAGGTTGAATAATCTGATGCATTTTTTGAAAACAGAAGTAGAAGGTGAAGAGAGAATATCTTTAGCTGTAGCGGGCTTCGGTTTGACAAAGCGTGAAGATAATAAATATTCTAAAAGGAAAAACAGTGCAAGTGCAGACTATATGCGAAATAAGATATCGACAGCTGCAGGTTTATTGACAACGTCTTCTGCTTTAGATTTCAAAAGAGTATGCATTTTTTGCCAAGGCAAACATTTGAGCTCTGAATGCTTTTCAGCTCGAAAATTGAGTTTAACTGAGATACAAAAGATTGTAAAGGATAAAAATTGCTGCTTCGCTTGTTTGTTACCTAATCATACAGTGAAAAAATGTCGAGCAGTTTTAAGATGCATTATCTGTTCTAAGAAGCATGTGCCTTTGATGTGCGATTTGCGTGATTCGCAAGGTAAAACTGCACAAGAAAAGGTTGAAGAAAATTCAGTCAGTAGTGAAGTAAACATGGCAAATTTTAATAAGGAAAGTGCTAAAGTATTCCTTCAAACCTTAAAAGTGAAACTCATCTCCGAAAACAAGCAAAAAACAGTTCGTTTATTGTCAGATTCAGCATCCCAAAAATCTTATATTTTGAAAAGTATAGCAGAAGAGATGAATTATACTCCCATTCGTCAAGAAAAAATGATGCATTCATTGTTTGGCGGAGTTACAACAAAGGAATGCCAACATAATTGTTATAGAATAAAGGTTAAGGATATGAAGGAGAAGTTCACCTGTAATTTTGAAGTGATGGATCAAATTACTATATGTGAAAACATTCAACCCGTCACTAATGGTCCGTGGATTAAAGAGTTGAAAGAATATGGAATCGAATTATCTGATGTAAGTCATTGCCGTGAAGTTATCGAAATATTGATTGGTGCTGATATTATGGGAAAGATGTTAACTGGCAAAAGAAAAGTATTGACATCTGGTCTTGTTGCCATAGAAACATACCTCGGTTGGACATTGATGGGCAAGGTGCCTCACACCGAAGTCTCAACAGATAATTTAGCAATGATGGTGACGTCTTTGTTCGTAAATGAAGCTGATATCTCAAACTTATGGAGATTGGACTTGATCGGAATAACAGATACTATAGAAAAGAAATCTAAAAGTGAGATTGACCGTCAAACATAGGAACATTTCTTAGAGACAGTAAAAAATAACAAGGATGGTCGTTACGAAATTTGTCTTCCTTGGGCTGACGACACATCTGTATTACCAGATAACTTGAGTTTGGCTGTAAGACGTTTGGAAAGTACAACTTCTAAGTTATTAGCTAAGAACATGTACGAAAAATATGAAAATATATTTATGGACTGGTTGAATGAGGGGATCACAGAAGAAGTTCCTGCTACCAAAGTGAACTCTTATGGTAATTACTTACCTCATCACCCAGTTATTAAAGAGACCAGTAGTACAACACCTATCCATCCGGTTTTCGATGCTTCAGCAAAGTTGGCTAACCATCCATCTTTAAATCAGTGTCTGCAGTGTGGCCCAAATTTGATTGAGCTTATTCCAGATATTCTCCTACGTTTCAGAGAAAGAAAATTTGGTGTAACCGCTGATATTAGAAAAGCGTTTCTTCAAATTAGCATTTGTGAAAAGGATAGAGATTTCCTACGATTTCTATGGTGGAAAGATCTAAAAGAGAAGAAACTTAGAGTATTTAGGCATGCACGAGTCGTTTTCAGTGTAAAGTGTAGCCCTTTTCTTTTATCATCAGTAATTGAATATCACATCAAAAATAGTGCAAGTTTTGAGGAAAATTTCAAGCAAAGGCTTTTGCACAGTTTTTATGTAGACAATGTCGCCACTAGTGTGCACAGTGAAGAAGATCTAAAGAAATTTATCTCGGACTCAAAGAAAATAATGGCAAATGGTGGTTTTGATTTAAGACAGTGGGAATATACTGGTGATCACGATGAAACATCGAACCAGAAGGAAACTCAAGTATTGGGTCTGATTTGGGATAAGGTTTCCGATACATTAAAAGTCAACATGAAATGGCTAAACGATTTCAACACAGAAAGGATTACCAAGCGAAGTATGTTATCGGCAGTTCATAAAATTTTTGATCCTTTTGGTTTTACTGCTCCGGTAATGCTTTATCCTAAATTGATGTTACAGAAAGCTTGGAAATTAGGAATTAATTGGGATGACGAAATAACTGGTGATTTACAAAAAGAATTCCTATTATGGTTTCAAGAACTTAAATATTTAAATGATGTTAAGATACCAAGACATATCCAGATAACTCCAGAAAACTTACATGCATGCACAATTCATACTTTCGTTGATGGTAGTAAAGATGCTTACGCAGCAGTAGTAGTCTTGAGGATAGAAAAAGAAGATCAAGGGGAAATAATTCTGCTTGCTGCCAAGTCCCGAGTTGCGCCTTTAAAGAATACGACTGTACCAAGGATGGAGCTATTAGCAGCTACTATTGGCGCTCGTTTGGCGAAAACTGTTGTGGATGCTTTGGGTTGGCAGGAAATGAAGCGATATTACTGGAGCGATTCCTCAACAGTGCTTGCTTGGATCTCAAGAAATGAGAGCTGGTCTGTGTTTGTCAGAAATCGGGTTCAAGAGATTCAGAAATTAAGCAGTCCTTCATCATGGAAACATATACCAAGTGAGAAGAATCCAGCAGACTTGCCGTCTAGAGGCTGTAAGGCTAAGCAATTAGCTTTAATCAGATGGTGGGAGGGCCCACATTGGATGAAAGATTCAGCAGAATTTAGAAACCACATGAACACTTCCGATGAAGATTGGAATGAGGAAGAAATTCAGAAAGAAAGGTCAAAGTCTACTTGTATGTTGACGAAACCTGAATTTCCATCCAACAATAACTGGTATTACAGCTACTTTTCAAGTTATGAAAAAATCATACGTTTAGTTGCTTGGATTCTTCGCTTTAAGCATAATTGTTTAAATCCTGATAAGAAGAGTAAAGGCGAATTGACGGCTACTGAATTTCGGGAAGCTGAGATAAAAACTCTACGTATGGTTCAAAAAGAATCTTTCTCTTCGGAAAGTGATGAAAGATTGAAGACATTACAAACCTGTAAGGATGAGCAAGATGTCATTCGTTTGAAAACTAAAATAACTTACAGGAAAGATAGTGAAGATTTTCTCCATCCCATAATTCTCCCTTCAAAGCATGAAGTTGTTAAGCGACTTATTTTTTATATTCATGTAAAGAACTGTCATGCGGGGTTACAAATCCTCTTAAATTTGCTTAGAGAAAGGTATTGGATCCTCAACGGAAGAAAGAGTGTAAAGCTTGTGTTAGCCAGCTGTGTGATTTGTAAAAGGTTTAATTCAAGGGCTTTATGGTCATCTAGTGCTCCTCTACCTGAAAACCGAGTAAAAGATTCTGCCGTATTTCAAATTACAGGCATAGATATGACTGGTCCTTTGTATCTTAAGAACGATAAGAAGAGTTGGATTTTGATTTTCACATGTGCTATATATAGAGCTGTTCATCTAGAGCTAGTGACCTCTGCTTCCACAGATGCATTTTTGATGGGTTTGAGAAGATTTGTGGCTCGCAGAGGAAGATGCTCTGTTATCTACTGTGATAACGGAACAAATTTTGTTGGCGCAGCTAATTTATTGAGAAGCTTAGATTGGCAATGTATACAAAAATATGGGTCTGTCAACTCCATAGACTGGAAGTTTAACCCGCCAACGGCGGCGTGGTGGGGTGGCTTCTGGGAGAGGCTGATTAGGGTAATAAAAGATCTTCTTAAAAGAGTCTTAGGACGCGCCTGTCTTACGTACGAAGAAATGACAACTCTTTTAGCTGATGTTGAAAGTGTAGTGAATTCAAGGCCTCTAACATATCTTTCTGAAGATGCGACTGTAAAGCCTATCTCCCCATCTATGTTTCTTCAAGATGTTCACGAAATTCAGCTTCCAGATGTTGATGCAGTTGAACAAAATTCTTTATCAAAGAGGCTCAGATACAGGCAGTCCCTACTCAGAGCTTTGAGAGATCGATTCAGATCCGAATATTTGGGTGCTCTCATACAGCGAGCAAATAGAAAACAGTCAGAAAAGGGTATCGCTGTTGGAGATATTGTATTAATTGGATCTGACAACAAGAAACGAATTCACTGGCCACTAGGCCGTATCACAGAACTTATTCCTGGCAAAGATAAGAAAGTTCGACTTGTAAAGGTTCAAACTTCGCAACATGAACTTTTACGACCTATTCAAAGATTATATCCTTTAGAAGTAACATCATCAAATAATAGTTCAAAGCTGAAAGAAGCATACCATTCAAAGGAAACCTCTGCTCAAACTGTTAAACCCGTTGTAACTTCAGAAGAGGAACCAGTCAGATATAGCAAAGCGGGAAGGAGAATTAAAGTCCCTGAAAGACTAATGTATTGAGAACTACACCTGCAACATTTGGTTTTGATTATAACCTATAATCAAAAGGTGGGAGGATGTTATAACTGAGCCATTTTCAATTTCAGTGTATAAATTTGTTTATTATTTATCCTCTATTTTTGTAAGTTCAAGTGCTCAACAATATGTCAAAGAAAAAAAAAAGAGTTAAATGAATTTAATGCTTTTAATTTTTATGTAAAATATGAGCGCGTGCTATCTTCAAAATTTGTTAAAATGTAAAGATTATGTGATGCGTGTGGCATCCTCAGTTTTGTTTTTTAATTCAAGAAATAGAACAGAATAAAGTTAGCAACGATGTTAGTTGCATTTTTTCATATAGTTTGAGTTCTTAATTTTAGTGAACTACTTTTTACCGTAGGAATAATTTTACTATGTTTAATGTTATAGGGAATTATTATACGAGCATAAAAGATGCTATTTTAATAATTTTAAAGTGTAAATAAGTAGTATAGGCGTCCGCTTTTATACAGTTTAATTTAGTAAGAGAAAAGCTAGGAATTTGCAGTGCTTATTCCGTTGCTTTACATAAAAATACTACGATTAGCAACGATGTTAGTTGCATTTTTTCATATAGTTTGAGTTCTTAATTTTAGTGAACTACTTTTTACCGTAGGAATAATTTTACTATGTTTAATGTTATAGGGAATTATTATACGAGCATAAAAGATGCTATTTTAATAATTTTAAAGTGTAAATAAGTAGTATAGGCGTCCGCTTTTATACAGTTTAATTTAGTAAGAGAAAAGCTAGGAATTTGCGGTGCTTATTCCGTTGCTTTACAGTTACATTCCATTTAAAAATCTTGAACAGTTGCCAAATTGTTTGAAAAGACTATTATTGTGTTTGTTCAATTCCTTTAAGAATTATGAGCTTTTACAATGTGTGCATTCTTTTTTGATGACCCCCGTATATGATATATATATGTGCATAAGTTTGCAAAACTGTTTAATCAAACTCAAAATTCTTAATTTTATATTCAAAATATATCTAAATATCAATTATATACATTTCTTACATTCTAGACACCCACATTCTCACCGAGTTCTACACAGACAATTCAAAGTTTCAGTTATTTTGAACTAAAAGATATCAGTATGTCTAACGATTAACTAGTGAACATATTAATAAATTGTGTACTTGTTTCAGCTATTCATTAAAACATGGTGGAGGTAATATGATAGTTTAGGGTAGTTTTGGAAGAGGAAAAGTTTTAGTTCAAATCAAATCAACAATGTATTAAAAAAAAGGTATAATATTTTAATACATCATGTGATTTCATCTAGTATTTGTAACACTAGTAAATGTAACACTAGTAAAAAGATTTTTCTTTCAAGATAATGACCTGAATCACATTTAAATTTCACCTTAATTATTTAAAAATTAAAGAAAAAGCAAAAAGGTCCACCAAACCCTGTCATGATCTCCACAATCACCAAATTTAAATCTGATAAGAGAAAATGGATGAGTTAGGCATAAATGTATACATAATAGCCCCAACTAATGTAAAAACATTTTTGGAGTGTCTGGAAGTTGTTTGGAGAAATGTAAGCTGTTAGTGTCTCAAATATCAAATGTATATAAAGCTGTCATATGTGCTAAAGGGGGTCACTTCAACAAAGAGCAAAATCCAAAGAAGATTATATATTTTTACTTTTAGTGCTTCTATTGTTTTAAAAAATCATTTCAAAGTATGTGACAAATAAATCTGTATATTATTTATTCATATTTTATTTTTCATTGACAGTTCACAAATTGAACAAACATTTTTGCACATTAGTGTATATATATATATGAAATTACTTACAGGTTCAAGAGCCAGTTTTATCTTATGAACTTGTAACATTTCTCTATACCGTTCTTCTGTAACTTCAAACATTTCAAACATTTCCAGACAATGAGAAAAAAAACTTGAACCTAAAATACATGGAAACATACATACATCTTATTTTTTTATACTAACAAGCAAAGTAACACATTGTTCAATAAGTGCTGGGACTAATCCCCAGATAGTGTCGCAAATGAAATATTTCTGTGTGGGTAAAGTAAACCTAACTTTCAAAAGATACACCTTACAGTTTCATGATATTTCGATGGTTTGTTGCCGAGATATCAAAGTTTTAGTGACCCTACTTTTAATGTTTTCAAAATGAAGTACAAAGCTGAATTTCATGAGTTGATTAATCATTGCTTTGTGATAGGCAAAAATATTGCTGAAATTTAGCAATGGCTTAACAGTTTCAATAGTATTTTTGTCCATCAAAAAACAATGTTTAAACAACAAATGAAATTCAGCTTTGTCCCTCATTTTGAAAACATCAAAAGTAGAGTCACTAAAACTTTGACATCTTGGCAACAAACGATCGAAATATCATGAAACTTTAACATGTATCTTTTGAAAGTTAGGTTTACTTTACCTACACAGAAATATTTCATTTGCAAGCTATCTGGGGATTAGTCCCAGGACTTATTGAATGATGTGTTATGAATCAGTAATATTGCTATTGAAATCAAACCAAGCTTAAATTAAAGAGCACAGTCAAAAACATAATGTAGTATGCAAATTTGCACAATTCCAAACCCCTCCCCCCATGGATCAAGATATGACCTAATAGTTTTAGTTGTTTCTATAAAAGCCAACAACACACAAATCGTGGCAAGATAAGGTGGTAAAGTGGTAGTGTGTTTGACTCGTGAGTAGGAGTTCCTGAGATCGAATCAGACCAAGAACTTTTCGTATTTTAAATTTTTATTTCAACTAAAAATTTTATTTCAACTAAAAAATTTTTTAAAATTTTTTTAATTAAATTAAATTATTAGTTTAAGACAAAATATCTATTATATCAAGAAGAATCCACTTTTACTTATTTATTTATTTTTTGAGTAAACCAATTACGAAAATATTAACTAGGAATTTAAAAAGTATATATATATATATCAACTTTAAAGTTACATATACAGTTTCTAATTTATAATGATTATGATTAAAAGCAGAAAATTTATGAAAGCATTGGTATTTTTCACAATGAGAACAAGAAATATAAGAAGATTGATCACAATTAATTGCATTACAATTTTGTTCATTGTCAAATATTGTCCATTACAAACATTTTGTTAAATAATTGGCTTTTCATCAAGATTACTAGATTTGTAAAATTCATATCTACCCAGATTTTGAAATTTTTGATGGTGCTGCACCGAGTAGCACTTTGGCTGAGTAGCTGAGTACTGAATACTGAGTAGTTTTAAGGAAGAATAATTGATGCATATATGAAGAATTTTGCACATCTTGAAATTAAAAAAAATGTGCTTTAGAACACAAAATTTAGTTTGTAAAGTTGTTGTTTACTCAGTTAAATGAGCTCTCCCCCCCCTTTTTTAGGAAGGCTCACCCCCCCCCCTACCCTGTTGTATCTGTCTGTCTATATCTAACCCTCTATATGTGTATATATATTTCCTTGTCCCTCATAGCCTTGTGTTAATTCCTTGTAACTCATAAGTACTTGTATGAACTTTGATGTAAAATGATTAAATAGTATAACCAAAATTATTTTTTTGTGCCACTGTACACCTACCAATTCTATGACTACCACTTTCCACAGAAAGCATGCTTTTAAATATTTTTATAACATACATTTTTTAATGTGTTTAACGAAGCGAACCACATTAAAATGGACTTCATGGTACGTACACATTTATGATTAAGAAAAGTAAGGACTTTTTAAGGACTATCAGAAGACTTTTTAAGGACAACCTAGAATCCTAATTTATACATTATAAATTTATCGGGAGAGAGGGAGGGAATGGAGCATTGTTAATTAAAATTATAGTCTAACACAATATAAAATAGAATTTCATAAGTTCAAATACAAACTCAAAAAATCTGGAGTGACTCCACTCGACTTTCTGAACATTAAGCAATTAATGAGTTATAACAATTTCAGCCTATAGATTATAATGAAAGAATTGTTCGTTATGTTCCTGTAAAAATCTATAAGTGCTAAATTCATCAAAATTTATACAGTTGGTGTGACGGTAATTTATAAAAAAGTATATAAATTTTCAGTTCATTTGAATAACATTTTTAGAGGCTAATGTACTTTAAATAATTTGAGCCCATAGGCTATAATGAAAAAAAAAATTTCTTTGTGTCCCTGTAAAAAAACTATAAGTGCTCAGTGGCGTATGTAGGTGAAGTGCCGCCCGGGGCAGATATTTATTTTGCTGCCCCTTAAAAGTCTAAAAATATTTAAGAATGCCAAAAACTGGATATGCAGGCATATATGTAGGTATTTATACTAATAAAAAATATGTCTTTGCATTTGTACATCTGCATGTGCAACTATAGAGTATGTAAGCATCCACACATCCCAGAACAACAAAATTTGGCAGTCAAGTATATCAGAGAATAGTGGGGAATGCAACATCGGAAAAAACTGATAATTTTGTTGTCAAATGTTTAATACAAACTTTGGAATTTTCCCAATTTATGTCTTTTTGCTAGACTTTTCAAATCTCAGGAACTTCTATTTAAAATATTTTTAAATGTCACTCATTCACATATTATAGACATTTTGATGAAATACATTTTCAAATATTTTCATCAAAGCATTAGAGAAAACTTTGAATGCATTCAATATATTACATAGGAATAAGCTGGTAATTAATACAACACGGTCAGATGGGCACACAAGCAAACAGGTGTCTGCTCTGCCAGCGAACAGATTGTATATGCCTCAGGTAAAAATTTCTGCAGGTTTCTGTGAATGGGAGCTTTCTGCATTTAGAAATTTTAAGGGTCACGAATAGCCTGATGGTTTTTGCCATGATCAGAACTGTTTAGAGCATTTGAAGCTTTTATTTTTGTTTTTATCTATAGTAAATAATTTTACTGATGCAACTTTTTTTTCTAGTAGTATATGAAGCTGGTATTTAATGTAATGCAGGGCATTATCTGATTTCAGCTTTTTTGTACATTTAAGCTTTTTAGCTTTTTTTTAGTTTTTTCAGCTTTTTTTATGTTTCTGATGTGTATTTGTTCTTTTTTTATACATTGAAGATTAAAATAAATAGTTATTACTCTAATATAATAGATTTTGTTATCAAAATTCTAGTATTTCATTTCAATTTCTTGCCTTTGCATAAGTTTCAGCTTTTTTATATTTTTGCTAATCTCATCCCTGGTAATGAGTTGAGGGCGTCAATAAGTGGGTGTTTGTATGGTGGGTGAATGAATAATTTTTAGATATTCGCTCACATCAAAGGAACCACAGACACTGCAAGTGGTAATTTGCCGCCTTCAAAATTTTGAAGGATCGTTAAAATAATGGTAATGTTTACTACAATCAGAAATGTTTAAAGAAAATCATCAAATTAAACGTGAAGCAGTCTAAACTGAATGGAGATTTACTACAGTCAGAATTTTCAGGCGCTGCAAACCAGTTGGTGTTGTAAAATTTGTACCCTTTCCGTGTTGATTCTCAAATTTAAATTTAAATTCATTCACTACTTAAATATAATTTAAATGTTTTGTTTTATAATCTTTAAAGTTTAAATTATTAATTAAATGAAATATAGTGTTTAGTGCTATTGTCTATTTGATACTGCCATTGAGTTAAAGATATATTAAAATTAAAAACAAAAAGCTTAATGATAACTATTTTAGTTAAAAGTTATATTTTTTTATTAGTATAATTTTATTTAATTCGTTTGAAATAACTTTAATGAGCTTACCTCTTATTTAAAGCATGTTTTGTTAAAATTAACTTTAAAGAAAATATGTTTTAATCCTTTCGCGGATTGTTTATTGTTTGTTCGCTACTGAACACGTAGATGTTATAATTTTCAACTGCAGAGTCTTCTAGTTTCGGCCATAGATGGTGGCAGGCTCGTAGCATCATGTCACTATGGTTACTTGTCACATGTGGTAGGCATTGCCGTGTGTACAGCATCGACTCCATCGTTCAGACCGGAGTGGCTGTCACTTGAATCCGTTCACCTGTATAAAAGGAGGTAAGGAATATGTAATCGGTCTCTTATGTTTTAATGCAGTTGATTGTTGCATCGACTAGGGTTTGCTAGCCGGTTTCTTTCTATTATGTTTCAGTTTAGCTCAAAGTCATGAGCTGTTATTTTAATTTAGTTATAAAGTATTTAGTTTTACAGTGGAGCACCGTTTATACGTTTTTCAAGGGACCATTCCTAAAAAACGTATAACTGAAAAAAACGTACAACTGAAAATTCGTTTTAACATTAAAAAACAATAAAGTATCATATTAATAATAAAAGGCTAATCAATTTTCATGATTTCCTTTACATTTATTCGAATAAAAAGGTTGAATAAAAATTGAATGATAATTAAAAGAAATTCAGAAAATTTTTACAAGATTTCGATTTTAACCTTTAACGACAAAGCCTTTTGTTCTCTAAACGAAGATGACATTTTTGCAAATGATTAAAATACAAAAAAAATGTTTCTCCAACCGTGTCAAATAAACACTATAAGAAAATCTTCCTAGTCGCCCAACGGAAGTGAGTAATAAATCTTCAAGTTTACTCAATGCCTATAAAATTGTGGGCTTTTTTCCTTTCATACCTCATTCCCGGAATCAATTAAAAGAGAAAGTGGGAGGTCTTCAAGTGGTCACTGGCTACTTGGCTTATCTCTGAAAATTTCTCCCCCCTTCCCCGCAGGCTATCGATGCAAGTCGCACTTTGTTCTATAGCCGCACTTTGTTACCATAGTTCTAAGAAAAATTAATCGAAAAAAGAAGAATAAAACATAAAGAGCATTCATCTTTTTTTTTTTTTTTTTTTTTAAATCCTGGAATGAAACTCAAACTTGGGATTGAACAAGGAGGAAAAAAAAAAACATATAAGTGAAATTAAGAATTTACTTGCGTCGTATAAACGAAATATTTTAACATTAGAATTCAATGGAATGATTTGGGACTGAAGTCGAAAAACGTATAAATGAGAAAAACATATAAAAGGTGCTCCACTGTATAATGTTTGTAAATTACGTTTTGTGACTTGAATTTATCGACGATATGTTTCGTGTATCTAGTTATGTCACAAAGTAAACATTGTTTTCTGTTTAAGCTATATTAATCTTCACGGCAGTATTTTAAAAGTCTTTAACCTTTCGTCAGCAAAATTTTCTATTTAATTATTGTTTGAATTTATTTAATGTTACTCATCATGTTATTTCAAGTTTAATAAACAGTTTTGTTTAAACTTTTGTCTTCAATGAATGCCACACACGTTTATCATTTTATAATTTATTAGAGCTGAGCAACTATCACATATTTCACTGCTAATTAACATATGTGACAATTAATTTTTCACATCAAGTGGTTATGGGCTTTTTGGCTTGTTGTCAGCTCATAGCATTTAAAATTTTGATAATAGTTTTTATGGCATTCTAGTTGTTTGAAGATAAGAAATTGAAATGGCAGTGAGCTTAAATCCCACTATTGAAAAATTACGGATGAATAATTATATTACGTGGGTCAAGGACATTAAATTTATTTTAATTGAAAGAAACTGTTGGAATATAATATTTAAGAAAGAAAAACTGCCTGTTGAAGATGCTGAGGCTGGAATAACTTCAAAACAAGTGGAAGATTTTAAATCACGTAGTCGTGTCACGTTATCGACAATTTATTTAAATACATCGCCTGAAGTCAGAAGCATTATTGAAAATTGTGATTGTGCTATTGATGCTTGGTAGACATTGAAGAAGCCCTTTATATCAGACTCAAGAGCTCATCATATGGGACTGTTTACAGAGTTCATTAATTGTAGAATGTCTGAAAATGAAAGTATCAATTCTTTTGTGACAAGGTTATCAAGAATACTGGACCAGCTGCGTGAAATTGGCCATGCTATGGAGGATGTGTATTGCTGTTTTCAACTCTTGCAACACTTACCTTCCAAGTTTGAATCTGCAGTGCAGTATTTGTTACGCTGGAAGAATGACCAGTTCAAGTTCCAGAGTATTGAGTCTGAGTTAACAGCGGAAGAATCACGCCTACAGCTTCGAGAAGGTGATATTATGAGAAATACCAATAACAGTATTCAGATTCAGAACGTTCAACATAAAGGTAAAAAACCTTTAACTTGTTTTAAGTGTGGCCGTATTGGTCATTTAAAGAAAAACTGTTTTTTGAACAGTAATGCTAAATTTAAACCTAGAAATTTAAAGTTTAACTCCAACGGTCGTGACAAATGCAAATCTCCCCCCTTCTACTACATAGCACAAGCTAATTTTAGTAATTTAGGTGATGATGACAGCTTTATTTTTGATACCGCTGCTTCACATCATTTTCTAAGAAATTTAGATCTTTTGAGCATCATACTTCTGTTGAGGGAGAGGAGCTTTCTGTCGCGATCAATGGGATTAGTTTTCCTATTACTGCTAAAGGAAATGTTGTTAAATTTTGGTAAAAATGTTTTGTATTTAAAGGATGTTTTATATTCCCCAAAGTTACAGAAAAATTTAATATCAGGTCCCAAATTAGATGTAAACGGTGCCACATACACTGGCGGTAAGGGTCGAGTGTCGGTATTCGGTAAAGATAAAAGACATATTTTTACTGCTAAAATTAAAGACGGTGTTTACTATTTATATCTTAATGTTTCTAAAGTTAAAAAGGGGAGTAATGTGAATGGGGGGCACTCAGAAAATCCTTCAGCTTCTCTTGCAAAAGTTAATGAAATTGGGTATTGGCACACTCGTTTTGGGCATGTAAGTCCTGATACTATTGTAAATACTAGCAAGAAGAACGGGGTGAGGGGCCTTCCTAAACTTAAGTTTAAGAAATTTTTTTGTGAACCTTGTAGGATTGGTAAACAAAACTGTGTGTCTTTTAAATCATCCGATGTTCATGGCGTTAAATCACCGTTAGAGAAAGTATTTACGGACGTTTGGGGCCCAATTAAAGTAACTGGGAAAAATGGGGAAAGATTTTTTTTTGTCCATAATTGATGGATTTTCTAAAAGGGTTGTTGTTTATCCTTTAAAGGATAAGTCTCAGGTTTTTGATGTATTCGAGAGGCACATTGCACGGGCAGAACGTAGTTTGAATAAAAAATTAAAAGCTATTCATACGGATAATGGTTCCGAATTTGTAAATGACAACTTCAAATCATTTTGTAGTAAAAATGGAGTTGTTCACGAGTTAACTAACACGTTCACACCTAAGCAAAATGAATTAAGTGAGCCATTTAATCAAACTTCTTTAAATTGCGTTAGAGCTATTATCACGGATAGTGGTTTACCTTTTTCTTTCTGGCCCGATGCAATGTTGTATTTCGCATACACTTGGAACCGTTTAATCTACAGGGGACAAACTAAGACTCCTTTTGAGTTATATTCTGGGTTTAAACCATCCGTAAGACACCTTAAGCCTTTTGGGTTAATTTCATATGTAGGTATCCCAAAACAACATAGAAACCATAAGCTTGAACCTAAGGCTAAAAAGGGAGTACTGATAGGTTATTCACTAAAGACTAAGGGGTATAAAATTTGGTCGGAGGATGAGGATAAAATAGTTGAAACTATAAACGTAATGTTATCTGATCAGCTGTTTAGTAAATGCAGTGGAGCGGTGATGGGCGCCTCACTGGAGGAATTGGACTTGCTTCTGGAAAGTCCAGTTGATTGTCAGGCTTCCAATCCTGTTGACATTGTTTTCAGAGGTGAGCCCGATGATTCTAGTGATGAGTCCGTTGATGAAACTCCTGTAGGTAAACCTTCTCCTAAACCTCTTTCTTCAATTACTTGGAATAGGAAACCCGTACCCAGAAAAATTGGTGACAGAGTTGACATCTACTATTACCCAGACAAAACTAAAACTAGATTCAGATCAATGAACGAGGTCAAAAAATATTGTGATAAACATAATCTAATTTTTGACTCTAATTTTTTTTATTTCTCTAGTAGAAATATGTTTGAGGGGGTAGTGGATCAGCAAAACTCGGATAACCCAACTTCAAGTTTAACTCATAAAAAATCATGACTAGTTATCCCTGTACCTAAAACATATAATCAGACTGTTAAATCTTCAGAATGTGTTGAATGGAAAAATGCCATGGATGATGAGATAAATAATATGGAAACCCATAAAGTTTGGCATCTGGTTAATTTACCGGAGGGGAAAAAAGTTTTGGGAAATAGATGAGAAAACGCCGTTAAAAGAGATGAGCTAGAAAACGTTGCCTGTTTTAAAGCGAGGCTCGTGGCCCAGGGCTTTCATCAGATAAAGGGGGACACTTATGACGAAATATTTTCACCCGTCGTTAATTTCTTGGTAATACGTTTCTTTTTTTCATTATTGGTCTCATGTTATAAATGGCATAACGTTCAATGCGATATAAAATGTGCTTACCTTTATGCACCTTTAAAAGAAGAAATTTATATGTCTCAGCCAAAAGGATATGTTGTTAAGGGAAGGGAAAATCTCGTTTGTAAACTAGACAGAGCATTATACGGCCTTCATCAGAGTGGTCGGCTCTGGTATTATGAGTTAAATAAAGTACTTTTAGATTTGGGGTTTAATAAATTTAACTGGTGTAACTGTTCATATTATTTTGAAAATTATATTGTTTTATTAGTTTATGTTGATGATTTAGTTTTGTTTGGTAAAAATCAATTTCAAATAGATAAAATTCTTAATTTATTAAAATGCAAATTTGATATAAAAATTTTAGGTAAAACCAAGAAATTACTTGGTGTAGAATTTAATTATGAAAATGATTCAGTACAATTTTTTCAGGAATTATATATTAATGAAGTTTATGACAGGTTTAAATCTTTTAACATTCCTTTTTGTTTGTTACCTATTGTAAAAGGCATTAAATATTCTAAAAAAGATTGTCCAACTAACCAAAATGAAATTGATGAAATGTCTAGATATCCATATCGGAATATCTTAGGATGTTTATCTTTCATTGCAAACAGGACACGACCTGATATTGCCTACGCAGTTAATATATTCAGCCAATTTCAAAATTCACCGGGGATTAATCATTGGAATGGGTTAATTAAATTACTTGGGTATGTTTCGTGTACTCGAGATTGAAAATTAAATTTCCATGTTTCCATGTTTTCCATTTTTTCCATGGAAATTTTTTTTGTTTTTTCATATTATTATTCTGATAGTGTTCCTTTAGGATTCGGACGAAAATAACATTTCAAATGAGCCTAATTTGCTTTGCTAATGATATTTTTTTTCTAATTTTCTCTTACAAAATTGTACTCCATAATTTTTTTTTCTGCTAACAGCTAGTTTTAAGTATCAACTGTACTGAAAGCGAAATTTCACATTTTATTACTAAGTTGAGCTATTAGAAAAAGAAACTATAACAGAATCACTTTGTAAAATTCGAAAATGCCTCCATGCATAGCCCCTACAAAGTCACCTAGTCTAAAGAGCTAAAACTTTTTTCTAGTTAGAGCTAGCTTCCTTCAAATCTTATTATTATTATTATTATTTTCTTTTTATGTCAGTTCAAAATTATAAAATTAAAATACTTATAACTTTTCGTATATAAAACAAAAAGTAATAAGATAAATAATAATGTAATACTTATACACATTCTTACCTTTATAATCTTTTTCAATCAATCATCTGCGTGAGACGTGTATACAAAGGTAACCTGAAGTAATCCTTTTTTCTTTCGATTGCTATACCCTTGTAAAATTGCTTTTCTACGAGCTGAGCAACTGAGAAAATTCGAATCAAAAAATATCTTTTGCGTGCAAAACACATGCAATTTTTTTTTTTTTTAAAGGCTGAAGTTTCATTTTTTTTGTCATTTTACTATAATCATTAGCTTCATAAAATGTGCTTTTGCAGCAAAAGCAAATTTACAGTTAAACTGGAAACAAAAATGACAGTCTGTACATTTCTATTAAGGTCGACCTTGACAAATTGATGAGCATTCAGTGAAAAATTATAGTTTCGAGTTGCCAAAGTTTCAAGTTCTAATTTCAATAGAAGCCGAGTTCTGGAACTTCCAGCTACATTGTAGCACATAATTAACCCGATATTTTACCATTTGTAGTCAAGAATTTAAAAAGAAGCTGATTAACTCCTGAAAAGTCGATTGTATTCAGTAAATTTTTCTGAGCAATCGTCTCATAGAGATTGCGCTTCAATCATTTGATTATCATTCCTGATCCTGAATAAGTGAAATTCCTGCTTACCCCAGGATTCGAAACAATCGAAAGAGTCCAATAGGACTATTTTGAAAATACTCTTTAAAATGCTACTTTTATTTGTCTGTTTCAAGAATATTCATTGAATTGACAGTTTTGCTGGACTGTTTTGAGAATATGAGTTAAATAAAGCTCATTTATCAACTTGAACCTATGTGTGCCTTTACGATCTTCTTTTCTTGAATAAGAAAGTTGCTGTTTCGTAAAATTTGATTTGGCACCTGATGTAAGGCAGATACACTAACGGACGCATTCACCATTAACTTCAACTCCCGGTTCAACGCAAAATCTTGAAAAGCGTCTAGAGGCAAGATGCAGCTTTCTAAAAAAATTGACCGGCTCCTTTTGCCATCTAGGGACGGAGGTTTCATATAATCTTTGGTTGGTTATTTTCCTCTAACAAATCGGAAAGTAACTATGCCACTAGATGGATTAGCAACGCATCGAACTTTGCTGAAAAGTTGTACATTGACTATATGCGCTTTTGAAATTTTCGTGCTTAACCGGGAATTGAAGTTATTTTTGAATACAACTGTTAATGATTTTGACTAGAAGTATTGCAGAAGACGTGAAAGAACTTGAAGCTTAGACTGTCTAGTTAAAAGAATTGAAAGCTGGACAAAATCATATGATAGCAGCACAATATGAGATGAAAATCAGACATGAAGAGATGAAGGATGAATAAAAGAAGATGAAAGCTAAACAACATGAATTGAGAGAATAGCTGAAACCCTGACAAGAGGAGTTATGTTTAAAACAGAACCCATGTAAGAAGAGATTCGTTGAAAAGTTAAAGTAATTCGAGAAAATGCAACAGCGAGAGAAATTTTTAAGAAAAAAATAAAATTTACGAAAATTAAAGTTGAAAAGACAATTCAAGCAAAGTTTCTAGAAATTAAAGGTTCCAATTGCCCATATATAGCACTAGTGCGACATAAAAGTCACTTTCCTACCCTCCAGAAATAAAAGATATCTTTCAGGGAAAATATTTAAAAATAAGAAAAGATATACAAAGGAAAGACCGAAACATAAAAGATGTGCAAGGGATGATTCATGAGATGAAACATGATGTACAATTTAGACCCTTGAATGGAAAGTCGAAACTTTATAATTCCAATAAAGTACAGCCCCATTAAATAATGACTCAGTGACTTTTAGATATAGTGTAAAGCTGTTAACAATTACATGGACATATTTAATGACGGACTGTTTTCAAAACTCAATTCGACGTTGTAAGTTTTTGAAATAAAGAGATCGTTATTATGGCAAAATCAAGCCAGTTGTTTGTGACTCTTTCTCTTGCGCTTCTCATCAGATAAATTAGATTGACTTTGATGACCTGAAAAGTCAATTCAAGGATTATCCATTTACTTCATTTTTACATGTCCAATTGAAAACGCGCTAAGAAAAACTCAGTAAATGTTTCCAAGTTATAGCAGCAGACTTGTACCTTTTAGTCTTTTCTAGACAAAGATTGTAAGTGTTTAAAATTTTCACACAACATGAGTGCTGTGTTTCCAAGACTCCATTTTATCTATTCTAAAGTGCCATTAGATAGTAATAAATAAAAATGGTCGAGCCGGCCCTGTCTATATGAAAAATTATTTAAATCATAATGAGAAATAGCCCTTATACCTACAATAAAGGGTATTTTTATTATATTCTTCCATTATTTGATGCTATATAATAAACAAGAATATGAGTATGATTTTAAATGAAATGTGTAGTAAGATATACAAGTTAAAAATAAATAATTATTTCCAGTCCTTTTTTAATCAAAACTGACTAGTCCAGTCTTTTTTAATTAAAATCTGGTCAGACTTTTTTTTTTCCCAAGTCAACTTTTTTGTAGCCCCTCTTTACTATTCAGATAAAATTTTATTGAATAAATTGATAAAAATTAAAGGAACAGAAAAGAAATTAAGAAAGGAATCTATTTACAAATTAAAAAGTTTTATTTACAAATTTACATTCAACAAATATACAGAAATTATCAGTCAAGGTTATAAGATGGAAAAAATACTTAAAATATTATATTCTACAGCATAAAAAATACGAATTCAAAAGATTGTAATGATAAAAATCTATTAGCACTAGTACATTAACCACATAAAAAATATAAATTATTTTCAAATTACCTTTTAAATATAATCACATTCATTTGCATAGCAAAAAATATTCAGACTACTTTAGAGAATTGTATGTGAAAGATTTCAATTTTACAAGGAGTTCTTTGGAAAATTTCGCATCATAGCACTTTTCACTTTTTGATAGAGAACTTACTTTCTCTACCATTAAATCTGACAATAAAGAACTAGACAAATTAGGTCGATAATCATTAAGTTTTTTTCTAATAATACTGAAAATTCTCTCATCGTCAGCATTACTATGTGGTATAACTAATATAATTTTGATAATTTTGGATAATAAATCATATTTGAACTCACCACTGGAATTCTTTAGTTGGGAAATTTTATGCCAAGCTAAATCAACACGATCACAATTGATAACATCTTGAGAAAAGTCGTCCATCTGATAACGAAAAAATTGAGATTCTATCTCATCAAATTGGGATTCTTTAAAGAAATGGCTAAACTTCTTTTTAAAAAATTTCACATGTGAAAAATGGCACAGTTTTCTGTAAATTTATATCCGCTACTTAACCACATTCTAATAATGGATTGGTTAAATCAAATTTTGAAACAATGTATGAAGCAGCTGCAATGTAGAAGTCTTTCACTTTTCTATAAAACAATTTGAGATCATCATCATTAAGTTTACTTGCAGCTTTCAGCTCATTTAAGTAAGATTTGGCTTCGCTGCCAATAACTATTGTTTCTTTCTCTCTATGATTCTTTTTTGATTTTAAATCAACACATAAAATGCTTTTTGCAGATGAAATGGCAGAAGGTTTAAGAAATCTTGCATAGATTTCAGACAAAAGTTCCAAAAGAATTCTACGAAGTTTGTGTACTAACGGTACACCAGATTGTAACACTTCATTCACTCTTGTGAAAATAGGCAGGGCATTTTTGAGAAAGAAGCAATACAATTTAACTTTAGCATCATCATTTAAAGAAAATAACACTATCTAACCTGTCTTTCAGTGGAATCATACATGGATGTTTACTAACCCGGTTTTCTGTTGGTTGTTCACTTAATTTTCGTTTGCGATTTTTTTGTTTTTGTTTATCATTAGATAAAGGAACACTAATAGAGGTAGAGGAACTACTTGCACTGCTAACACAGGGAGATGAAAAACTTGCAGCACTAATAGAGGTAGATGAACTACTTACACTGTTAACACAGGGAGATGAAAAACTTGCAGCACTAATAGAGGTAGATGAACTACTTGCTGCACTGCTAGAGTTGGAGTTGGCTTTTGTTAAAGGTTTGCGATTTTTGTCATTATTTGTAATTGAAATTTTTCACTCTTGAAAAATTCTTTCAGGGAGTCCCATTGTTCTAAAAGTCTTCTTAGACATTTTTCTAAAGACAACCATCGAGTCACTGAATGTTTCATCACTTTCCTTGCTTCAGTGCCACACAATGACTGAAAATTCTTCAACGCCTGCTGTCGCTTTGTACTTTTGTTTAAGTAATAGTAAATATCTAACAGTAAATCATCAATAGAGTAAGGTAATTTTGCAGCAGCATTTTGGGCAGCTATGTGTATGAGATGGCAATAGCATCCCATTAAAAATACCTCAGAGTGCTCATCTCTGACAAATTTTGCAACACCTTTATGCTTTCCTGTCATTACTGAAGCATTGTCGCACCCAAAAGCAATGCAGTTTTTCCAAGGTATTTTTTTTTTTTTTTGAAAATTCATCATTAATTAAAGAAAAAATGTTAACTCCTGTTGAAACTGATGAATTGGAAAGGACAGACAAAAGGGTAGAAATGACTTCTCCCTTATTATCATCAAAATACCTTATAACAACAGGATATAAAGTTTCACTCTGTCTATCATTACTACCATCTGTTGAAAAGGAAAATGGTGATTTTGCAAGTTCAGATGAAAGATTTTGAGAAGTCTCACTAGACAATAGAGAAATCATAGCAGTTGTTTTCGTTCTTCCTGCACTATATTTGCCAGCAATTTTCGAGTTGGGAAACATGCTCCTAAAAAGGGGTCCAGCATGGTCTGCAGCTGCAATGGGTAAATTGTGTTCGATTAAAAATTTTGAAAAAAGAGCTTCCGCTTTAGTAGCTACAGACGAACTTCCGATTTCGAAAAAGTCTGAAACTTGTTTACAAGTTTTCACAGCTGATGCCACTTTCTGATGGTGTGGGCCATTTATATGCCTTTTGCAATCATCATTACCACCATGCGCAACAGTAAATTTGGAATTGCAAATTGTGCAAAATGCCGAAAATGGTTCATTGCCGGCTTTCAAACACGGCCATTTTTTTGCATAATCTTCAATAAACTTTTGATTTGCAATGCGTTTTTTGGGTTGATCATGATGATCTGACATTTTCATAAAAAAATATTAAAGGCAACTATCATTGAAGCATTATAACATTCAATAACGCGGGCGGCAGACAAAAATAATAAATCACAACATGAACCACGCGCGCAGCAAAATGTGACGCTCACTCCTCAAAACAAACGCGGTAGATACTTGTTATGGTTAGAGTGAAATTACCTATTGCCAAGGAATAAAATATAATTTTCTCCCTCTAATACAAGCTAGGGAGGAAGAAATCTACCATGCATACCGCTGGAGGGCGGAGCATTTAACTGACGTCATCAGAGTTACGCTAGACTGCACGCTGATTCGCCAATTTTTCTCTCTGTAAGGGTAGATCTAGCACCTACCTCTCGCTGTTGTTTATGTTTGCTGCCACGTATGGAAATCGGTGCTGCCGTGACTTGCGAAAGCGGATTGCCGGCAAAGAGACGAAATTAGAGGAGAAACTACCACTTTCCGTACTTTTTATGTCATTTCCGTATTACCGTATTTGATTCTGTAACAACTCCGGAATTTCTGGACATGTTGGCATCTCTGCTGAGGACGTTTGGAGCATCATAAAAAAAGTGTCCTACAACCAGCTCAGGATTTTACCAATCTAACGCAACAATTGGACAGAATTTGACACGCTACTTCACAGGAGCACATCTGCCAACTCTATCAATTAATACCAAGCCGAATAACTGCATACATAAAGGCCAGAAGTGTACCAAGGTCTTATTGACTTGTTTACTTTGTGAGGCCCTTTCTCTTGATTAAATCCTTCAAATTTTCTGAAACTGTAATCAATTGTTTTGCTCCACATCTACCAATTTCTATCCCATTTGGACCATCCATTCCACCCCATCAACCAATTTTTGCCCCTACTTCTTCTTGGTGCATCTTTTTTTTTGTTATAGAGTGTATATATATGTCATGTATTAGACTTTGTTCCTTCCTTGTTCCGATCATGCCTGACTGCACAAGCTCGCTGTCTCTGTGTTGTGAACTCTCTACGTATAGACTCTATGTATTGTTGTTGTTCTTCTGACGTACTAGCGTACGGTAAATATAATAAGAGTTCCTGTATATATATGTTATTGTGTAATGTTATTGTGTATAAATATGTGTCTTAAATAAGTATTAGTTATTAGTCGACCCCAACACATGAGATACTACATTGATGAGGTAATTTGGATGAATTTACAAATTTTCTTCTTCTACGTAGCTCTTTCAGTTATAGTTTCGATTTCTTTGTTCAAAATGTTGCTCAGTAAAATTGAGGAATTCATTATTGGTAAAACTGTTTGGATGGAATAAAAAGAGCGTCTTGATTTCTATTTTACAGCTAATGGTATTACAGATAATGTTAAACAGCGAGCAATATTTCTGAGTGTTGTGGGTAACATACAAAGGAAGCTTCTATCTGATACAGTTAACTCTACACTGTACTCCTTAATAAGATCATTATGTATGCCAACTTCTCCAAGTGAAACTGACTTTTCAGCTCTGTTAAAATTTCTAGACGACTACTTTTCGCCAAAACCATCAGAAATACTGTCTCGTTTCAAATCTAATATATGAGATCAAAGCCCGAATGAATCTATTTCAGAATTTGTTGCGGAGCTTCGGAAACTATGGGAATTGAAAACTATCAGTATATTTTTGAATATATGCTGATATTCTGCAAGAATGCATGCTGATATTCTACAAGTAACTGCTGTTCATCTTAAATACTATACTGATTTTCTATATGCTACACTGTCTTTTCTGTCAAGAATAAATTCTGTACAAGAAATAAAATCCTATTATTTTTAGATTAATATTAATTATATAATAACAATATGATTTTAAATTCACGTCATAATTTGACATCTTGATCATTTGCCGAAAACATTTCTTTTAAATATATAGTTTTCAAACATCATATATAATTTTATACTACACTATATTTTGTAATACAGTCGATTCTCTGAAATCCAATTCTCTATAATCCACAGCTCTTTTCTGAATGTAAACAATGAAAATCTTGGTTAACAGTTAACTAAATTTAAATTATTTCTCTCTCTCTCTCTCTCTCTCTCTCTCTCTCTCTCTCTCTCTATATATATATATATATATATATATATATATATATATATATATACACTCCTTCTCATATTTATAAGGACACTTTATATTTTGAAATAACTAATGTAAAAATAATTGTGAACAAGATATACTAAGTGCACTTAATATATCTAGTACTCTAAAAACCAAAACTGCTATAATTTTTTTTATATAAACCAAAATTAATAAAAAATAATGCAAAATGTGTTTTTCTCCACGTTTTTAGATGTTCATAATTATAGGGACAGTCCAGATTTTTTCATTTTATTTAAATTACTAGCGGATAAATTACAGCTGACATGCGAATTTGTTAACTACTGGGCTAGATTAATTCATATATAAGCCTTCAATTTTTCTTGGACGGATATTACTGATAATTCGTCAAAGAACAGAACGTTCAAGTAGTGAAGTATGATAAATGTGTTTTTTAAGTGGAAGCATAATTTCAATCCGCCGAATTTCTAATGAACTCATAATTCCTCTTACTGTTCTACTCATAACGACTGCTGCTGAATTTGCTCGTAATTTTTAACGAAAGGTTAGGGTCCACATTTATGCATGTTTAAATAATTAATAATATGTTAAAATGAATAAAAAACCTGTAATAATCAATCAGCATTTAATGGGGGAAAGAACGTCAGTGTTAAAGTTGAATAAAAACAATTGGTAAAATGTTGCATTTTCGGGTGAAAAACATTTTATTCTTGATTAACCAAATGGTTTTAACAGTTACTGGCACAATCTGAAGATAGCAAAAGACAGAGCAGATTTTTTAAAGGCAGATATGAATCGGGCATTTTAAAGGTGGATCTATGGTGCTCTGTGGAGCTGCTTCTACTGAAGGCAGAATGAATTTAGTATTTCTTTCTTTTATTATGAACATCAAGAGTATTTTTTTCTTTTATTATGAACATCATATCTTCAAATTTTAAATGTGGAATGATCAGATTTTTATTAGATTTTGGGGGGTAATAATATTTTTTTCAACAAGACTTACATTTTTGCTCTACTTTTAGAGCAATAGGAAATAGTTTGAAAAAAGAAACTTCTGTATTATTGCCTTTACCATGGTCTAAAAGTTGAAAAAACCTTGACTTATGATATTAGAAAAGTGCATGCAAGTGGAAAGCAATTTTAAATACTTTAAATGTATTAAGAATATCATATATGCTATATGAAATGGTATTGAAACTAAATATTAAAAAAAAAATGTATATATATATATACCAGAGAGAATGTCTGACTGTTTAACCCTAAAAAGAGACCCCATAAAATATTAATTTAAAGAATAACTGAAAAAAATTACTAAAATTCGAGCTGTCCTTATAATTGTGAACACCTGAAAAATCATCTTTTTACCATATTTAAAGTTTTTTAAGATAGAAAAATGATAAAACTTTTTAAATATCGTCTATTAATGAAATTCAGATTAATAAAAAATATATTTGTTTAAATAATAGTGTTCAGTGTTTAGTTAATATAAAAAAACGGGTGTCCTTATAATTATGAGAAGGAGTGTATATATATATAGTTATAATAATAAAATTATTAAAATAAAAAATAATAATTCTAAATAATTTTTTGCAATAATTCAATCAAATTGTGTAAAAAGCATCTTTTTTTAGCAAAAATTTTGCAAAATATGGATTTTTAATTTATTAAATATTTTAGAATTGAAAAAAAAAAAAAAAAAAAAATCGCTGGATATCTATTTTTTGAAGTTTGTAAATTCATAATTGTTTATTAATTAAATTTGGATTTAAACATGCTAAAGAAAAAGTAACTGTTTTAGTATGCAGTAATGCTGCAGGAATTCACAAATGCAAACTTTTACTGATTTCCAAATTATCTAATCCCCAATTTTCATATTTAATTGCTGATAAATCCTACCTTTTCCTTATTCTATTTATTATTAATTTTATTTATTAATTTATATTGTATAATATATGCTTTGAATAATTAAATTGCTTACTGAATATAATTTGCATTTTAATTTTTACAACTATAAATTTACACTCTAGTAAAAAAAGAAATGTATTTAAGCAAAGCAATGATCTATAATTTGCAAAATTCTATGATCTGCAAAAGCCTTGGTCCTGACTATTGCGGATTTCACAGAGTCGACTGTATTTCAAAAAACAATGGTCATCATTAATAAAGAAAAGACTGTATGTAATTCTTTTGTTTACAGGAACAGGATAACAGGTTATATATATATATATATATATATATATATATTAATGAATAAATTCACACTTGAGAAAAGAAACATCATATAGGAGAAGGAGAAAAAAAGGAGAGAATTCAAATGTAAAAAATATAATTGTGTTTGAAATAAAAAATATAAAAGTAATGAAAGTTATAAGCCAACACTATATTAAGGAAAGACTATACTGAAAAAAAAAAAATAATAATATGACTTTTAACTTTTGAAACAGTAAGAAGCCTGGTTTTAAGAAAACCAGCAGATTTAATGAACAAGGCAGATGGCACAGTTTATATTCAGAATGAACACTAAGTTAACATGTATGTTCAACAATACAGAACAGAATGCAATTATCAAACTTAATCTAGTTACAGTATAATAATATGATGAGCAGAAGTAACAATTATTACCCAGACTTCAACAATTAATGCCAAAATCATAGCCATGGATGACAAATTCATCACTTAAAATATTTTTACAAATTTTTCTTTTCTCTTTTTCATTTTTTTTTAAATTAAAGAAATGTATTTAAATATTTACAAAAAGTTAGTAAAAATATTCTTTTAGAATATTTTTATCATTTATCCTTTTCCTACCAATTCTTTTACAACTAGCATTTTAAGCAAGTTTCTAAGTCGAATTTTTATTGTTTGTTTGATAACTATCATGGACTACAGACGCTTAGTATACAACTTCAAGGTTTTTCTCTCTGCATTTCTGTACTGATGCTGTTTTGAATTTTATAGAGTGCATTGTTTCTTTCACAAAGCACTTATGCCTACCTTCTTTAAATTTTTTAATTGCCTGAAGAAGAGTTGTGCTAATTATTTCTACCTGAAATGATTATTGTGTGGTATTTGATCACTTTTTTTTAAATCTTTCAACACTAGGTTTTTACTGAATTTTACTTCAAATAAGTTAATAAAACCCGTATTTATACTTTTAAATTGCTCACTGACCTTTAAAGATTAAAATAAATGAAGCATTACACTACACTGCTCAAAACAAAAGAGTAAAGTTATTATTTTATTAAGTTTTACATAAAATAACTGTATAAAGAAAACTTTTTTGCAGAAACTGAAGAAGAGAATTACAAATACAAATTTTTCTCATTTTCAAAGTTCAGAGTATGCAAATTATTTTAAGTTTGATGTCAAGAATGACATTTAAGTGGCTGCAAATAAAATTTGGCTTACAATTTAGCGAAAGACAAACTCGAAAAGAATGACCGATATACAGTAAGTGTGTTGTTTCAAAGACTGCAAAGTCTCAACAAAGTCATTTAAAAGATTAAGAAACTTGAAAGGTTGTTGGTTAGAGGAGGCTTCAAACACAAACAGAAGTAGCCAAAGCCACTGGAGTTTCACAAAGTTTGATTTCCATGATCCGAAACCTTTTTTTGGAGACTAGAAATGCAGGCTGAATACCAAGGTAAGGTCATAGATGTGAAACAATGCCCATTAAGACTGATATTTAATGATGAAGGCTTAGAGACCTCAAAATATGAATGCCACTCTCCTTCAACAACACCTTTGCTCGGTACTGTCATCACAGTTTCGACTCAAACTGTCCGAAACCAGCTCCACGCTGTACAGTGGTGCACCCAGAATTTCTGTCTGGAGGGTGCTGAAAAATAATTGGGTCCTGTAATATAGTAACAGGTTTATGGGCATATATGCACATATATGTATAGTAAAGAACAGTGGCATATGCGGGGGGGGGGGGGGGGGGGGGGTGAGAAAATGTATGATAAGAAAAATTAGGCTGTTCCTTATATTTTTTTTTCACATTTCAGGCGGAAAAAATGTATGGCAAGCGTAGAATATTTTTTTCTACAAAGTGGTTTAAAATTATGACTAACTTTTTTTTCCATTACTCTGCGATAAACACTCCTGAAAATAACTAAACCACTTCAATTGCGTGGTGCAAAACATGTTTCCCCTGAAAACAATTCTCCGAAAGGATTTCACCTTTACGAGTTCATACTCAAGGACAAGAGGGGTAAGGGGGTAGCTTTCTCCCATATAGGGAAGGGGTGACCTTGAAGGAGTGACCCAAACAATACCCCAACAGTAGAAGACATTTTAAATGAACTAGCGAAAACTTCTCGTTGATTAGACTTCATTCTGTAAATAAGAAAATTCAATGAAATATTTTGCATAACTACGTATGGAATTTTATGTTTTGTGTAGCAGTTTGTACAGGCTCTACGTTATTTGTCGCTAATTAAAGATTTTTTAGTTTGATCTTCTAATTGGTGAGTTTGTTTTACTATTTTTCATTTTCTTACTCTTATTTTCAGCAAGTAATTATGATATTTTAAAAGATTGTTAAACTTAATTAAAAATAAACTTAATTAAAAATTCGGAAGGATGAACCCACCCCCTTGGAAAAATCCTGGATACGCCACTGGTAAAGAATCTTCTTTAAATATTTCTTTTGAAATAAATAAATGAAATTGAATTTAAGTTCAATAGTGCAATCAAGGATATTATATCAGTATATAACATGCTAAGTTACAGTAGTTCGGTCAGTTGGGGTTGGTACTGAACTTGCAAGGTTCATCTATGATCAAGAAAAAAAAAAAAAAGAGTTGTTTTTGATGTCAAACTCAAAATTTGTATACTCCGAAGTTTGAAAATGAGAAAAATTTGCATTTCTGACTCTCTTTTTCCATTTTCTGCAAAAAAATTTCACCTGTACCATTATTTTATATAAGATGTTTTGAGCAGTGTATTAAAAAACATAATTGAAAACCTTACTTTGCTTCAAAAATCAGCAGTAGCTTTTGCATGGGGATCCCCAGCATCCTCCGTGGCAAAAGCAGACAAACTTGGCAGTGAGTATTCTTTCACACTGGACTCTTTTTGATGAGATGGTACGAGAGGTGATTCCAAACCTGCTACCGACTTCATTGCCAATGCACAAATTATAATTAAAGACAATTTCAATGGTTTTTCTCAAAAATGTATAGTTTGGGTTGTTGTAATTAGCTATTTTAGTGTTTTTTCCAAAATCAATATTATTTTATCTTTGATAAGTTTTTGCTAAAGCAGTAATACTTTTCCTGAATTTATTGTCATTAAGGAACACAATAACACAATTTTAGCTGACTAAATTATAACCAAGGTAGTCTTTTTGGACCACAAAATTTTCACTGCAAGAATGAATCTTTATAATGAGATGTAATCATGGCCGGCACTAGACATTTTGCCATCCCTATGATATTTCACCATGGTCTCATCATCAATTACTAAAACGTTTATAAGAATAAAATTTACTTACTAACTATTACTTATTATTATGATGAAAACAAAATCTCACTGATTTATAAAATAATTATAAAATAAATTAAAAGACCTTACTTAGGCTTCATCTTCTGCAAGAAGCTTTTCGTGGGAGGATCCTCCCCCTTTTTCAATTGCAAACTGTTCGTGTGGACCTTGGCTATTTAGCTATATAAATAGCCAACTATATTTCTGCTATATTTAGGGCCACACGAACAGTTTGCAATTGAAAAAGGGGGAGGATCCTCCCACGAAAAGCTTCTTGCAGAAGATGAAGCCTAAGTAAGGCCTTTTAATTTATTTTATAATTATGTTGTGCTTCATTTAAAATTTAAATAAGTTACTCACTGATTTAATTTTTGATTTAGGAAAATTATTTATTACTAGCAGGCTTTGCTGGTTATTATATTGAAGTGTATTCTTATGATACCATATCATTAATAATAATAATAAAATAAAAAAAAGAAATCAGTCGAAATCAAAGTTAAAGTTAGCAGTTTTTCCACTCAACACATGTCGAGTCATGAGCCCCCATACTTTCGGCAGTGCCTTTCCTGCTTTTTACTCCCCCCACACTCTCGCTAGTAAAGTTGAAAGTTTTGCAAAATCCTATCAAAGTGCATATTGCATACATTCAGTCAACATATAAACATCAAAATTTGCCACTGGCTGAATGCCACTGCCAATTGCTGAAAAAAAATTCTGGAGCACATTTAATTTCAGAAACATGTTTTTTTGCCCCACCCACCCCAAAGGAGAGGGGAAGTGGATAATTTTGCAAAATCCCTTTATAGTGCATGTTGCACACACATACCTAACCAAGACATAAAAAAAAAGTTGAAATTCTGAGATAGTCGTAGTTCATTAATCGATTAATCGGATTTTTAATCGGTTTTCATTTTTCTTTATATAATTTTATTTCAATGATGAATAAAACTCTCATATTGTGTATATATATATATATATATATATATATTATTCATAAGTTTGAAAGTTTTTTTTTTTTTTTTTTCAAAAATTTTTGTCTAATCAATTATATCTGTTTCATAACTGAAATTTAAATCAATTTTCAGAGTAATAATTGGTGACTTTAAGTGTTAATTTTATATAAACATTTTCACTTATTCAATTTTATTTATTATTTTTTTTTTTAATAAATTAATTTTTCGATTCATTTTGAAAGAAACATTAAATGAATTTACACATATTTTAGTTTTATATTTGCAGGCCTTGTCCATCTCGCTTGTCACTATTTTTAAATGAATTCTCAAAATTCCATATCATTATCATAAAAATCACAAATTCTTATATTTTAGTTCTTCTTTGTCATTTTGGACTAGAACACAGAATGTTATTTTCTGTTTCTACTTCAATAGTTACTATCAGCAATTCTGAATAGACAATAAATGCTTGAAGATACTGTGAAACTCTATTGGCATTTCCCCTATTAGGGGGATAGTAAAAATCTCAATCCCTTTTTTTTTTTTTTTTTTTAATCTTTAGCATTTCTATTTTTTGAAAGCTTCTTGTTCCTGAGAATACTATTACCCTAGTCAACACTTTCTGTAGAAGGCTACAGACAGGTGGTGTTGCTCCAGCATGCACATGAAGCAGCATTTTGTTTAATAACTGTCCTCCCTCTTTTCTCTATCAACAAAAGTGCAACAACTTCTTTTGAGGTTTTATTTTTATTTATTTATTTTATTTTTGCTTTTTCATTATTTGATGGATGTTTCTTAGAACGTTTGTTAGCAAAATATATGAAAAAATATTTTGTAGGCAGAACAATATTTTTACTTTAATTCGTAGTTTGAAAATTTTAATCGGATTTTGAAAATTTTTAATTGAATTAATCGATTCGATTAACTCGATTAAAAAAATTGATCGGGACTAAGCATTGATTAATTAACCGAACCGATTAATCGGCACAGCCCTATTAAGAATTTTCTGAATGTGAAAACAGAATTTAAAAATATGTATTACTTAATGAGTTATAAGTAAAGAAAATTTCCCATTGAATAACAGTAGCTTGGGCTTCCGGCGAAGGTAAGTCAAGAGGGCCATTAGGCTGCTCACTCCTAGAGACCCTATATTAGATTCCTAATATATAGGGTCTCTACTCACTTCCTCTTATGATTTTCCTGTCTCTAGTCGCCAAATCCCATGCAAGTCTATGGCAAAATTTGTTTATAAAATTGTTCATTATCTAATTGGAATTTTTAAATTCCGTTTTCACATTCAGAAAATTCACAACCATTAAATAAGTACCCCTTTTCCAAAAAAATTGAATTTTTTTAATTTTAATATTTCACTTTACAGCTTAAAAATGAGAAAAATGCATTTAATGAAAAATTGCATTGTTAAACACAGAATTCAAATTTAAAAATTTAAAAAATTTTTTTTTGGAAAATGAGTACTTATTTAACGATTGCATATTTTCAGAACAGCAAAACGGAATTTGAATGTAACAATTGGGTAATATGTAATTCTATAAACGAATTTCGCCATAGAATAACATGGGCTTTCGATGACCTTGACGATCCGTCAAAAATGTTATGGATTTTTTTTTAGGTATAAAGTTTTTGCGACATCACAATGTGTCTACTGCCCCTTGCTGGACAAATTTTGAAAAATCATTTCTTAGTGGGTATCTGCATCACGGAAAGAATGTTTTTACAAAATGTCCTGCTTTATGTGCAGGGGCTTTTATTGGTCAATAATGAATCAATCAGTCACTTTCTCAGGACGAATTATTTCATATACATAGACAAGAAAATTGAATTCCCGCTTCTTTTTCTTTCTTTTCATTTTTTCTTTTTTAACTTTGACACACATAGTGAATTCTAACTCTAAAACACAAAAGCAAAATGCCACCCTTCTATGCGTGTGCCCTGAGGTGGCTGCCTCAGTTGCCTCACCCCTGGCGCCGGCCCTGGATATAATAATGTGCTAGAAAGAGAGCTGTTGTGAGATCCTGATGATTCAATGAAGCAGCAAGTGTTGAATAATGTAGCAATTGATTAGTTTTACTTAAATTCTAAAACTGAGCAACCACTACTGGTGTTAGGTTCTATAATTTTATCTTTAAGTAACACCTCTATTTCAAATTTTAAATAAGGATAGTCTATAATAATAATAATAATAAGATAACATTTTAAAATGGGCTTTTTGTTTGTGAAAATAAATATATATAAATTTTCTTTTTAATCACATTTAATTTCAGTTTGTCTCTCTTGTAAATAAAAATAGACAAAGATTCACAATCAAGAAATACAGTAGAGAGCCAGAAATCCGCCGACCTAAAATCTGCGAAAGTCTGAAATCTGCACAGCTTGTGAAATATATAAACAATAAAATTCACTACTAATAAATTACAAACTGCAAATCCGAATTTTTAAAAATGATCTCGAATGCAGATTCTGTACTTGCATTTTATGATTATAAAAAAAAAATTAATAACATAAAAGGCTACCAGAACCAAATTACTGATAATGTAATTATTGACAGCATATTAAATCCACCAATGAGATATACAATAACAAAATAATTTTTAAAAATGTTATCTGATGAAGACATAACCATGTGAAAGAACTAATTTAAATTCTTAAAACAATAAATTTATGTTACAAAATAAGAATAAATGACAATTTACAACACACAGGGCAAAAAAAAGAAAAGAAAATCTCAATGATGTATGTATGTACAAGTGTAGTTTTGAAAACAAACTATAATCTGAATGGATTTTATCGAAATTTGACAAATTTTATTTTTATTTATTATTTTCGTTATGTACATTTTTTAAATATTCAGTGCTATTCTTATGTACCTAATAATTTAATATTCAAGTCAAATTGTGTCATTATTTGTTAGTGTGTGTTTAGTTTGAATAATATTCTGCTTTTATTATTAAAAGTGATAATCATTTTTTAAGGGCCCTGAAATCTGCCAAATCCTAAAATCCACACAACCTCTGGTCCCGAGCTATGCAGGTTTTTGACTCTCTACTGTAATCATGGAAATTATTTATTTATTTTACATTTAATATGAGCTCAACAAGTTAACAATAAAAAAAATTTTATTTATTTATTTATTATTATTATTATTATTATTATTTAAGCTTGAAATTTCAGATTACTTAATTTAATTGGCTCAATATTATTTTTACTTTTTTTATTTTGTTAACTGAGTTTAGAAAGTTAAACTTAACATAAATAGCCGGATTCTTCTTTTTTTTTTTTTTTTTTTTTTTTTTTTTTGTAATCACATATACTACTTTAATATGCACAATCACAAGAATGATGCTTTAAAAATAATGAAAAACACTCCCCTGATTTTTAAAAATATTTTTCTTCCTTTCAAAGTTTGAAAGAATTGCCTATATCATTTCTGCAAAATAAACAATTCTTTTCCTTTTTATCTTCAATCATATTAATTAAATCATTTGTGGAGAAACACAGTTATTTGAAATCCTTGCTTGATTTTTTCAAATTGCATTTGTTTAAGTAAAAGATAAGCATTCTCTGTTTTGTATTTTAAGAAATTCTAAGAAATCACTTATATTTCGTTCATTTTTTATGGTTGTAAAAGGTAAATCATCTCGTAAGATTTTAATTCAAATATATTTAAACGTGTTTAATTTTTTTTTATGTATCACTGCGCAATTTTTTTCAATTTAGAAATATATTATTAGATTTATAAACTAAAACTAAGTTTAAAACTTTATTTTTGTGATGATTAATAATATCAGATTTCTGTTGAACGATTTTCAAAATGCTATAAAAATTTGTGTTTTATATTTCTAACTGCTAAATTGCATCATTTGTTAATTGTTAAATTACATTATAATTCAACAAAGCCCAAGATAATCTTATTTAACAAAACATTTTTATAGTCAACTAAGAAATTTATTATTAATTATAAATATAAATTATTATAAATTATAAATAATAATTTATATAAATAAATTATAATTTATATAAATTATAAATTATTATAAATTATAAATATAAATTATTAAGAAAAATCGCTAACTACAATAACCATAATTATGCCATGTTTAGAGAGGCAATAGAAATTGCAACGACACCGGAAGTCTGTAACGATAGTGACGCAATGGCACCAAACCGGATGTGGAATCAACTAATAGAAGCTATAAAAGACTGCAACGTGAAGAGATCCAACACAGTTGAACGTTTGAGAAGGTCTGGGCACCCAGATGAAAATATTAACGTAACATGAGGTACATTTTAAGGTTTTATTTAATTAATTATGTATAAATTATTTAATTATAAATTAATAATTAAATAATCAAGAAAATAGTTTTAAGGATAGACTAAACTCCTAGCAAGCAACAGAAATCCTAAAAAGCTATAAAATTTTACATACCATGATGTCCAGATGGATAAAACGTTGTGGATGTTATTCGAGAAAGCTCAGGACTTACTGCAGATTCATATAGCTGTTGATGCTTTTTATATTTTTTGAACACTTTTGGTAGATTTGAATCTGGAAAAAGAGAAAATGCTTTATTAATATATACAGAAATTAAGGAAAATGTCATCAACAGAAATACTGATTTATTAGATTTGTTATATCTTTATACCCCCAATCAATATAATGCAAAAAAAGACCAGTAACAAACAACTTAACAAATGTAAGCATTGAATTTTTCATTTAAGAAACTTCTTCATTTTCTGTTGCAGAAATATTCATACTAATTACCACACTAAATTTGAGACACCATCATCTTTATATTTTTAAGTTGTTCATCTGGTGTGTGAATAGTTTGCCTTCTGTCCTTCAGTTGCTAGATTTGAGTTATGGTTTGACCATATATGTTTATAGTGGTTTGGAATCCACTTTAAGCATTTGGTCCCAATCTAATTAGTCATTGTAAGCAAAAAGTGATTATAGACTGACAAACCAAATGAAACAAAGTTTTTGCCCTTAGAAAAAAAAAAAAAAAAGCATGTAATGACCTAAAAAAAATATTTAATTTTTTTTTTTTTTTTTCCAGTGGAAGTAAAGATGAGAGAGAAATAATATTAGGAGAAGTTGAGCATATATTTAAGTATATTAAAAAAAAATATTTTGTTGGAAAATATTACAAAATGGCGACACTGGAGTAATTCTCCCGAGGCATGTTGAACTTGGCACAAAATATAACTGGTACCCAGGGCCACAGCTAGGCATTAAGCAACTCAGGCAGTGCCTGAGGGCGTCACTCGAATGATTTAAATGAAACATAAAATATGAGCAAAATTAAAATAAAAAATTGCAAAATATATAATTTTTAAAGAAAATAAAAAAAAAAGGTGAGAGAGAGAAAGAGAGGGAGAGATAAAGGGCAGAGATTTTTTTTTTCAAACAAGAGAATCTAAATTGTTGAATTTTCTTATAAGAATCTATTTAGAACAACCTAAATAGGTTCTTATAAAGCCGTTAAGCAAAAAATTTAAGCCTTAAATTAAAATCTTAAAAATTAAAATTTGAGAAATTTAATCAGTTCCTCTAAATTTTTATTTAATCTATTATTTAAATTCTGTTCACCCATTTATAATTTATACAACTGAATGTCATTTAAAAAATTCATATCGCAGTACAATCTAGTCATGAAAATTATTCCTTCTGCACAATATTTTTTAAAATATACTGTAAAAATTTAATGAAATTGTCCGATATCTAAAAATGAAAAAAATAACCTTTTTTTTCAGAAACTTAAAAAATTGGTAAATTTAATAAAATGTTTCGTAAAATAAAGTTTTATAGCAGCATTTTAATAAAAATAATCTAGTGTGGCACACACACGATTTTTTCTTACCCTGCATTTTAATACTATAAAAAAAGAATTGAGTTTAAAAGAAAACAAGTATTTTATGTAAACCTAAGTTAAAAACAATTCAAATTCAGGTTCAAAACAGTTTTATTTGACATATAATTCTGTGTTAAGGGGAATGCCTCCCATTCTCAACCCCTCCATTTCAATATGGTAGTTACATTTGTATAAATTTTAAGGCTGTTATGAAATTTAAATGCTTATTCCAAATTATTTAGGCAACTTTCATCTGCACCACTCCTTGAAACTTATCAATCGTGATCAATCTTTTCAAGTAGCAACCTCATGTAAACTTCCTGACATTAGTATTTAGATTCAAGGGATCTCAAAATGCATTAATAAAAATAAAATTCGCTGAAAATTTAAGATAAAAATTACTTTACCATATAGGTATGAGGAATTAATTTTTTCCTGAGGAGCAGTTTTCCTAGACACGTAAAATGTTGTAAAGCCTTTCTACCAAAAACATTTAATAGAAAGGAATGTTTCTGCTTAATTATTGGTGGTATGTCATCTATAAATTATATATGCACAACATTGTGTATTTAAGTATAACCCTACATCAATAACATTTGGTACAACCTGAAATGCTCTTTCAGCAATTTCCAAATATCCCAGTAGATTCCAATTTTTTTTAGTAATCCTGAAAATGAATGGTGAATAATTTTCACACAATATTCTACACGAAACATGTCTTTATGCATTAAAAAAAAAAAAAAAAAAAAAAAAAATCCATTTCATTTTGTTTAGTGCAGCCTTCTTAAAAAGTATTTTCATTGTTAACTAGGTTATGAGATTTCTAGATTTAAAATTATTTAATTTATTCTTTTTTAACACATATCAGGAAAATAAATTCTAATTTTGTTCAATGCATGATTTTAAATCTGTTGTGTTTCCAAATTAAATATTTAAATTATTTATTTCATTTTATTTGGGAATTGATAAATCAATATGGTTATTATTACTATGGTTTAGTTTTCTGTGATTAATAACAGTAATAAAAATAACATACTCTTTTCTTTCTTTTCTTTAACGTATGATTTAGATTTTTTAAAGAAATTAAGTTGATTAAGTTGATTTCTTAAGAATTTGAATGGACCTTATGCACGAGTGGCAACGGCTGCAGGTATTTACCTATCTCAGCGACTGGTATTGGCTAATACAGCAGTAAACAAAATTTTCAAGCTCAGTGATTGCCGTAGAGACTTTTATATACCCACAATGACACGTGCTGCATAAAGTCCACTAATGTTTAAGAAAAGTGAGGTGCTTGCGATTGCACTATACTTCAAATACAGTATGTATCATAATTTTCGGCAAATAAACCACACCAATGTATAGGCTGCACCAATGAAAAATTGGCAAAATTAAATTAAATTTCATCAGATAAGCTGCATCGCTGTATAAGCCATGGCCTAGACTGTGAATATCTACTGCTTAAACAATTCTTTACATAGGAATCAATATCGTAAATATGCACTTTTTTTTTTCTTTCATTACTAACACATTACTAATAATACAATGTTAAAATCTTATACAGAACAAAGCCAAAAAACTAGACATTTTTGGTCGTAATAATAATCATCATCAGTATCTTTTTTTTTTATTATTATTTATTTTTAATTAGGTGAATTTAGTTGAAATATTAGATAAAGCTTAGCAAAAATAAGCTTTATCTAGTATTTTAACTGCTTTTTTTTTTATGTTTTAATTCATCATTCTTAGAATTATTAATGATTGCTACAGCCATCTATCAGCTGAATAAAAAAATAATGATAGTTAATAGTTTAAAAAAAAGGAATTAGCTTTCATGCTTTCTAAGATTTTGACATGCTTGTTGTTTTAACCTCTTCTAAAAAATTTATATGTAAAAATATAAAATTATTAACTAGAAAATTTCACAAAGCAATTATTCAAATAAGTTTAAAGATTAATTAAATAAGAAAAGTTTTAATAAAACTCTGACTAAGACTTTAGTAAAATTGTTTAGTGCTGCCATCTACTGGCAAATTGTATAACCAAATTAAAAATCACATTTAGCTTTTATGCATTCTGTACTTTTGAAATTATATGATTAAAAGTTTTTGAGATCAGGATGTGTATTAATATATATATATATATTACTTAACAGAATAAAATGTCAGCTGATGAATTAATTAATGCTACAGATTCTATCAAAATGGCCTTGTAAATCAATCACTGAACTTGAACTCAAATTATTGCAAAAATTCAAAGAAACTTTTGGTTGAAAACTAAAAGCACAGACAAAATAAATAAAATAACAGACATGTTTTAGAAATATATTTTTCTTTCTGATTTATTTATTTACATTTCTTTATACATATTTTTTTTAATAGTAATCCCTAAGAAAAATATTTTAACTAGAAAAAAATTCCAACTTTTTTTTCAAACAGATAGGCTGCAGTTGCCGATTTTGAACTTTTAAACACATATAAGCTGCAGCTTATCTTCCGAAAATTACGGTATATTTCAAAATATACATTAGTTCAAGAGAATGACATGTTGCAATACATTTATAACACATCATTCTTCTTGAACTAATTCAAATATATCATTCACAGTCTGACTTTTTGTAAGTATTGCCAAAACTTAAAAAGAAAATAATGTTCAAACTGAATGTTCTATTTTAAAGTGCACTTTGGCATATGTAGCCATCTGTGAATCGCTGGTTCATCACAAATATATAGAAATTGCCCATTGCATAATTTAATCTTTTTCAAAATATAATTCTAATTCATGCTTAATTTCCAACAATTTTTTTATTTATTTATTTGTTTACATTAATAAATGCAAATAAAAACCTTAACTTCAGTTGATCAGAAATTAAACTATTTGATAATAAATTATTATATTATTGTTTTAAAATACCTGGATAATTTTCATCTTCAGAGGAAGTATCAAGTTCCCCAACTTCTTCTCTAATATCTTGCAGCAGAGCAAAATATCTTAAACGTGTTCTTTCCAATAATGTAGCATCTTTTGGTCTTGGAACAAATTGTTGCATTTTAACAGCATGATCAGGCGGTGAATCATAAGCAGCTTCTAGTAATTTCTATAAAAAGAATTGTTAATAGTTATTAATTTAAGGACAATAGAAACATTTTAAGGGGGAAAAGGACCTTTGCACTTTCAATAAATAAAATTTTCAAAAATAATTCAGAATGTTACCAACATTTTAAAGTAAATTGCAGGAAAATCAAATGAAAAGTACACCCCTAACAAATAAAAATGTAAAAGATAACCAAGATTTGTTCTTTAAAAAATCTATTACATTAAAACACAAGCGACTTCCCGTAAGACCAAAATCGCACAATCTGGGCATGTGCGAGAGGCTGCTCCTGCCTTTAGACGAAACCGGCGACCAATCGCTGAGAGCCTCTTCGGATACCTAGAGCGAACGTACTCTGAAACCTGAACCAATCGGAATCAGAATTTAGCTCATGTCTTCTCGAGATTCAGGATCATGGCCGCTAATTTTTAATGTTGGATATAAATTTCACAATTTTCTATATTTAAAAACAGTAAGGTGTGTATGCATTATTATTATTTTTTTATTTTATTTATTTATTTATTTTTTTTTTTTTTTTTGTTATCTGATTTCTTTTACTTAGTTAAAGTTTATATTTGTCATGCATTCTAGAGTATCATAATAATTACTGTTAGAATTTTAACCTTTTTACTACTTTGTATATATTTATGTAAAATATTACTGTTTGCATTTTTTAATGTTTTGTGTGTATAGTATATTCAAAATGTTAGATTATTACAATTTCCCCGAGATTGCATCGAGCTTTATCAATATTTCTGTATTGCACCGAAGATAAGTATTTTTATTATTAGTTACTCCCATTATGTATTTAGTTTATTTTTGAATTTTGGTATGTTTTAGTTGCATTATACAAACTGCTGAGTTCTTTTTTTTCTTTACATATTTTAAAATGCTGTGCTGAGTAAATAAATACCATCATTCTGTATAGTTTGTTGATTATTTTCGGTGTCATATAGAAATAATGATAATGCACAAAACAATCTCCATCAGGTATAATCTCGCAAATATTGTAAGAATATGTAATTTTTTTAATTTGCTTAATAAGACGTATTGCTTAATTAACATATGCAGCAGAGAGAAAAAATGTAAATGGTAACATTTTAAATAAACATATAAAAAGCAGAAGAAAAAAAATAAAGAGAAGTAGTTTCCACTGCTAAAAAATATACACAATACTCTAGAACTCATACAAAGACATAAACTTAACACATAGAGGAAAAATAAAACAAAATAATGCATAAGCACTTTATTGTTAAAAAAGAAAAAAAAAGTGGGATATTTCAAATTTATGTGGGAAATTACATAATTTACTTTTTGCAAATTTCTTTTTAGAGAATTACAATTGAAAAAAAAAAAAAAAAAAAGTCAAGTGTAAAAATGGAATTTTTTTTTTCTTTCCCATTTTTTGACTAACGACAGGTACTGCTTCAGTATTCAGAATCTAAATTTTCATCAGAAATGTAGAAGGAAATGCTTATGCTATTACTTAATTTCTTTTAAAGTTTATTTTCAATTTGACTTTGAGCACTCAAAGAGTGCTGGAATAACCTAAATTATTTAACGTATAATTATTGCAATTTTTAGCCTTCACACTTCATAGCTGTTTGTAAATAACATTTACAAACAACATTATAGTATATGTAATAAACATTTCATATATCCTCTTAGCAAATATCTATAATTAACAAGTATTGGGTTGTTTGATAAATAATGTCGTATTTTAAAACCTTCGCTTCTAAAAACCAAGGTTTCTTTGAACGAGGAATTTTTCAACTTACCGAAAGATGGCAAAAGGTCATCCAACAAAATGGTCAATATATCATTGGTTAACTTTTGTTGTTAATATAAATAAATTCACTTTGAAAAACACGAAAAAAAAAAAGACGACATTATTTATCGAACAACCCAATATTTTGAAATAATTACATAATATTTCCCCCCCTTTTTTTTTTAAGTCAAGAAATTTTATAAAGTTAAAAAAAAAAAAAAACACTACAGGCTTCAAAGCAATTAATATATTACCCAAATGAACTAAATAAATGCTGAAATACTCATAGAGCAATGTGAAAAAATTAGGGGGAAATCCCCCTTATAATGTATTTTTGAATGAGGTTTTTCAAAATATTGTGAGATTCTCGCAATCCCACCCTCTAATGGGAACCTTGAAATAACTGTGCTTATCTGTACATCATAGAAATACTTTGATTTATGATTTATATTAAATTATGAAAAATAATTTAATGGAAGGAAAGTAAATCAAATGTGATAGATACTTACGTAAATATTCACAAGTTTTATCTATAATTATTATATTTTTTTACAAATTGCACATATGTTTCAAATAACTTGCAATCTCTGTGAGAAAGCAATTTATGCTGTATACTAATTAATCAAAATTCCTAAATTGGCACTTGATTACAACTAGAAAACAAGATTTAAGTAGAGTTTTTCATGTTGCATAATTTTGCAGGCAAAAGATTAATCAGAATTCAAATGAAATTGCGTCCTGCACTTTGTCGTTTTTTCCAAAACAATGCTTTACCTAAAAAAGGATTTTGTTGCAATTTGACCACCACTGGTGTATGATCCGAGTTAAGAGTTTTTTCTTTGATATCCAAATTATTTTTTATGTTATCTTCCTGTATGGTCAATTAGAAATATTGTTCTTCTAATCAATTTACAGAAACTACAACCTAATATGTTTTTGGTTATCAGTACTAGACATCAAGCAGTGCAAACAACAGTTCTTTAATCCAGGGGGCGCTTTATAATTTTGGCGGCCCTAAGCAATAGACTTTTGGCGGCCCCCTCTAATATATGTTACACCAGGGCAGTTTATTGATTTCATGTGACCCCAGATAAATTTTCTCACTGTTATCCCTCCCCCCTCCCCTCCCTTACAATAAAAAAAAAAAAAAAAAAAAGCTACTATATTAAGATTCAACTTATTTTAATATTATAAGTTAATATACATTTAAATAACATTTGTAATTTTTTTTTTTTTTTTGTAAAAATGGAGTTGGACTGGGCATTTTTATAAATAAGAAAAAATAAACAGGTTGAATCAAACCTTTAGTTTTTCTACCTGGCTGAGCTAAACGTTCGATTGGGAAAATACCTTAAAGTTTTTGTTCATACGAATCTCCATTCTCTACATGGCATCGCACGTATTGATGTACAGAATGGAACTACTGCACATCGATACTTATACATCTGTGCATGTACTCATATAACATGTACAGGTCGTACCATAAACTGTTTGGCCGAAAATTTGATTAAAAAAAATTATAATGGAATGAAGAAGAAATTTTTTGCATGGCCAGAAAAAAAGGTAATTTGAAATGACCTTAGCTAATCAAATAGTGGCATCTGTCATCGCATCACAAAGCGGAAAGTGAATCTATCAAGTTGCTCCATTATTATCACCGAAAATGTTCCAGTATGAATAATAATAATATTACAATATTACTTTTATTTATTTATTTTTTTAATTAGTTCTTGTTTTTATTATACTTTTAATCCTTCCATAATGAATGATAATTTTCAATTGAATATTAAACCAGATGATAACAAGAATTCGTTTCATTTTTTAAACAAAAACGAAAAATCATTGAAAAATCATTCGGTTTGCATAGACTGTTAATAATTTTCAACTGTATATATTTGTTGTCTCGTTTAACCCTTTATGTACTTTGTTGTTTCACGCAACGAAAAAAAAAAAATACAGACAAACAAACAAACTGAATTCATAATCATTCCAAAACATTGAAAAAAATTGTTGAAAAGTGTTAAAACAAGCGAAAATGCAGTTCCAGCAATTTCCAATTGTATAGCTCTTATAATGCATTTAAATATTTTAGTGTGATTTTAATGTTAATTTTAATGTTAAACATACCATATTGTATAGTTTTTTTTTTTTTTTTTTTTTTTTAACTATATGAATTATAAATCAAAATTTTAATACGATTTTCGCAGTACAAAGTTTTTTAAATGTGATTTATAAAAATACATCACATAGAAAGCAATTAATTGTCATTCTTTTAGATATCCCTATACACAAGACAGTTGTCCTATTTCTACCATTTTAAATAGAGAACATTAGCTACGGCTGTGCCAACAAACCGAAGTCCTCAACATTTTAAAACTTTATTGAAAAGTGTTAAAAAAGCTTCCCTCACTTTTTCTTGAACCCTTTCCTTAATGTATATGTGAAATAAAATTTTTATTGATTCATTTCTCAGTGGGTAGATTTATCAGATGAAATTTTGTGTTGGCTTTTATTAATTGCAAACTAATCACTTTCAAATACAATTATAAAGCCCTTTTATTTATAAATGCATGACACAATTAGGTATTCTTATTTGGATTTGGTGATACGAATTGATTGATAGGGTTTAATGCCAATTGACTACACTAGGGTTCGAGTCCGATAAGTGGAATGCCCTCCGTGAGTGGTCTTTCTAAGGGGTCCTAGCCCGTATTTATGCAAGTTTCGAAGAAAACCACAGAAAATTCCAAACGGTTAGGTCAATGAGCGCGACGGGAGATCGAAACGTGCACTTACCATCTACCAGCTTTGAGCGCAGAACCGCTCGGCTGCTGGTAGGCCGAAAATATGAATCGAAGTAGCGCTTTATTTTTCGTATGAAGGTAAAGCCTTCTGCAGAAAAGACTATTTAAAGTCATCGCATGAAACATTTTCTAGACACGATAGGCTAGAAAAGATCTCCCTTATGTAATTTAAATTTACTTTTAACTAGCTGAAACCCGTCGAATTCGACGATCACTTTATTGACTGTAATGATTCAAAAAACATCGCATCATTATAAATGTATTTCAAGCTAAAATATATAATATAATTTACGACATTTCACTCAAGAAAAAGAAATTCGGAAAAATACTTATAAATAGAAATACTATATATGACATCACTTTCTACAAAGTACTGTCAATGTGACGTCAAACTGACACCTAATAAACAGTTGCTATCTTTTATTTTCTATTCCGTTAAATACTACATGTTAGCTGACCCGATCGGCGTTGTTCGGGCCTATGGTAATAACCTTAAATGAACCTTAAATTTGTATGGTTTTACATCTTTAACTCGATTTTGTTTGAATTTCTATTTTTAAATAAAAGCATCGCAAAAAAATAATCAGCTGCAACAAAAAAATTACATCGAACCGAACAAAACACTGCCTTGTGACCCCGGTGCCTTCGGCAGCGCATACGCCGTTCGCTAATAACATAAAAATATTCCCAAAAATTAATCCGGAACCAAACGAACACGCTCGCTGTTGCCCGGGCCCATGATACCTTAAATGAACCTTAAATTTGTATGATTTTATACCTTTAACTTGATTTTGTTTGAATTTCTGTTTAAAAAAAAAAAAAAAAAAAAAAAAAAAACTCGAACCGAACGGAACTCTGCCTTGTGACCCCGGTGCCTGCGGCAGCGCATACGCGGGCCGCTAATAACATAAAAAAATTCCAAAAAATTAACCTGGAACCGAACGTACAATGCCCGGGCCCATGATAATAACCTTAAATGAATCTTAAATGTGTATGGTTTTATATCTTTAACTCGATTTTGTTTGAATTTCTATATTTAAATGAAAGCATCATAAAAAAATAATCATCTGTAACAAAAAAAAATTACCTCAAACAGAACGGAACTCGGGCTCGTGATCCGGTGCCTGCGGCAGCATATATGCAGCCCGCTAATAACATGAAAAAATTCTCAAAAATTAATCTTTAACCGAACGAACCTCTGACTCGTGTTACCGCTGCCTGTGGCTGCGGCACCGTATAGCAGGCGTGCTACGCACACGCTGCAAAATCCGCTTTCCTCCACCAGGGGGGCAGTATGTTGTATACGAACATCACTAATTGCCTTGAATTTCCAAGACCTTTCATATAAGGTGTCACATGGTGGTGTCAACTGCAAAATCCTTTAGTTGCACTTTCCACCGCCAGGTGACAAACCGTGTTCTATACGAACAACACCAAAGGTCAGGAAATACCAAGACCTTTAAAATAAGGTGTAACATGATAGGGTCTACTGTAAAATCACCTAGTTCCATTTTTAACCACCAGGGGGCGCACTATATTGTATACAAACATTCCCAATCAACATGAAATTTTAAGACCCTTATCACCAATCGTCTTGAATTTCCAAGACCTTTCATATAAGGTGTCACATGGTGGTGTCAACTGCAAAATCACCTAGTTCCATTTTTCACCACCAGGGGGCGCCCTAAATTGCATACAAACATCTCCAATCAACATGAATTTTCAAGACCTTTAAAATGAGGTGCTACATGTGTGGGTCTAGAAAGGATTTCCCTCTCAAACTAATTTCCCCCCTTTAAAATCGAAAATTCAAAATTCGCAGAAAGTGATTTTTTAGTAATCGACTCTAGTCCCCATATGTACAATTTCTTCACTGTGAAGTAATTTGGAGCTTAGTTAAGCTCGTAAACGTGTTTTTAACCCGTTTTCCCCCCACCGTTCGACTTTTTTTTATTTTTCTCTTTTTATAGCACATTTACACACCAAGACCTTTTTTTAGACACCTCAACCAAATTTTTACACCAAGTAGTTCTCTCAATGTGGAGACAGACAAAAACATGTTTCAAATTAATATATAGATTATTTTTTAATCTTAATTTATATATTTTGCATATTTTAAATTTTTAAGACTTTTTTAAATCTGAACTGTTTTCTGACTTGTTTATTAAGTTATTTTTTTCGCAAATGTATATAATTTCCAGAAATTTTTTATTTAGATACTTATAAATTTAAGAGTATTTTTTCAGTTTCTATTCTTAGTTCTATTATTTAGTTGATTATGGATGAATTTGAAATAAGGGGTTGTAATTTTAAGCTGGATGAGCTTAAAAGTGAGGCCGCCATGCGAAACTGTCAAAGGCGTTGTGATGTCAAGAAAAAGGGCTTTGAATTTCCCAGATTTCATAAAACTATATCGTGAATGAATTCTGTTATTCTGATGGGTGGTGGAATATTTAGGTCTAAAACCAAATTGTTCGGGTTGAAATTACAAGCCCCTCTTCATTTTTTTTTCATCTAATTTGAAAAAGATCTAGTTTTCATTCATTATCGCAATACAAATCAAAGCATATATTTATTAAAAATCAACATTTTAGTACCCTAACCAGTGCACCTAATTTTAAATCACGACTGCAAAAACTCATCTTGGAATAGTTTACAAAGTTTTACTTTAATAACATAAAGAAAAATCTTCCTTTATTTCTTCTATTTTTGAGTTGTTCGCAAATTCTGGTGGTAGTTTATTTTAAATGAGCAAAGTTGCCTTGCCCCTGAAATGGTTAAGGTGTTTTTATACGAAGTTAAATTCCTTAAAGAAGGTTACTTTTAATTTAAAATTAAATATACACGTATCCCTTAAAAGAAAGAAAAAAAAAATTATGATTTTCGCTTTTCTTACAACCATTTTTTTTTTTTTTTTTTGAGCAGTGTTCCAATTTTTTTGGCGGCCCTCCTTTTTCGGCGGCCCTAAGCGATCGCTTAGGTTTGCCTAATGGTAAAGCGGGCCCTGCTTTAATCATTTAAGTGTGTGCATGTGGCGGCGTGATGCTTACATCCACAAGTTTTGTAAAGCGTTGAACCATTGTCGCACCAAACCTCAATTGAGTCGCCACAAGCTGTTCAAACATTAAGCCTAGCATGCTTGACCGATAGATTTGCTGTTAGCTGTATAGGCATCTCTCAGTTTTAGTTTTCCTGTCACCTGCTTATGGGAGCACTGATTTTTTCTTCGTGAAAGTTTCACAAAATTTTTCAAATTAGCGATTAAGAATTATTGCTTTTTTTTTTTCTTCTACTTTTAAGAGAGAAAATTCATGAAGCCGTGCTGGATTTATTTACAAAATATGATTCTTTAAACACAATTCACATCTGGGGAAGGATGTGTATGTGTGTGTGTGTGTGTTGGGGGGGGGGGAGGGAGGAATTTTTTGTTTGACACATCGTAGAAGCAAACAAACAAAAAAAATATATATAACTTTATAATGAAGACAAGTTAGGTGTACAGATGTGTTTACCAAATTTTGGTAAAAAATTGGAAAGTTGTAAATCAGGTCACATTTTATTTTTGTTTGTATCTCAAAAACTATTTTAAGGATTTTCTTTAAATTCACAATATACTACTCCGATTCAAAAAATTAGAATAATGTAAAAAAGAATGAGTTTGATGTTGCTAACGCGTCAATTTGCATACTGCGTCCAGGAAAAAATATATTAAAAGTATCTAATTATCTTCAGAGCATTTAAAAATATAACATAAATATTTATTTTTATCTGATATATTAATAATTAACTATTTAAAAAATATTAGAATCATTCAAAGAAATAGAATACCTCGATATCATGGTTCAAAAAATTAGAATATTCAAATTTTTCTTATAAGTTGAGAGAACGGCTGCGGGATTAACATCTGTGGGACTATAAAATGTGCTCCGTTGAAAATGAAAAGTCGTTTGGCATTTGATTGTAGCGTAGTATTTGCTTAATATGGGACGAAAGAGCAATTTATCTGAGGCTGTGAAATATCGTATTGTGTACTTGCACGAAATAGGAAAAACACAACTTTTTATAGCAAAAGAAGTGAAATGCTCTCAAGCAAGTGTGAGTAGAGTTTTGAGAGAATATTCTAATAATAAGTGTTTTCAAAATAAACACTTTAAAAGTGGTCAAAAGCCAGTAACTTCAAGAAGAGATGAAAGGCAATTGAAAAAGATTGTGAAGAAACATCATTTTCGGAGTGTGAGATATGTGCATAGAAAATGGAAAGAAATGGGTATAAATGTCTCCAAATCTACAACACTACGACGACTTCGCAAATTAGGTTTTAGATCACGTGTGCCTAAGATAAAGCCATTCTTATCATCTAAGCAAAGGGCTGCTAGAGTTAAATGGTGTAAACAAAGGCTATTTTGGGATCACGACGATTGGAAAAAGATACTTTTCAGCGATGAAAGTGTGTTTTGTGTGTCTCACGGAAATCAAGGTATACGTGTCTGGAGACTCAAACATGAAGCTTATAAGAAAGAATGTTTAAAACGTTCGTTTAAATTTGCGACCTCTGTTATGGTATGGGGCTGCATGACTGCTGAAGGCCCAGGCAGGTTGTGTATTGTTTCCACAACAGTCAATTCAGAAGTCTATCAAGAAATTCTTGAACATTTCATGATTCCTTCAGCTGAGGATTTATGTGATGACGATTTCTTGTTTCAGCAAGATTCAGCTTCTCCCCACACTTCCAAATCAACAACTAAATGGCTCAAAGAGAAGGACATACCTGTACTCCCTTGGCCTGCAAACTCACCCGATCTAAATCCTATCGAGAATTTGTGGGGAATTATGAAGAAACGACTTCAAGAAGTTGCGCCTAGAGACAAAAAAGAACTTATTTCTAGTATAAAGAGCATATGGGCGAATTTGGATAAAAAAGATTGTGAACCTTTAGTTAAAAACATGCCAAAACGTTTAAGAGCTGTCATTAAAGCTAAGGGTGATGCAACAAAGTACTGATTAGCAAGTAAAAATACTTAGAGTTTAAATTATGTTCAATATATTTTCATTATTCTAATTTTTTGAACCATGTTAGAAAGTATTCTAATATTTTGAATTTTTTGTTGTTAGCTGATTTAAATATATTTTCTATTTCATTGTAATGTGTTTACATTTTTATAATCTGCAAAATATGCAGATTCATATTATACTACTTTATATTTGATATTGTTGATTATTTATTTGATAAATTCGATTTTCATTTCCCTTGACCATATTTCTTTTCATTATTCTAATTTTTTGAATCGGAGTAGTATATCACCTTGCAAATGCTTTTTATTGGTTACTTGCATGAAAATTGTTATGTATTCTGATTTCGTAGTCCAATTTTAACTCTGCATTCAATTTCTAAAAAAAAAAAAAAAAAAAAAAAATGGTTCTACAGAATTGTTTGAAAAATCCCCATTTTATCTACCTTTTAAATATCCTGTCATATGTATTAGTTGATTTCCAATGTACCGATGTGTTTGCAAAGTTTTGATAAAATTAAATGGAGTACCAACATAGGTATCTAAAAAAGGTTGATTTTCATTAATTTTGCTATAAACCTCTGTCTAAATATCTTTTTGTCTGAATTAATTGGTCAGCAAAAAATTTTTTATTTGTTCCTGCTATGAAAGTTCTGAGTGAAAATATTGAACGAAACTGACTACCACATTTGCAGGCCTCGCAGTGCTCCTATATTTCCTGTACTTCCTATATATTTATGAAACCACCTATTTTTCTTTTCCTATATTTTTTAATTGTCGCTCAATATTTCCTATATTTTAGTTTTGACTACTTCCGAATGTCTGGATTGAATGCGCAGTATCTATATATTAATTTGAAACGTGTTGTGTCTGTATCCACTAAATTGAGAGAACGGTTAGGTGTAAAAATTTGGTTGAGGTGTATCATCAAAAGAGAAAAATTTTAAAAAAGTCAAACGGTTCCTCCCCTGGGGGGCAGAGGTTAAGAACATGTTTGCGAGCTTAACTCAGCTCCAAATTACTTCATGGTGAATAAGTTGTACATGAGGGCACTAGACTCACATACTAAAAAATCAATTTCTGCGATTTTGGAATTTTCGATTTTAAAGGGGGAAAGTAGATTTGGGGGGCGGAAAGGGAAAAATTAGTTTGAGAGGGAAATCCATTCTAAACCCACACATATAGCACCTCATTTTAAAGGTCTTGAAATTTCATGAAGATTGGGGATGTTTGTATACAATATAGTGCACCCCCTGGTGGTGAAAAATGGAACTAGGTGATTTTGTAGTAGACCCTACCATGTTACACCTTAATTTAAAGGTCTTAGTATTTCCTGACTGTTGGTGATGTTCATACAGAACACACTCTGCCCCCTGGTGGTGGAAAGTACAACTAAAGGATTTTGCAGTTGACACCACCATGGGACACCTTATTTGAAAAGTCTTGGAAATTCAAGGCAATTGGTGATGTTCGTATACAACATACTGCACCCACTGGTGGAGGAAAGTGAATTTTGCGTAGCATGCCTGCTATATGGTGCCACAGCCACAGGCAGCAGAAACACGAGTCAAAAGTTCGTTTGGTTCAAAGTTAATTTTTGAGAATTTTTTCATGTTATTAGCGGCCCGCATATACACTGCCACAGGAACTGGGGTCACAAGGCAGAGTTTCGTTTGGTTCAAGGTAATTTTTTTGTTATTGCTAATTATTTTTTTCGCTATGCTTTTATTTAAAAATAGAAATTCAAACAAAATCGAATTAAAGATATAAAATACAAACTTAAGGTTCATTTCTATTTATAAGGATTTTTCCGAATTTCTTTTTTTAAGTGAAATGTCATAAATTATATAATATGTTTTAACTTGAAATATATTTAAATAATGATGCAATGATTTTTGAAACATTACAGTCAATAAAATGACCGTCGAATTTGACGGGTTCCAGCTAGTTAATCTTTAAATTTAATTTTCATAATTTCTTATTTTTTACACTTTCCCACAAGATTGAGAAATAATATCAATGTTGCCAAATTTACAGACTTTTTTATTCAATACCTACCACTAAATTTTAATTGTAACGGTTGCCTAATCACTTTATAGATTGATTGTCTATTATGTGTATCAAATATTACTTCTCAAAATTATTGGTGGTTATTGAATAAAAAAGTGCTTAAATTTAGCAACATAATAATACATAAATTAAAAATTATTATTATTTTTTTTTCAATTAAATGAACTTCAATTCAACAAAAATAGATAAAATATATGCATGCATAAAATCAGCTCAATTGGATGGTAGGAAATGGGTTACAATTCGATTACAAATTCTGAACTGGAGTTAGGAGTACAGGGTCCACAGACCTTCTCATCTAACAAGGAAGGTATGCACACGGGCACTCCCAAAAAATTTTCAAATTTCGTAAGAATCTACTCACCTAACTATACCTAATTATAAAAAAATATTGGTCTAATTTAATTATTATGTTTATTATGTATTTTAACAAATATTGAAACTTTTATTAATTGGCGATTTATCGCTCTTTTGGCTATACAATGAATTTAAAAGACATTTTTTATTATCCAGAAAAATGTTATACAATATCACTTAGAAAGACAATTATGCATTTGGGCACAGTTTAAAGGGTTTAAAAACAATATTTTTTCGAACTCATTTATTTTGAGGAATAAGAAACTTTGCTTGTTAAACTCATTATACTCCTCAAAACAGTCTATCAAAAACAAAAATTTAATGCATAGAAAAGATATAAGAAATACCTTACAATGATTACCTTTAATTTTACTTCATACAGACAAAAAAAAAAAAAAAAAAAATGTAAATTCTCTTTAGAATTTAAATGCAGATAAACATAATGCAGGGAGGAATTAGAATGTCTCACTAATCCTTTTAGTTTCATATTCTTTTAAAATCTCTTTATTTTATTTATTTATTTATTTTTTTTTTGGTTGAATTTCCTCCTCTGAAACTTCCGTAAGTTCCATATTCTTTTCTATATAGTCTTATATAACATCCATACGACATTAAAAGTGTTTATAAGTATGACTTTAGCCAATAAATTAAGAAAGTCAACCTTATTACCATGTTTCTATTAACTTCGATTCTTGTTTGTTTGTCCAGTACAAATCCTGCAATCGATTTTTAACTAACTCCCCGACTAGCTAGATATTTGAAATTTTCAGGACAGCTCACAACACGGTGACAATACATTTTTCTAATAATTTTAGTCAACTAGTTCAGGTCCCGCTGCCTTCGGCAGCACTTATATGATTCATCAGAAAATTTATTTAACTAACTTCCCGACTAGCTAGACATTTGAAACTTTCAGAATAGTTCAGAACACGGTAAAAATGCATTTTTTTTAATACGTTTAGCCAACTGTTTCGGGTTCCTGCTGCCTTCGGCAGCGTTATCAGTATAAAGCTTGCAATCAATTTTTCACTACTTTTCCGACTAGCAAGACCTTTGAAACTTTCAGGCTAGCTCAAAACACGGTGACAATACATTTTTTAAATACTTTCAGTCTGTTTAAGGTCCTGTTTAAGGTTTCAGTCTGTTTAAGGTTTCAAACTGTTTAAGGTCCCTACTGCCTTCAGCAGCCAGTGCCGGCCCGAGCAAATTTGGCGCCCTAGGCGAAAAATTTTCGTGGCGCCCCATTAAAACAATTTTTTTTTAAATGCAAGACACGCAGACAATTATACACATACAAATACTGTAATAAATAATCAACTAATTATTTTTATTACATATTGCATATTATTGTTTTTTCGGCGCTACTTTTAGCGGTAATAGAAACAATATCCTTCAAATGCATTGTTTTTTTTAGCTTCATCTTGAGCTGTTGATAATAGTGATAGTCCTACAAATCGTTCTAACGTCACTATAGAACGCTAGTAAGTTTTTATTAATTTCAATTATATGAAGCTGAGTTCTCCACTGGCTACAGACACAGGAAGTGTCAGAACAATTTTATTGCTGTTACTAAATTCAATATGCTATGTACTAGTTCGTTTTCACAAAAATTATTCAAAACTTCCTGTAGTGTACTTTCATCAACATCCTTAGAGTCTCCTTGAGTCAGATATTTTCCTAATCTTCCTCATAATTTCAAAATCACTTTGAAAGTCTCACAACCGTTAGAAAGGCATCAGAAAACACGATTTATCTTTTTGGTCTGTTTGAACTTCTCATCATTCGAATTTCTTGCTGTATCAAGAAATGAAACATAAAAATTAACCTTAAAATGATGTTTAGCCTTACTTGTTGATTTATCAGCTGACTGCATAATTAAACTTTTTTTTTTCATTTTTCGAAATCGGGCTGGCTCTGACTCCGATGGGAATGATACCGCAGTATTAATTTCTTCTGAAAATGCCTCTTGTTTATCAAATCCGAAATCACTTTTACAGTTTCCAAGAAAAAAAAAATTGTTTTTAGTAGTGCATTAGTAGTGGAGTTTGGGTCACATTTTCACCATTGGCGCGTCGTCTTTTGTTATGTACGGTTGAAAACTTTTTTCACTTATTTTATAATAGGAAATTAACATTTTTTATACATGATCTGGCTTGTGTTCGTCGAGAATGGACAACTAGAACGAGGCGGAGATTTCAATGTTTGTGGAAAAAAGTTGTGCTATGATAGGCTACATTCCACTGTTTGTGGGTCAAAAGAAGACTCCTACAGGTTAAATAAAAGAAAATCGTCAAAACTTTGAATGACGTCAGAGAGTCATGTCGTCTATTCGCAGCAGATTACCCATAGAATTTTCTCACATTGCAAGGATACATAAACTCAAAGTGAAACCAGAAGCATTTTCCATGTTCTGTTTATCAAAGCCCCAATCTTTATTTCTTTCATATCAAACTATTGTTTATTTACTAATTATTTTGGAAGATGAAGCAAAATTTTTGCTTATTCAGATTCACGTGGAAAAATCTTTTGTTTTTTCAAATTATTATCCTGATAGTGTTTCTTTAGGATTCGGACGAAAATAACTTTCCAAATGAGCCTAATTTGCTTTGCTAATGATATTTTTTCTCTAATTTTCTCTTACAAAATTGTACTCCAATTTTTTTTTTTTTTTTTTTTTCTGTTAACAGCTAGTCTCAAGTATCAACTGTACTGAAAACGAAATTTCACATTTTATTACTAAGTTGAGCTTCTAGAAAAAGAAATTATAACAGAATCACTTTGTAAAATTCCAAAAAGCCACCACGCATAGACCCTACAAAGTCACCTAGTCTAAAGAGCTAAAACTTCTTTCTAGTTAGAGCTAGCTTTTTTCAAATCTTTTTATTATTATTATTATTTTCTTTTTATGTCAGTTCAAAATTATAAAAAACATGATGCACAATTTAGACCCTTGAATGGAAAATCAAAACTTTATAGTTCCAATAACGTACAGCCCCATTAAATAATGACTCGGTGACTTTTAGATATAGTGTAAAGCTGTTAACAATTAGATGAACAGATTTAATGACGGACTGTTTTCAAAACTCAATTCAACGTTGTAAGTTTTTGAAATAAATAGATCGTTATTATGGTAAAATCAAGCCAGTTGTTTGTGACTCTTTCTCTAGCGCTTCTCATTAAATAAATTAGATTGACTTTGATGCCCTGAAAAGTCAATTCGAGGATTATCCATTTACTTCATATTTTTACACGTCCAATTGAAAACACGCCAAGAAAAACTCAGTAAATGTTTCCAAGTCATAGCAGCAGACTTGTACTTTTAGTCCTTTCTAGACAAAGATTGTAAGTGTTTAAAATTTTCACACAACATGAGTGCTGTGTTTCCAAGACTACATTTTATCTATTCTAAAGTGCCATTAGATAGTAATAAATAAAATGATCTTGTTGTCTGGATTGTGCCGCCCTCTAGATTTGAGCACCCTAGGCCATCGCCTAGTTTGCCTATATGGTCGAGCCGGCCCTGTCAGCAGCCTTTATATGATTCAACAGAAAATTTATTTAACTAACTTCCTGACTAGCTAGACATTTTAAACTTTCAGAATAGTTCAGAATACAGCGAAAATGCATTTTTTAAATATTTTTATAACCAACTGCTCCGAGTTCCTTCTGCCTTCGACAGCGTTAACAGTACAAAGCTTGCAATCAATTTTTCACTAACTTCCCGACTAGCTAGATATTTGAAATTTTAAGGACAGCTCACAACACGGTGACAATACATTTTTCTAGTAATTTTAGTCAACTATTTCAGGTTCCGCTGCCTTTGGCAGCACTTATATGATTGGACAGAAAATTTATTTAACTAACTTCCCGAATAGCTAGACATTTGAAACTTTCAGAATAGTTCAGAACACGGTGAAAATGCATTTTTAAATACCTTTAGCTAACTGTTTCGAGTTCCTGCTGCCTTCAGCAGCGTTATCAGTGCAAAGCTTGCAATCAATTTTTCACTAACTTTCCGACTAGCTAGACATTTGAAACTTTCAGGCTAGATCAAAACATGGTGAGAATACATTTTTTTAATACTTTCAGTCAACTGTTTCAGGTTCCTACAGCCTTTGGCAGTGTTTATATGATTAATTCAACTAACAGAAAATTTATTTAACTAACTTCCCAACTAGCTAGACATTTTAAACTTTCAGAATAGTTCAGAACACGGCGAAAATGCATTTTTTAAATATTTGTAACCAACTGCTTCTAGTTCCAGTCATCAACAATATTAACAAATTATACTGATTAAAAGCATTCTGTTCTCTTAATGTTTGTGGTTCAGAGTCAAAGTTGCTCTAATTTATATTTGAATCATTTAATGAAAAGCTGAAAGCAAAAATTCTTTTAAAAAATACTTTAAATTAAGTAGATGATATGTATCTGATTTTGCATTATATTAAAAACAAATCAAATCATGCATACCGATTTTTTTTTTATTATTATTATTAGTTTACTTAATCAAAGAATAAAGGATTTCCAAAGTTCAGTGTAAAAGCTTCCTAAACTGTCTCCAAAATATTGTAATTGGCATGCAATATGCAACATTATTTAAATAATTTCGCTATATCCAGTAATTTTGGGCTGAAATTTTTTTTCATTTCTGTTATTTCTGGGTATATAGATTTCTGTATGATGATAATTGTAACATTTCATGGAAGTATACCTTCCTTGAAAGTGTGTTACTATTTGAACAGGAAATGTTATCTGAATTACATATGCATACGAAATTTCAACTCAATTTGATGATAGGAAGTAGGTTAATATTCAAAATGGAATTTTCAACAAATTGGGGGCATAGGTAACCCAGGTCCTCCTCAAAGTCTGTTACTGTTTGAGTATATATTGTTATCAGAGTTATACATGCATGCAACATTTCAGCATAATCAGATGATAGGAAAAGAGTAAAAATTCAAATTTTAGGTTTGACCGACACGCATAAATAAACATACCAAGCTAAATAAAAGCGTGTGAAAAGTTATGATTGGAAAGATATCAAATTTTACATATATATGCTATATGTAAGGACTTTTATTCTCTGAAGCTTAGTTTTGATAATGTAACAAAAATATATTATTTTATAATATTATCAGTTTAAAAAATAATAATAATTAAATATTTTCAAAACTGCATGAAACTTTTATTTTTTAATCCGATAAATTTAAATTTGAGTTTTATAGAGTAAAGGCAATAGCTTTAATTTGATATAAGAATATAGGTTCTACTTATATATTTAAAAAATATCTTGTGAGAAACAGAAAGTAATATTATTATGTATTGACATTTTATGCTATTTAAATATATGTAATATATATATTAAATAGTATAAAATGTCAATACATATAATTAACTTGGCACATAGCGCCATGTGTTTCCTTCTGAAGAATGTACAAGAGTCTATTCTATTTTTACTGGTAAAAGGTCCATTCCCTCTCAGACTTTATTTCTCACTGCTTTTTTAATCTCATCCATCCACATCTTTTGTGATCTTCTTTGTATCCTTTTTAGATTTGTTTTGTAATTAAATAGAATTTTGGGTAGTTCAACCACCCTTTATATATGACCATACCGGATTAGTTGCTTTGGATTTTTTTGTTCCCTTTATTTTTATTTTGAAATCTTTCTATTCCAGACGACATAGAATTTCATTGCATTCTGCCTCCATAATTCTCCATTTTAAAAATATATTTATTTCATTTCGAAATCATGTACATTAGGGAACCAATTATCTGGAATGGTTTTGACAAGACTATTCTGGATAACTGGTTGCCTCATTAATCAGAACTTTAGAATGCATATGGTTCTCATTTAAAATATATATTTTATAATATTTTTATCAATTAAACAAATTTGAATATCTAATTAACCCAATTTTTTTTTTTTTTTTTTTTTAATAAATGTACTAAAATAATTTTTAATCAAGATAAGTTATCAATCAAAATTTAAAATATAAAAATAAAAAAATCTTCGCAACTTATTAACTTTACATAAAAATCAAAATCTGCCCATATCCAAATGAATGAATCCAAGTAACCATGATTAGTGAATGATTTTAAAACATTGAATATTACTAAGGATTAGAAAATTATATATATTTTAAAAACTTCTTTACACACCATGAATTTTAAGCCAGCATAACCGGTTTCGAAAGGATGTAGCCTTTCTTCATCAGGTGCAAAAGAACACATGCTACTGCCTTGGAGGCAAAAGCATTAAAATTTATGGTGTGTAAAGAAGTTTTTAAAATATATATATTGATCGTACACCAGTTTTGAATTTTGTTTTGGTGATTAGAAAATTAATCAGACTTTTCTTTTTATTTCTTATGAAAATTCATGTTTTTTTATGTCCATGAAAGTGCAAAATATTCATAAATGTTTAAAGGTTATTTGATTTTAATTTTACCCCCCACCCCTAATAAAAAATAATAATAATAATAATTAAATAAATAAATTCAGTACAGGACCAATTATCTGCATTTCACCCAACCCTTTCCAGATAAATAAATTTGTCTGTTTTATGATATCGCGTAGTGGCGCCATCTATCGACATTTTTAAGAACTAAAAGCTATCTCTTCAGCTTGCATTGTACTATTTAAAACAGGTTATAGGAAACAACAATATGTTATGACAGATAATTATGCATTATATTTACACTTTAAAAAATATATAATGGGGAAAAAAGGGGGGGGGGATACATCCATTATCTGAATCAGCTATAATATAGAAATAATAAAACATTTAGAATTTGAAAAATGATCTTTAACTTATACCCCCTAGCAAATAAATACTTCTTTTACTTTTAATTGTTTCAGATTACAATTCTAAACCATTAGTATTTAAAAAATAAATAAATAAAATAAAAATGCTTCTGTATTTTTTTTTTTTTTTTTAAGCATACATTGGGAGTTAATTGTTTGAAAATATAATTCTGGATAACTGGATTCCGGATAAACAGTTCCATACTGTGCTATGTTGCGCAAGAGCACAAGTTACTTCATTTTAAAATGAGCAAAAGTTTTTGATTCATAATGAACCGGAAAGCATGTCAAAATATACAATTTTTTATTTCAAAAGGTACTTACTCCACTTAATAATACAATGATAATATTATACACTTAGTACATTTTCCCTACAGTTGAAAACATGGTGATATATTTACCTTATCCTAATTTTCTGCTAGTTTTGCATTTTAGTTTTCATAGATTTTCATGTTATTTCCTAATCCAATAATGCTCATAAACACATGCTTATGCAAAATATTGTCCTATTCTGTCATGTTATGAAACTTTTTAACTTTGAATAACTTATGAAGTTTTCAAAATAATATTTAAAAACTAATCTGACTACTTTACAATGAAAATAATCTTCATAATGCACATTTATGCAAAATTTTGCTCTATACATCATGTTAATCTTAAATTTAAAAAAAAAAAAAAGAAAAAAGAAACTTATGACACTTTCAAAAAAGAATGTTGAAATTCAAATCAGTTTTAGCCAGTATTATAAATGTTTTTTTAAATTTGGTTTGCTTTCTTTATGATAATTCATTTTTAGATAATGTCTACTTAAACTAAGTTACAAACTGATTAACCTATAAATGGACACAGCAAAACTTATCATACTACTGATTTAGTGATTTTCAGATTTCTCAAACACTGAAATATGTAAAAACATTAATTTAAAAAAAAAAGAAAGAAAGAGTACAGAATTTTTATAAATAGCAAAACTTATCATACTGTTCATTCACTGATTTGAGTCCTAAATAAACAAAGATGATTCTATTCATAAACAGTGGCGGCTCGTGGCAGGAGCTGCAGAGCTGCAGCCCCCCCAGAAATATTCGAAAAAATTATTTTATCAACTTTCAAAATATTTTGAAAATAAATATTATTATATTGTATAGTATTATGCATATAGAAAAGCAGATTACTTCGTTATCATGAAAAAATATTAAAAAATCTGAGAAAAGTTCACCATTTTTAAACGTAATAGCACCTCGAAAATTCGTAAAGGGACTGCTCATTCGTGCAGCTCCCGAAAAAAGGGATTTCTTTAGGGAAAGAACAGTTACAACCGCCCCTACTCGTTTTCCCCACCAGTTTCGACCATTTGGTTGGAGCTGCGGCCGGTGCAGCTCCAATCTGATTAGGGATTTCGGTGATGCTCGAAAAGAACAATTTCCCTTTGTAATCTACGTTTTTTCTTCACAGTTTTTAATGCGGTAGTCGCTGTGTTTGATGATTATTTATGTATGAGAGGTAAAAAAATTTAGCATGAAGATTATTCACGATTATATGAGAAAATAGAAGTCATTTTTATTTATTTTTAAACAGTTTTTTATTTTATATTACATGGAAATTTTGCACGGTTTTTCGGTTTCTTGCTTTGCCAATGGCAGAAACGTTGAATAGACAGAATCTCAATTTTTATATAAATTTTGCCTTAAACATAATATTTAAAATTTATCAGGTGTTTATTCGTTTTGTTGATAAGGTTATTATTATAATTATAATTATTATTATTATTTTTTTTTTTTTTAACTTGTATTTTAGTCACTAACGTTTTTCTATTTTGATGAGAAATATTAGCAGTCGAACCTTCCTTAAAAACACGAGATTACTAAATTTTTAATATCTGACATTTTCGTACAACGAAGTTAGAAAGCATTTATAACTTCGTTTCATGTCTTTCTATTTGAGTGAGAACTTTCAGAAATATGCTCGGAAATTTAAGCATTTTAATATCCGTTTTTTAGATTGACCCCACTATTTTTCCTATTAAAAATGGGGTATGTTCCGTTTACAGTTCATTTAGAGGAATGCACAAAAATTTCTTACACATTACACTTTATAAGAAAATAAATTTAAATACATTTTAGCAGTGCTATTCTGTTGCAGAATCTAGGAAATTTATATAAATTATTCTAATGCATAACAAACTTATCGATTTAGAAAATGTTGTATTTTTCATTTATACTTCTTTTACGAGGACACACAAAACATCCAGAATGCACTGATGGCTTAGATAATATTACAAACCAAATTAAACTGATATATACTATTCAAGACTTTTTAAATATATCAAAAGAAAATAGTGTTTTAACATTTGTAGATATATATATATACGAGGGTGAATCAAATATAAACGAGACTTTTGGACCTGCGCGCGCAATAGTGATGGAAGAACGTTCCGCTGTTATTGGCTGTTAGGTTGGTTTGTCAGGAGTGGGGTAAGCACGTGACTCATCATCATAGACTCACTCAGTGTCCATCGTTACGATGTCCGAGCAGGAGGTACCTCCCTCTATTGCGCAACGTATTGTTATCAAGTTTTTAGCTGCAGAAGGTGTAAAACCGGCCGAAATCTTGAGAAGATTGACTGCACAGTTCGGGGAAGAGACGCTGTCGCGAGCTAGAGCGTTTGCTTGGCATAAACAGTTCGTGGAGGTCCGTGAACGTGTTGAAAATGAGAGCCATGACCGCAGACCCCGCACCAGCATCACAGCGGGCAACATCGACAGTGTTCGTCAACTTGTTGAAGGTGATAGGCGTCTAACAACTTCGGATATTGCAATTAAGATGAGACCTTCCGATGAGAAAAGTGATTCTCCTCCATGACAATGCTCGCCCCCATACAGCAGCCCTGACCGTACAAAAATTGGAGCAACTGGGTTGGGAGACACTGGAACACCCTCCATACAGTCCAGACCTGTCTCCCTGCGACTTCCATGTCTTTGGTCCTCTCAAGGAAGCTTTGGGAGGGCAAAAATTCCACAGCGATAATGAAGTTGAAGCATATGTGCGCAATTGGCTACAAACACGACCTGACTCTTTTTACCTGGAAGGAATTAAAAAATTACCTATACGCTGGGAAAAATGTGTTTCTAAATCAGGAGATTATGTAGAAAAATAAACTATGATTGTTTGTGCGTTTAAAATCAAAATAAATATTTTAAAAAATAAGTCTTGTTTATATTTGATTCACCCTCGTATATATTTTATTTTAAATACACGGCAATACAGAAGATATCGGATACGTTACTGACTATGTGCAGCAAATTTTGGAAATTCATTTTTAATTATACTAAGGTTTCATATCTAAATGAAATTTTAGTTTACTGTACCATGTGTGTAAAGTTCGCATTAAAAAATAATAATAATAATAATAATAATAATAAAATGTTCGTAATGTTAGACAAGCATTTCATAATCTATATGATGTGCAAGATTTTAAGTCAATGTTAACTCTTTTAATTAATATTTCAAAGGATGTTCTAAATAAATTAATGAAACGCATCATTATAATTGCACTTTTAAGATACGAGCATTACATTACTATAATGTTCTGAGGTCTCCTGAGCTCATTTTTGCTATTTTTACAGTGTTATACGTATGGTGTGAGTAAGTGTGAGTGAGTATCCAAACATCTAAATGCTTGGTTCGATTGAACTGAAAGCTGGTAGGTATGTGAAAGGTCACCATCAAACGAGCTGTATAGAATTTGATGGATGTGAGACTTATAGTTCTGTTACAAGGACACAAAGAAAAATTCCTTGTTTTGATTAATGGACTTAAATTTATGAAGTGCGATTGCGCCTAAATGTTTTATCCAATTGAGCTAAAAATTGGTAGGTAGGTTATAGGTAATCGTCACGCAATTTGTATAGTTTTGATGAGTACAGGACTTATAAATTTTTTTACAGAGACACAAAAAGAAATTCTTTATCATTATGGACAATAGATTCGAATTATTTGCAGTTATTATCGCAAGAACTGTACAGATCTACATAAGTATGTAATCAAACTATTTATTATTATTTTTATATAAATCATTGTGTGTATCATTTAATGAGCAAAAGTTGATTTACAATCATGTATGGATACTTCGCACCGTCTTGGAGAAAATAATAGCATGCAGATGAAAAATATTTTGTTGGGGGGAAATTGATTATCATTAATAAATAAAGTTAACAAAATAAAATCTCCAGATTTTTTTTTTCTTTTGTAATGAATGTCCAATAAATAATATAAAATTTTAAATCGATGCTGTATCCTGTATTACTCTGCTTCTTGCTCAGTCTGCGCATATAAAACCCGAAGCCCCCGAGTAAAACAGATTATTTAGAAAATAATTTTCGTTTTTTTTTTCAAATCTTACATAGACATGCAGCCCCCCTGTAAAGGAATCTCACGAGCCGCTACTGTTCATAAAATAGAAGTATTTTCTTTTCTTCCTTTAACAACTTGAATCTCAGAACTTGCAGTGTGATGGGAAATTAAAGCCAGTGTCATAGTGGTTATTTTAAAACAATTTTAGAAGCAGATAAATAAAAAATTGTTAATAATTCCCTAATAATAGTCAATTATGATTACATATAAATCAAATTCAAAGAAAAATTAGCAAAGATCATTCATCTCCAAGATCGTAACTAGGAAAAATTTTTGGACAGGGTTCAAGTTTTAGTACATAGTACATGTGTTAAAATAATATAAAACTTAATAATTTTCCGCAAATTTTCAAATTTTTTTTTTTTTTTTTTGGGGGGGGGGGGACACTCAACCCTCCCTCCCCCCCCTCCCCATCAACTACAGCTTTGTTCATCTCTTTTGAACTCAAATAAGAATACATGAAATATTTATTGATTAAAATTATTAACATTTTTGATTAAAATTATTATAATTATCAGATGATTAATCAAAAGTTTCTTTTACACTCAAGATGTATGTATGTGGGTTAATGCCACATATCAGTCAGACACATTCTTCTCCCTTCCTATATAATTCTATCTGGTTTTTATTGCTTTGTTTTATGGTATCTCATTGAAAAATGAAATTTTTAAAATTCTGTTTTTAGAACCCCACATTTTAAACATGTCTTTTATCTCAACGAACAACAACAACAAAAAAATAAATACATTTAAATGTTTCTTTACAAGAATGAAAATTAGAGCCTTTAGTTTACTTAATAAAATATTTAAATTTAGAAAATAAAAAAATAAGGAAAAGGTTTCATAGGATTACATTGGAAGGATGAAAGAGTACATTTGACAGTTGCACAGCCTTAAGGCCAATTGTTTACATGAGTAACCTAGGCCAGGGCAAAATAACATGTGCAAAGGAATCCTAGACTCTATTCATAGGAGTTATAGAGAAAATCATGGGTAAACACTAAATGACTGTAACATGATCTGGGTTCGAACCTAAAACCTCCAACTTACCAGTTTTAAGAGCAGAACTTATTTGCAACTTACATCACCAATATTCTGTGAAAGGAGAAATGTATGAACAATATTTAATAATCATTTGCACAATGATTAGAATTTCAACTTTTTCCTAAATGATATTCATTTATTTCAGTGTGTGAAATTTTATAAACTAAAATTTTTGGTTTGAATATGCTGAGTTCAAACAAAGTTTAATTTATTTGTTTACTTCCTCAGGTTTTAATCAAAATTCCTTCACTTATATAGATTTCAATCAAAATTTCATGACATTTTCCAGACTCTCATAGTACTTTAATATTTCCTGATTTTATTTTTAATTATACTCTAACAACATTTTTTGTTTGTAGAAATTACATTAGCAAGTTGTTACATTTTAATGCAAGAAAATATTAAACAATGGCATCAAAGCAGAAAATTCCCACTAACAATTTTAAGTAAATGAAAAATTAAAAAAAATTCTTTCTCTAGAGGGGGGAAAAAAATCTAATATTTTTGTGGCAGAATAATCATATTTTTTTATTTTGAAACTGCAGAATATTTTACTGGAAAAAAAAAAAAAAAAGTTTGAGGAAATGAATTTTAGGAATTAGTCTTTTCAGTTCAAAATAATATATTTGATTAAAACCACATTCTACTTAGAGAGAGAGAGATGGTGTTGAGGTTAAGGCTTATTGTCAGCAAAAGGGCCTTAGGCCAGGGAAGTGTGTCTTGAATGGAAGCCTTTCTAAGGGGGGGCCTAACCTATATTTACGCGAGTTTCGGAGAAAACCAAGGAAAATTCCGAACGGCTAGCCGACGAGCGTGACCTAGGATCGAATCTGACACTTCCCGTCTAACAGCTTTGAGCGCGAAAATGCGCGAAAAAGGTGTGTGTGTGTGGGGGGGGGGGGGCAAAGAGAGAGAGAGAAAGAAAAGAAGGTAAAAATAGAGGGTGTTCAAAAAACATTGACCTCGTTTACTAATTCATAACTATATATCTTAGTCATATAAAAATTACAAAGTTACATTAAAAAAGGTTAAAAAAATTTATATACAAAATTTAAGCGGCAATCTCAAGGGGAAAAAGTTTATATATATGGGCCTGATAAAATGATAATAAATAAAACAAAATATTTCAATTTGTGAAAATGCACCATACACTAATCTGGTGATATATAAAATTTCAGCATTGTATCATAGTTGAGGCCAGTGTCTTTCAAATGCCATGCACTCAGTGAACATTCTCACTTGGACATTGCTTTTTAAAAAACAGTCTGTGTTGCTTTAAAATTTAATTTTATTTTTTAAGATGTTGCATTTACGAGAGTTGTTTTAAATCCGATACGAAAATTATCAAAAAGTCGCTAAAATAACTTATTTATTTCTTTTTCATGATTAAAAACTAGATATTAAAAAACGCCCCTCCCCGCCCCCACCCCCTCTATTTCTCGCTCTATCGCCGCCATCGAAATCGGGTGTAAAATTTATTTTTAATTTTTCAAATTGCTTACTTTGGGATATGCATTTGACCATTAAAAAAAAAAAGTATTTTCTTTATTTATTTATCGTAAACGCATAAAAATTATGATATTTCTCAATTTCTCGCTACGACAAAAGAAAATCGTGTCAAAGTGAGCAGCTTGAGTCAATTTAGCGCTAGGAAGTATTACCACCAATGACTAAACGGAAGTATTACCATCAATGACTGTTGCATTCCGGCGTGCATCCGGAAATGAAGATTTCTATTCAACATGGCCGCCCAGGTTCTAAGAAAAAATTGGGGTTGGCCTAACTTTAAAAACTGACAGCCATTAGCTCCAATCAGTGAATAGTAGAATTCCCCTATTAGTTGAAAAATTATCTTCTTGACTACCTAATTATTTTGACACTTCCTCTCCTAGCTGTGGGGTGACAGAGGTGATAAGAGACAGTTTCCCACCTGTATTCAATTATCTACAAGAACGCCGCTAAAAAAATATACAAACTATCCCATCGCTCAGTGAAATATTTTGTGAAACGTAAATCACTAAAATAGATAGATTTAAGATTTAAATTCTAATGTCAAGAAATTTAATCTTAATGAATAAATGAGAATTCTTTACACAAAATGTTTCGGAACAGAAGAAAATATTATTTTTTTTAATTATAAATACATGCATAAAATATATGAATATTATAAAAAAAATTTTATTGAATTATTTATACTACATATATAGTTTCAAACAGTACATAAAATAGCTCTCTCTCTTGTCGAAAGATTCAAACCCACGGTAGTGTGTTTTAAAAAATAGTGGTTGATTTTTTTTTTTTTTTTTTTTTTTTTTTTTTTTTTTAAGTTTTAATAGGAAATATGTTTACTCAAAAGTTTTTTTTTCTAATTCTAACTATTTACTGTCTTTCACGTATACACAGGGTAAAGAAAGTATTGTTTTTGGGTCAAATTTTCGAAATTGAGTTTTTTTTTTTCTTTATTATATAATTATACGTTTTGAAATCCTCTGAATTGGAAAATGTTTTTAGCGGTTGGTTTGTGTGTGTATCTGTCTGTTATCAGCATATATCAAGAACAAATAATAGCAGAAAGTCCAAACTTGGTATTTTAAATGGGTTTCATATAAATATGCTACACTAAATTTTTTCCTTGAGACAAAGCAAATGGTTCACGTACAGGAATATCCAAGAGAATTCAAATACATGATGTTTATGGAGTTCAAAGTTCAAATAAATTATGTTCTGATAAGTACAATTTAACAGTATTTAGATATATTGAGGCTATACTTGGAAATTGCTGGAATTATAACTAATTTTGTGTTAGAAGTTTTTTAAGTAAGAATAAATTTAAATACACAACATTGTTTATCGACAATATGCAGAGCTACCCAAAAGTTTTTTTTTAATTCTAACTATTTACTTTCTTTCACAAAGAAAGTATTGTTTTTGGGTCAAATTTTCGAAATTGAGTTTTTTTTTTTCTTTATTATATAATTATACGTTTTGAAATCCTCTGAATTGGAAAATGTTTTTAGCGGTTGGTTTGTGTGTGTATCTGTCTGTTATCAGCATATATCAAGAACAAATAACAGCAGAAAGTCCAAACTTGGTATTTTAAATGGGTTTCATATAAATATGCTACACTAAATTTTTTCCTTGAGGCAAAGCAAATGGTTCACGTACAGGAATATCCAAGAGAATTCAAATACATGATGTTTATGGGGTTCAAAGTTCAAATAAATTATGTTCTGATAAGTACAATTTAACAGTATTTGGATATATTGAGGCTATACTTGGAAATTGCTGGAATTATAACTAATTTTGTGTTAAAAGTTTTTCAAGTAAGAATAAATTTAAATACACAACATTGTTTATCGACAATATTCAGAACTACCCAAAATTAAGCTAAACGCTCTTTTGTATTGAACGTAATTGATGGAAGTGCTTTGCTATATTTTATTATGCCGACGAACACTTGCTCACGAAGCAAAATTAATTTTTCATATCCATACTGTATGTAAACGAATTACTTTTAGTAGTTTTATTCTCAACTCTAGTTTTTTTTTTTTTTTTTTTTCTTTTCATAATATCACATTTTGAGGTTCCCTGATTATAAAAGTCCATTATTTAGCGGTTGATCTGTATATATATCTGTTATCAGAATAACATAAAAACAGATAATGCAGGAAATTCAAAAGTGGTATTTTGAAGTTCGTATTAGGTTGCCACTTAAAATTTTGAGCAAGGTTGTCAAGTTTGAAGTCAAATTAGTAACAGCCTTGATTATTATTCATTTGTTTATTTTTACAATTATGCATTATAAATAAGTGGGTTTGATGGAGGTGGGGAGTATCCCTCTTACAAAGAAATACATGTGAAATAAAACTGTTCCATATGTTCTAAAAATGTTCCGCAATTTTAGATTCTTTTTTAAGTACATTATTTTTATTATCTTATGCTATTGATCTTAAAACTTAATATGCAATATATATATATATATATATATATATATATATATATATATATATATAATGAAAACCTTTTTAAAATTTTCAGTAAATATTCAATATAATTTTCTTTCATTATTTTATTACAATATGACATTTTTCTGTTCCTCCCTTAAAATTTTAGTCTTGAGTCTAAACAGTTTTAAGATTTAATTAAGTAGAGTTACAGTTCAAGGAAAAATTTTATTTATTTATTTATTTATTTTTGGGTCTAATTTTAATATAATTTTCGAATTTTGATGGAATATAATCCGACACACGCAGAGCTGCAAATACTTTAATTAAGAAAACGTTAAAAATTAAAAAGTAAAATAATACATTCATTTCCTGATATTTTAACTGTGGATCTATGATAAATAACACCCGTGAAGTTGGAATATTTATAAGGCTTTTAGTTTAGAACCTCATCCCCCACCGCCCTTATTATTTCCCAAAATAATTTACATCTCTGCAGAAAGGAAAAGCAATAAATTATAAAACATTTAGGATAACAAAACAACTTGCAACTTTAAGTAAAATCAATCCTATGCAGGATAAAGGTCCCCTCCTAGGTGATTCTAAACTGCCCTGTTTTCTGCAATTCTAAATTCTGCTCTTCCAAACTTCATAATTTCATCGCTCCAACGGCACTATTATATATTTCCTAACCCATAGTTTTATTTTTCATTCCTTTATTTAATTATTTTTAACAAATTATTATTATTTTAAAGTTATGTCCAGACATTACAATTTACAATTTTTTAAAGTCATAAAATTAGTTAATAATAAAAAAAAAAAAAGATCTTTATGATATTAAAGAAAAAACTTCAAATCAGACTCTTTCTACCGTCTATGTCTCTATGATGGGTTGGTTTGTCTGCTGTTTGACACTGATATAACAAACAAAATCAAATTTGTCAAATCAAATCAAAAATATTTTATCAATTTCACCCACGATAGCTAATTCTTTTAGCACAAAAATGCTGGAAAATCTTTCTTTATCTATGCATATTTTTAATTTATTTTAGTAACTTCCTTTTATATAAAAATCAACCTCTGACTCTTTTTTTTTTACAATATATATAAATGTCATAGTAATGGGGAAAATGTTTTATAAATTATGAGTGATGCATGGGTTCTGAAACAGAATTTTTTTTGTTTAATCTGTCTCTCTTCCCCCCCCCCCTCCCCTTCCCCTCGTAAAAACAAAAATTTTTTGCTATTGTTCGTATTTGGAAGTATTTTACAAGAAACATTTAAGAAAAGTGCCCTTTCTTCCGGTATCTTTTTTTCCGCGATCCGGAAAAAAGGGCACTTTTCTTAATTTGCGAATCGAAAAAGTGCCCTTTTTTTTTTTTTCCCAGGTGCCCCTTTTTCCGGGATCCGCATAAACTTGCACCCATTTGGCGCAACTTTCGTGATTACGATTTATACATACGACATAACAGCATACTGCGAATATCCCATTCGAAGCACAGTATAAATATACAAAGAAAAAATTCGCTTATTCGAATTTCATTGAATTACTAATTTAATTAACACATTTTCTTGAATAGCAACCCTACCACTAACCAAAAGATTTTACTCTCTAAGCTATGAGAAGTGTTTGGTTCGATTCAAGGCAGCACTCGTCAGCCTAGCACAAGGGGTTTTCCATCGTTTTCTCCAAAACACACGTTAATATGGATTAGGACCCCTTAAAAAGATTCTCACAGAATCCATTCCACCTAGACTTTTTCTAAATTTAATAATAATAATAATAATGAATACGAATTATAATAGCTTTAATTATAATAGCTTTAATTTTACAGCAAATGCAATACAGGTTTCAGATTCTCTGTTTTAGGTTGGGACGTCATTATTACAACACTATACTATAATAAAAAATTTAATAAAAATTAATATCCATAATTTGAAATGGACACAAAATGAAAAATAAGATAATTATTTCGTTAGAATTTTATGCTTTTGTATTGTTATTATTATTATTTTGCCGGAGATTTGCGTTATTTATATCATTTTTAATAGAAAACGTGCCATAGCTACCTTGAATAACATATATCAGTTTCAAAGCATTCTACAAAAATAAATAAATAAATAAAATAAAATAAAATAAAATAAATAAATAAATAAATAAAAATAACGGAATGTTGAAAAAAAAAGAAAAAAAAATAACCTGGTATGTCACTCACACGACTTTCTCTTACCCTGAACTTTAATACTATAAATACAGGTTAGAGATTAAGAGGTAAGATAACGATGTTATGTAAACCTATGTTAAACAATTCAAATTAGGCTTCGAAAGAGTTTTGTATGATAATTAATTCTGTGTGAGGGGGGCTATGGCGCCCCTCAACCCCCCGTTTCATTAACGCACCTACTTTTATATAGAATTTAATTCGGTTATTAAAAAATAATTTATTAAAATTATTATTTAAAAAAATTATCTTTTATAATAATGCAGACGATTTCCATATTAGAGAAGTAGTATGACACTAAATATCCAAAAAAAGTCCATTTTATTCTCAATATATATATATATATATATATTTAAAAAAAAAAAAAAAAAAAAAAAAAAAAAAAAACGATTTTTTTTTTCTAAGTTTTTTTTTTCGTTAAAGTGAAAAAAAATCGATAACTTTGTTTTAAATTATCGCAAATCGATAGTTCAACCATTCGTTTTAAAGGTATTGGCGAGCTCTTTTGAAAGATACCCATCATGAAAATCTACTCCCCTCGAGGGTGGACTTCCCCCCCAGGGGGGGAGGCGAGGCTCCTACATACACAAAAAATTTTTCCCAGTTGACTATCTCTATTACAATATATATATATATATATTCGTTTCATTTGGTTTAGTGCAGTCTATAGACGTTAAACTCTACTTACCTGCAATTTCCCCCATAGACATAGTATTAGAATTCTCTTGATTGTCCCTGTACACGAACCATTTGCTTGATCTTAACGAAAAGCTTACTGTAACATCCCTATATGATACACATTTAGAATACCAAGTTTGAACTTTCTGCCATAATTTGTTTTTGAGATATGCTGATAACAGACAGACACACACACAGACCATTTGCTAAAAACATGATTTTCGTATTCAGGGGACCTCAAAACGTGTAAATATAACAAAATCTCGCGTTCGAAAATTTGACCCAAAAACAATACTTTCTCTTCCTTATGGGTAAGACAAAGTAAAAAAGAGGAGAAGCATTGAAAGTTACAAATACTTCAATTACAAATAATAATAATAATAATAAATAATAATGAAATGTTAATTTTTTAATATTCTTATTTTTGAACATAATAAGAAACAATTCTAAGTTACGGTTTAATATTAATAAGACCTAAATCACAACCCCTATCATACTAAAATACTTTGTATGCGCACGGCAATAGAACAGACTTTTTCAAACTCTAAAACCTAAAAATACTTTAATTGTAAAAAATATCAGCAAAAAAATTGAAATTTAAGAGATAAAATAGTATATTGATTTCAAAATATTTATCTGGGTGACAACGATTTATTCATGTCACAGTTGAAACGTTGTATAGGTATACATTAAAAATCTATAAAACATTTCTCTAATGTGGACCAATTTCAATTATTTTTTTGTCAAAACGATACGATAATGGTGTAATTAATAAAATACGAAAGGAGAAAAGGTGATATTTATATATGGACAATATTTAAGCACGCGGACTTAGCTCAATGAACTAATAAGAAAAAATGACGACATTTGTCTGATGAGATTATTTTACGGGATTATTTTGTCTTTTTAACAGATGCTTCTTTAAAACCTTTGCAAGCGTCATTTTAAACCTAGCAACACTTTAAAGATATATACAGAATATGAGCTTTTGTGTCATAAATTGAATAAAAAACACTATCATAAAAAATATAATCAAAATAGGAATTATTTTATTATTATTATTTTTTTTTAACAATATATATATATATATATATATATACCAAAATTAATAAAAAGTCACCGCCAACATGACGATAAAAATTTAAAAGGCATCCTGGGAGTCCTATATTAAAACTGCACCGCCTGTGGAAGCATGAAAATTGGGCCATGAACCATGACTATTATTTGGAAACCTTTCTTTGAATGATTTTGGTTTTAATAAGAATTGGCTTCTTGTAAATTAAAATTTTAATTACGTGGTTGAATTGGTATAATATTTATGAGTTTCAAAGTTTTAAGGTAAATAAGAAAAAAAATAAAGTGCAAAAATTTCGCACGGGTCTGCTAGAAATAAATAAATAAATAAATAAATAAAATCCCATATTAGTTTTTTAATTAAAATACTAATTTTACATTTTTTTTTTTTTTAATTTCCCGATCAATAACCCAGAGATTCTGGTCTCGAATACTTCAGCTAGTGTAGTGGTGCTGCGTTTATTCAAGATATAGGATTTTGCAGATGACTATATCCCAAAAACTATTTGACATCGTGTATTAGCGAGATTGTAGCATGACCTAATTTTTCTAGCCCTGGCTCTGTTATAATAAAAGTAGAATTAAAATTAATTTATAATTGTATTATTATTGATTATACTAGCAAACCCTTGCGAAATCTTCGCAATTTCTTTTTTTTTTTCTCTTTTTTTGCCTTTAAAATTTGAAACTTTTATAAGCCTTATACCGTTTACACCCACCAATATAAATTTAAATTGATGAGAAGCAAAATTATTATTATTACTGGCATGTAACACCGTCAAAAATGACGGAATGTGAAATCAATTGAGGTAGTGAATCAACGAAGGCTCTGCCTGCTTCGTTATGGAAACTAAATTTAATGGAAACTCTTTTCTATATCGTTTTCTATATATATATATATATATATATATATATATATATATATATATATAATCCATGAAATTGCTCAAAAGCCCGCTTCCTTCGCCACTGTTTTCGCAGCGACACATTCCTTCGCAGACTCTCGTGTGCCTGTCCCTATTGCCTGTGACAATAGGCCTGTGAAATAGGCTTCCATTTGGGTACTTATCAGGTGACAGTTTCAAAACGGTCAATATCGAAAAAATTGAAGTAGCAGTTTTATATTTGAATCGCAGTTACATATGAACAACACTGTACGTGATGTACATAATATTTTCTTTCATGATATTTTCTACATTTATTTGATTTATTCCATCAACTATAAAATGTCAACAGTTTTATGCCAAATATAATATGCTATGATTGGCTACATCTATCGCATGAGACACGACTTCCATTACCAATTATACTCGCATTATATGCACTTTTTGGCAATAATGTGATCAGAAGACATAGAACTGACCTAAAGAAATAGACAACTAAAAATGTTCCGGTAAGAGAAAGTTAATACCTACGTAAAGACATATAAAACAGAGTTTACATAGCGATTTTTTTTTTCTTTTTCTTGAAACACTAATTTCCAAGATCTAAAACTGATCTGTCTGATCAGGGTAACTATTAATTTTCCTGTAATAACAACGTAAAGCATGAGAAAGTATATATAAAATGGGTTTATGTAACGATTTTCAAGAAAATCGTTAGAGCCGTTTTTGAGATACCGACTTTTACCAAAACTTGGCCTATTCATTTGTTGAGTGGAAAACAATTACATACAAAAGGATATTTAAAAAAGGTTTAAGATTGAAAGTTTGAATAAAATCCGTACAGCTGTTTTGAAAGGAACGCACTTGCAGTACCTGAAATTTACCTATTTATACAGGACGCCTATCAATTTTTCGGGACTAACCAACTATATTATTCGAAAGGGAGTGCTTATACATTAATTTTTAAAAAAGTCGTTAGAGCCGTTTTTAAGATACGGACTTATGGTCGCACTTCCGGTTTCGGATGTTCTACTTCCAGTTTTCCCATTTTCACCAAAATTTGAAAATTTAATCTGTGCACCAGACCTATCTCAATTCTGAAGTTTCTTTGTTCTATCTGTATTAGTTTCCGAGATATAACAGCTAGCAAATTCCCCACACACATATACACATATACACGCACACTGACCAATTGACAAAAACCACTTTTTTGGACACAGGAGACCTTAAAACATGTAATTGAGGTGAAATCTCGATATCGAAATTTTTGACCGAATACAATACTTCCATTACCTACGGTAGTCGGGTAATGGAAGTAAAAATCGAGTAGCTTTTATCCTTTGTTATTTTAAGAAGTAGATAGAAAATTAAAACTTCAAGCTTTAGGCACGGAAAATTGAAGGAGATTTTCCCAAATTAAAGTAATAATAATAATAATAATAATAATAAACTTTTTACTTTCATTATCCGACTACCGTAGGTAATGAAAGTATGGTATTCGGTTCAAAAATTTCATGTGGAGTTTTAACTGGTCTCCTGAGTCCAAAAAAGCAGTTTTTGGCAATTGGTCAGTGTGTGTGTGCATGTATGGGGTGAATCTTTTGACTGTCATATCTGTGAAACCAATGAAGGTAGAACAATGAAACTTCAGAATTGAGTTAGGTCTGATGTGCCGATGAATTTTAACTTTTGGTTAAAATTTGGAAAGCCGGAAGGGAGATATATGAAGCCGGAAGTAGGACCCTAAGTCCGTATCGCAAAAACGACTCTAACGATTTTCTTCAAAGCTGCTATATAAACACCATATAAGATTTCCTTTCGTATGTAATAGTTGGTTAGTTCATGAAAATGAATTTGAGGTCTCGCAAGTGCATTTCTTTAAAAACGGCTGTAGGAATTTTTGTACAAACTCGCCATAATAAATCTCTTTTAGATACCCTTTCGTATGTAACTGTTGTCAATAATTGAGTTTGAAAAACTTTGGTGGATGTCGATGTCTCAAAAACGGTTCTTACGATTTTCTTGAAAATTGCTACATAAATATCATTTTAGATATCCTTTCGCATATATTACGTGGCTATTACAGGAAAATTGACAATCATCCTCATTAGGTAGGTCAGTTTTAAATCTCGGAAATCAGTACTTTTTAAAAGCGGCTCTACCTTTTTTTTTTTTTTTTTTTTTTTTAACTTGGTATGTAAATTCTGTTTGTACAACTTTACACATGTATCAGTTTTCTTTCGCTGGAAAATTGTTAAGTGTCTAACTTGTTAGGCTAATTTTACGTTTTTTGACCTTACATTATGTCAAAACAGTGCATATAATAAATGTAATAGTAGGTAATGGGCTTTTTTTTTTTTTTTTCACCAGATGTTTTCGAAATGGTAAAATTATCTAACTGTACATTAAAAATATATAGAAAGCATTATATACCGTCCCAAATTAACTAAAAGATTATTAGTAAAAAGTATAGGCATTAGAAAAAGTAGGTATCCTAGATTTTTTTTTTTTTTTTTTTTTTTTAATAAGAGAGAGAGAGAAAGAGAGAGAGAGAGAGAGAGAGAGAGAGAGAGAGAGAGATAAGAAGAACAATTACACGAAAAAAATCATCTCTAAATAGAAACAAAAATTTAAAAGTTGCCAATGGGATCGTATACTAAAGATGTAACACAAAATGGTCTAGATATTACGATTATTTATTTATTTTTTCTATTCTAAATATATATATCTATATATAAATATATACTTACTGATTTTTAGAATAATATTTCGTAATAAAAAGTTTTAAATAGTACTTATTTATTTCAATTAGACAATAAATATGAAGATTTCTTGAATTTCATTTTTCTACTTTTGGTTTATGTTATGCACTAGTAATATCCCTATTCAGTGAAAGGTAAAGCGGCGAATAGACGTGCAGAGTGCAGCAGGGGTAAATAAGTGAAGCGAGTAAGGGGCAGAGCACCCTAGTAATAATAATTAAAAAAAAAAAAAAAAAAAAAAATCTAACGATTGCTCTGCTTAGGAAAAGCTATCACCAAATTGGGAAAAATTTCACAATCAAATCGTAAAGGTACATATATATATATATATATATATATATATATGTTTGTATGTATTATCATTACTATTATTATTATTTTATTTTTATTTTTCGCGTGTAAATGAATTTATGCCAAGGACAAAATAAATAAATTAAATTAATTAATAAACTCATAAGTTCATTTATTTATTTATTTATTTATTTATTATTATTTATTTATTTATTTTTATATTTTTAATTAAATATTTAATAATTCTAAAACTATTACAGGGATTTTACTTAAATGCTCAATTCTGAGTCCTTGAGTTATTTCGCATCTTTTTGCGTTCAGATTACGTAAAGAGAGGTAGTCGGAGACACAAACATTTTTTTTTTTTTTTTTTTTTTTTTTTTTTTTTTTTAATATTAGATTTTTAAGCAAAGAGTTCTTTCTCTCTCTCTCTTTTTTTTTTTTCTTTTCTTTAATGCATTTGGACTCTGAAAAAGAAAAATTCTGTGTGGACCCAGAAAGTATGTTTTAACGACACCATTATCCCCCTTCCCCTTTCGACATGAACGATATCATCAATCAATTTTAATGACTTCCCGTAAGTTTCGCGGGGCGTTTCCGATGGGAGGCGGAGAAATCTGCTGAAATTGAGGTTTTTCAATTTAAAAATTAAAGTTTCTTATATTCTCATTAATAGAGATTTAAATAAAACAATTTATAAAAACATTAATAAAAAGCTTGGTTTTCTTGAGAAAGAGACACGCTATACAGATTTCAGATATTGCAATTTGTTGATAAGTTAGAGGCTAGTAAAGCAACACAAGTGTATTTTTCGCATTTTACAGCTTAAAAATAAAGGGTTAAAAATTAAATATAACAGTTTTTGTTTCACGGGTCTTCAGTGTATGGTTGTGAATTTTCTGATTGTGAAAACAGAATTAAAAAAAATTCATTAGGTAATGTGTAATTCTATAAACAAATTTCGCCATAGAATAACGTAGGCTTTGGATGACCTTGACGATCCGTGATGCACCCCCTTAAGGTGCAGAAAAAAGTATTCTTTTTTATGCAACTCCTATAAAACAAATCATTCATAATTTATTCTTGGAAATAAAATAAGATTTCTTGCAGTAAGTAACCAACATTTATTAACGATAGTTTATTATTATTTGAGAGTTAAAAACTAAATACCTAAATAAATAAATAAAATGTAAGAACACTGCATTCTTATACTTTAGTATAAATTATATTAATCCAATTTCGCATCAGAAATTTAAATAACGTTTGTATTTTCAATACAATATATTTTTCAAAAGCGTTACAAAAACTCATGTTTTCATAAATCGCGGGAGCGATCAACGTATTTTACGACAAACTTCTATTCGACAGCAAATGAATGAATAAATAAATAAATAATAATAATACGATAGCCTTAGTCAATCACATTCGAATGGATAATATTATTACATTCCCTTCCATTCATATAAGAAAAAAAAACCTACTTATGAAAATTTTAACGATTTTGAAGCACAAAATCATTTATTTATTTTGAAACGAAATCTCTCGTAACAGTATTTTATTACTTCCGTAATAACTAAATATTTAATTAAAACATAATGCCGTATTTTTTAAAATAAAATAAATATTAAACTCACCGTTATGGTATCATGGTTCAGAAATGACACCTTTACTAATCACCCGAACGATAAAATGTACGTTAGATTAAATCGACGAAATATGAATTTCATAAATTGCGCGGATAAAGTCATTAACAAATCAAGACAGACCATGGACGCCGATCATTCAAATTTAAATGTTTGATTTTTAGGCAAGTGGTTTGTGTTAATGTAATCATTTTATATAAATTTTTAAGGAATGGGGAAATTAAAAATTAGTCAAAATGATCATTTTTATATCTCAGAATATTCAACGTGTATACATTATCCCAAATATACATATTAAGAATATTCAAACGAATACAATGTCCTAAAGTTTCCATGACATCTTTTTTTCCCTTGATCACTTTTTTTTTTTTTTTTTTAAATATAAATTAATAAATATTTTCTGAGTTTCTAATTCGAGTTTTCCATCACTTTTCGTCGAAATTAAAATCAATAACGCATATAGATTTTAAAGAAATTTTATAATTTAAATAAAAGGATTTGAAAAAGGGGGCTGAGGGAGATTGCTAGCATATAATTTTATAAAATTCAAAGAAATCACAAATATAACTTGTATTCTTCGGAAAGTCGGTGACAAAGAAAAAAAGAAAGAAAAATGTAGGCACGCACCAGCCCTCTCCCCCCCCCTCCCCACACCTCTTAATTTAATTTAAGAGGCCCTAAATCCAACTTTTTTCTCAATGCTTTTATGTAACGGTTCCAAATCATTAATATATTAGAAAGTTTTAAATATTTAGGGCTTTTTACTTCATCAGGAAAAATTTCTTAAATGGCGCCACTTATGCTTCAATTAGTTATTTCTTTCAAAATAAATCTATTTTAGTAAATTAGATATGATGTATGTATATTTATAAATGTATTTTTTTTAAAGGAAATATTTTTATATAATGTTTTATAATTGATAACAGTTGTCTCAGGTCGCAATTGGAAATACATAAATTTTAAATTCAATTATGATACGCGTAGGAAATATATGTTTTACTGAAGGGAAACGTTTATTTGAAAACGCAGAAATTTTCATTGGCGTTCTTTCTTTCTTTCTTTTTTTTTTTTTTTTTTTAAATGGGGAAAGGATAAAGAAAATACTATAACTATACTGATTATCAAAACACCTTTAAGGTTATTATTATTAATTTTTATTTCTTACGCACTTGGTTTCATATTTAAAATACAGCGTGGAATTATTTTCAAATATTCTTAAATTCAGGGCCAGGTTATGGCACGGGGCACTGGCCCAGGGCCTCCAAATTTAGGTGGCCTCATTTCCAAAAACTGAGAAGTAATAGTACAAATTTTTTCATTATATGTCTATTAAAAACAAACATTGATTAAATTTTTCTTTTTATATTTTATTAGAGAGCTTAAACAATTATTAAATTTTGTGACAAATTTTCTAAACGTTGGCTGATCAGTGTGCTTCAGTTTTTTCATTTGTCTTGAACATAAAACTAAATGATTTTGTTATAGGTTGCTAAAAAAAATGAGGAAATAGAAGGTATAATTGAAGGAAAATTTTTAAAAATGCACTATTTTTATTTATTTGTTTTTGAGAATGGGTCCTTTAGGTGAAATCTTTAGAGTAGGGTAAGGGGCCTCCAAATAACATCAGTGCCCCGGGTCTTCAAAAAGCATAGTCGGGCCCTGCTTAAATTATTCCTTTAATTTAGTAATTCGTAATGTATTTGTCTAAACTCAGTAGAAGAAGGGACGAGTTTAGATATGTATACCACGATTCGCCAACTAGTAGACGGTCACCATATTTGGCAGATAAAATACAAGTGAATGGTTGCTATAATCATAGTCGTGGTGTATGGCGTGTTGTGCTAATATGTTATGCCAAATTGTATGGTAACCTCGATTTCGAGAGGGAAGAGGGAAGGACATAATAAATGTATTATTTGTGCTGATAAGTAGACGAGCTTTGCTTTGACGGGTAGATTAAAATACTAAGCAAATAAAGAGGCATTTTTTAAAGTAAAAGATTTGTATGTGTGGCGATTTACACAATTCTATAGTAACCTCAATAAAGAAACATTTTCACATCGGAGTGGGAGGAAGGGCGTAAACTTGTCATTTATTATTATTGTCATATAAGTAGAAAGTAATGCTTTTACGGATTTAAAAACCTTTACAAAAGAAATGAAGTATAGGCGGATTTTTTCAGTCAAACATTTTTTTTTTTTTTTTTTTTTTTTTTGTGTCTGTGTGTGTCTGTGGCGATTGTATTATTTATTTATTTATTTATTAAAAAATTATTTTACTTGTTCACATAATTTTATTCATTAAAGATAGCTGACAGGATAAATCAATTATTTTAACACTTTCTAACAAATTTAAAAAGTGGTTATTACTTTGGTCAGTCTGTCTGCATTTTTTTATACATAAAATTTTTTATTATTCCATAAACGCATTCTAAATACATTTACCCATCACATCAAATAATATTATAGTTTGAAAAAGTTAAAGAACAAGCTTTTATAGAAATGTGAACTAAAAAAGCACAAAATATCTATCTTAGTATTAAAATGCAGGGTAAGAGAAAATCGTGTGAGTGACACACCATAATATTTACATACATTTAAATCTTTAATTAAAATAACTTAGAATTAAACAAAAACCATTTTTAAAAAATCTCCCCTGACTGGGATCAAACGCTGGACCTTTAGGATCGTAGCGCGGCGCCTTACCTCAACGCCACATCGTTCACGTAGAGAAAGTATTTTTTTACAATATAATTTTTTTGTTTGCTCCCAGAGCAGTTACAAACATAAATACATACAGGTGAAGCTAATAAAAGCGTGTTAAAATACAAACTCATAAAAGTCCTAAAGGCGAATTTAGCTTTTGTTTGTTACAATTAAATGGAGTTTTTCACCCTTTAATTAAAGGGAATAAATTTCATTTAGTTGTAAATCTCTCTATTTATTTAATCTCGTATTAAAAATATAGCTTTTCAGTGGTGCCATCTAAGAAACGATTAATTAACTAGAGCAGGTTGGGTTATTGTGGGGATTAAGGCCAATTGATTGCTCTAGGTCTAGGGTCCTAGCAGCGGCTGATTTAAGGCAGGGCATCCGGGGCATGTGCCCTGGGCCCTCACACTATGGGGGACCTCCAAGAAATTCCATCAGACCTTTAAAAAACTAGTTAAAATAAAAAAATTCCAAATTTGTTGTAATGATCGTTGTTTTTTTGTTTTTTAGTCAATGGATGGAGGTATTCAGTGGCGTATCCAGGAATTTTCCAAGGGGGAGGGGGGGGGGGTTCGCCCTTCCGAATTTTTAATTAAGTTTATTTAAGTTTAATTAAGTTTATTTTTAATTAAGTTTAACAATCTTTTAAAATATCATAATTACTTGCCGAAAATAAGAGTAAGAAAATGAAAAATAGTAAAACAAACTCACCAATTAGAAGATCAAACTAAAAAATCTTTAATTAGCGACGAATAACGTAGAGCCTGTACAAACTGCTACACAAAACATAAAATTCAATACGTAGTTACGCAAAATATTTCATTGAATTTTCTTATTTACAGAGCGAAGTCTAATCGACGGGAAGTTTTCGCTAGTTCATTTAAAACGTCTTCTACTGTTGGGGTATTGTTTGGGTCACTCTTTCAAGGTCACTACTTCAATGGTCACCCCTTCCCCATATGGTCGAACCCTTTTGTCCTTGAGCATGAACTCATAAAGGTGAAATCCTTTCGCGCAAATGAAGTGGTTTAGTTATTTTCAGGAGTGTTTATTGCAGAGTAATGAAAAAAAAAGTTAGTCATAATTTTAAACCACTTCGTAGAAAAAATATTCTACGCTTGCCATACATTTTTTCCGCCTGAAATGTGGAAAAAAAAAATGTAAGGAATAGGACTGGGCGATACATCGATACATCGCGAAACATCGATTTAATGCATGGAATTTGAAACCGATAACGGAATCTTTCAGTTGGCGATATATCACAACAGCCACGATTATCAGGAACTCAGCTGTGAATGTATTGCCATTGCGAGCGACCATATCCCACTTTTCATCCCGTGCCGTGATAGCCGGTAATCGTTGATACGAAGGAGAGGGGATGATACTCGCATAACGCATGCGTGATATTTGACATTGGGTTTATCTGAAATCGCGGCTCACGGCTACGATATGAATATTTGTTATCGCCTTTAATAAGCATGATCTTGCTTTATTAGGAACCGATTATCATTATCAGCTGAGCAATAACGCATGCGTGATATTCATCCGTTCTCTTTACTCGCTGCTACGATATGAATATTTGTAATCGCCATCACAATGTTAATCCAAAACGGCTATTGCCTATAAATATAATTGACAATTGTTGGTGTCATTAGTTTTATTCAGAAATAACTGAATAATTTCCTCCATTATTTACTTCCATGTTTGTTTAAAAAAAAAAAAAAAAAAAAAAAAATTCTTATATTGCGTTTTCTTTTTTTTTTTTTTTTTCGTCAATTTATACTGACTTTGTTTTTAATATTTTAACAGTTATTTAATTTCTTTCAAATATTTTATTATTTCTGATCAATTTAGTGAAAATTTGGTGTTATTTATTTTTATAGTTTTATTTCGTTAATGACCCTCTTCACTTACCGTCGCCGGAAGCCCGAGCCAGTGTTATTCTATGGGGAAATTTTCTTTACAAATAACTTATTAACTAATACATATTTTTAAATTCTGTTTTCACATTCAGAAAAATCCCAACTGTTAAATTGACGAACCTTTTTAAAAAATGTATTTTTTTAATTTTTAACATTTTATTCTGAAATTGTAAAATGAAAAAAATTTACATATTGAAAATTCGTATTTTGAGCTTCAAAATAAAATATAAAAAATTAAAAAAATAATTTTTTAAAAACGGTCCGTCAATTTAACAGTTGGGAATTTTCAGAATGTGAAAACAGAATTTAAAAATATGTGATAGTTAATAAGTTATTTGTAAAGAAACATTTCCCATAGAATAACATTAGCTCCGGCTTCCGGCGGCGGTGAGTGAAGAGGGCCCTCAAACAAACCGAAGTAATTTTTTTACTCAGGGTACTTATTATTTTCTAAGGAGAATCTAATTTCAAAGGCGGGGGCAAGGAAGCGCTAATAACCTTTGTTTTAGAAATCTTATTATTCTATAGTATAATAAAATAATTTATATTATTATTTTTATGTAATCGTTCACTTATTTATTAGTTTTGTGTGTGTGTGACTTTAGTTTTTATGTTTTTATTATTATTATTATTTTCTTTACAAAAGACGAAAATATGTTGGGTTCATGAGAATTTCCGATTACCAGTTTTCTATGAATATTTACTCATTTTCAGGTGTCGTAACACTGGATTCGAACATTTTTAGAAAACGTTTGTCGTGCGTCAGCACAATTTTGTAAATACTGTATCTCAATAACCAAAGGACAGAATTCAACAAAACTTTATACTCTGTTCAATCTTTACTTAAACTGCTATTGATTAGATTTTTGAATATACCGCCCAAATGCATTATACTGCAATTTCGCCATGTAAGAAAAGGCTACATATCACAGTTTCTATAGTGTATCAATGCACGAAACATGATATGAATGAGAGTCGGGACGAAAAGCTATGTTTATTCAATCAGTGTGCGTATTGGCTGAGAAATGATGCTGCTATGGTGCAATGTAACCCTGTTTACGGGAAAGCAATGTATCAACTTCTATGATATATAAATCACCAAACTTAGAATGTAAAGTGGATATTTTCAAAAACTATGCTATGATAATTTGATAGTTTGCAGCGGTCGCCAAGAAAGAAAACCTATAAATCTCTAATTGGTGGTCCTTACATAGAATTACATCAATTCATTTAAATTGTTTTTTATTTTTGAGTTATTTGTTTTATATCGCAGGTAAAATTTATTTCTCTCAATACATTGTTGCAATTTTTTTTTCTGTAGAGTCATCTTTCTTCAGTTATTTTATTCAGTCCTCCAAACCAAGAATACAAAATTATTTTCTTTATTCTTGTAGTTATGACGTAAGTTTCAGCGTTATCTCGGGGAAACTTGTGCTTTTTTTTTATTAAGAGGATTTTGCAAAAGTTTACTGTGTCAATTATGTAGTTTGGTAAAAAAAAAAAAAAAAAAAAAAAAAAAAAAAAAAAATAGTAAAATTAATAGCTGAGATAGTTGAATGTGTTTAAATTATGTAATACTGCTACTTTAAACCGCAGTAATATATGAATGAAGTCTCTGCATATGTGTTTCCATTATCCGTTTTTCTATATTAGTATTGATATGGTGTTGTATTAATAAGAAATTTTACATATAAAGGAAGTTAGTGTATTCTGTATATTTTATAATATAACGAGTCTGCTTCATTCGATTCAAGCTTTTTTCATATCCAGACTTGACATTTAAATTAACATTATGAAAGGGATTCGAAAATATTTTTAAGTCCAATATCGTGATACATCGCGGTATCGCGATTTTGCCTTGACAATATATCATGATATTGAAATAGTGACATCGCCCACTCCTAGTAAGGAACAGCCTAATTTTTTTTATCATACATTTTGTCAAGCAGGGGGTTTAACCCCCCCCCCCACCCCCCTTGCATACGCCACTGGAGGTATTACTGCGCTGTTTTATAAATCGGCGGTATGTTCTTTAAAAGAAACTATCAGCTCACCGAAAAAATTGCAATATTTTCGCTCAACTTAAATACAACTGCATACTACCGGTACTGCATTCCAAACTCTTAGTACAGCTAACTAAATTCGAGGCACGCTTCGCAGAGCAGATACACAGGCACGATGTATATTGATCCGATAGACAAGCATCGGATCTCGACCAATAAAATGAAGTGAAGTGAAGTGAAGAGAATTTTTAGACACGTGAATAAAAAATATGCGATTTGTTTTGTTTGTTGAAATATTAAAGTACGAGGAAAAGGGGCTCATTGAACATGAGTATCCTGGGCCTGAAGGGAAATGCCCTCCATGGGAGTCTTTCCAAGGGATCCTAGTCCGTATTTACGCAAGTTTCTGAGAAAACTACGGAAAACACCAAACGGCTAGGTCGACGGGCACGACCTGGGATCGAACCCGGCACCTCACGGCTATTAGCTTCGAGAGCAGGACCGCTCGGCCACTGGTAGGCACTAATTAGAGCGGGAGATGGCGCACTACATCAATATTGTTTACTTAATTGTAGAGTTTAATGTTAAAATAAAATGAAGATAAGTTTTAATTTATTTTACTGGGTTGCATAAAAAATTTTGTTTCCGTACTTGTTGTTGTGCCCGCCATGTAATTTTTTTTTTAAGTACTAGAACCTAGAACATGTTTTTGATCGTGTTGTTTTCCTCTATTTATTATTATTTATTTGTTTGGGAGGGGGGGGGAGGCAAGTTTGATCAAGTTAATTTGTGATGCATGATTATTTAAAATGTTCTGAGTTTTAATTTAATGAAGTTCAAATTTTAACAGAAAAATTAAATCAAGAATTAAGCAGAACTGGCCTATGAAAAAAATATATTAAATTTAAATAATCCGTTTAACACCTAATTTCAGTCAAAATTTTTTGTCGACTATTAGGCATTCGAAAAAGAATCATTGCTCCAATGCAATTTTAGAGTTGAGAACTACTGAAGACGAATCATATGGATTGATTGGTTGGTTGGGTTGGTGAGTGGTTTGCTTTTTATGATGCAAAATCCAAATCAAGACACACTGCGCCAAGAAAATTTTATTGATTTATTACTATTATTATTTTTAAATTAACCCGTTAGTAGTCGCTATCGACAGCGCCACCTATTACAGATTGAGAACTTTTTTTTTTAACTGTCACCAATAATTTTAAGAAATGATGTGATGGACGTTATATCGATTTTATTTGCGTTTTATGTACATCAAATGCCACTTCTAAAAATTTTTGGTGGCTATTGAATAAAAAAATCTGGAAAAACTGAAGTATGGGCGGCAAATCGGCCAACTAGCGACTACTAACGGGTTAAGAAACTTAAGAAGTAAATTAATTGATGTAACCTTTATAATCGCGATAATTTTATAATATTAAGTTTTAGTATTTGCAGACGCAACTTTGTGTAGTATCTGGTAAAAATATTTCTTTTTTAGGGCAGTGAAAATAGCAAGGCCGTAGCCAGGATTTTTTTTCGGGAGGGGCCCATCACAAGGTCATCGAATATGATATAATAATATGCACACGCAAACAAGGGCCTGATTAATACAGGGGCACATGTGCCCCGGGCCCTGAGTAGCAAAGAGCCCTAAAACTGGCCCTGAAAAATGCCCTTTTGCCTCTAAAAATGACAAAAGTGGTATCATAAAATGCAAAATTTTGTTATTTTAGTTTCATATACAGGTATATATATATGTACTTTTGCTGATTCCTGCACAGTTCGAATGGTGGGGGGTGGAGCCCACAAAAGTGTGTTTACCCCGGGCCTCACACGAAGTTAATCAGACCCTACACAAAAAGACCCTGATTAACTTCATGCGAGACCCGGGACACACATAGTTTCGTGAGCCCGCCTCCTCCTCGCATTGTGCACCAATAAGCACAGGTACATATATACCTGTTTATGGGACTAATATGTCAGAATTTGCACTATATGATACCATTTTTAGGGCATAAAAGGCTAAATGGCATTTTCAGGGCGAGTTATAAGGCCCCTGCTATTCAGGTCACATGTCTTACATGCCCCTGCTTTAATCAGGCCTTGCACACAAATCTTTCGTCTATATTTTCCAATACAAATTCACTCAATACCAATCATTTTATTAAAACTTTTATTTATTAAAATTAATTTCCATGATGAATGCAGATGATTTGTTTCTAATAGAAATGTAACACTTAATGTCCAAAGAAAGTCAATTTTATGTTCACTAACAATATCTTTAAAAATGTTTTTTGCCCTTTTTCGTTTTGTTAAAAATGAGGGAAAAAAAGGAAAACTTAGATTCAAATTATCATACATTAATAGTTCAACTGTTAGTCTTAAAAATACTGACGAGTTCTTTTAAAAGATACCCATATCAAATAACTGTCCCCCTCAGGTGGGGTGGGGGGAACTTCACTCCCAGGGAGAAGCATTGCTCCTATGTTTCCAAAACTTTTGCGTACTTGATTATTACTATGATAAATAATTCTTATTGTGTACATTTATAAGAAATTTTGTACTATACTGCCAAGTTAAAAACTGAGAAAAATTCAGACGGCAACGCCACCTGTTGGACGATTTTCACTAAAAAGTGTTCGGCACTAATTTATGTCATGGTGCAGCTGCATTTAAATGTATATGTAATTCTGTGCAGTGCAGCAGTCCCCGAGATATAATTGGAACAAAATATTTGTCACACACAGAAAGACATTTTCTAAAAATGGTCAAATTGTGTTCTGGATCTCACAAAACATGTAAATCCATCGAAAACCAGAAATCAAAATTTTTTTTCGAATCCAATACTTTCTTCTATTGAATACAGAAGAAAGTAAAAAGATTGAATTCATGACATAGGACAGTCCATTATAGCTTTGACAAGAAGGTGGATGAAATTAAGCGAATAAATATAGCGAGATTAAGGTTGAATGGGTTTTACGGTGCTCTAGAGCTTAAATATAGAGAAGAAAGAACGTAAGGAGAGATTTAATTATATTATATTAATTATATAATAATTAATAATATTAATAGGTTTTATTAAATTATTTTTAAACACTTTTTTTTTCACGAGAGCAATGCTTGCCTGATGCATACTACACGAAATCAGTCTTTCATCATTTATTTCGGGGGGGGGGGAGCGCTTGGGCCCGTCGCCCCCCCTTGCCTACGGCCTTGGAAAATAGTGTTATTTTGTGAAGGCACACGTCAATACTCGATTGCTTACAAACCCTTGTGATGACCCCCCCCCTTCCTTCACGGAATCTTGCATGGAGTTCTCACGGACTTGATTGACGGCAGAGACAGGAAGTCTGGACTTTAGAAAGGAGTTGGTGGCTAGCGTGGTTTTTGAGTACTACCGACACCATTCAATCCCGATTTCATGCTCTCGTTTGATGGTTCCGATGTCCAGCGATCGCATCAAGGTGTGGCAGACAGGATGGCGCCACGTTAACGGTCAAGCGACTGGCCGGCTTAAGTTCCTAGGTGTGGTCTAGAATCCTGAGGAGCCTATAGGGAGCCTGATTGCATCGGGGGGCTGACCCCCTCTCTTAAGTCCAGGAGAGACGGCAGACGAGGAGGAGAAGACGGGGATGACCTCCAGAATTAAAAGGAGACAGATTTGATCTTGTAGATCTGGAAGGAGGCAGGAAGCCTGAAATGGACGATGAATTATAGTTTTTCTTCTTTAATATAAATATTGTAAATATTTCTTTATTAAACTAGAGAATTGTCCAAATGGCTCTTCATTCCTGCCCAATCTTTGAATTTTTAATTGTTCTTAGCTGTTTGTTATTGTGACGCTACCACACCCTGACTTCTTGAACTAGGGTATCCATCTTTGGCGCATTTATCGCTGTTTGGTTTTTCTTTCTTTCCTTTATACAATGCGTTTTTATTTATTTATGAATTTTATTATTATTTTCTCAGAACGGGGCGTGACGATACACGTATAATCCTTCTATGCAGTACATGCTCAAGCTGTAACGTGATTAACCCTTTCAGGGGCGGTGGCTAGAGGATCTATCCACCTACTTGTGTGCAGTGGCTACTTTTTCTATCCACTTTTATGAAAAGTTAACATGTACTTCTAAAATTGAAATAGAGATGGCAGCTCTACAGTAACTTTAAGCAGGATGTGCCTGTGACTTTTTTAAATGGACAAGTTGCGGGAAAAAATTTTGAAGTTTCTATTATATATTTTTATGAAAAATAATTTTTTATTCAAAAGTATTTGGTAGTGTAAATATACTGTAATGCACCTTTTAAATACAACAGATTTACATATTATCTTAGATCATTAATTTTATTTTGATTTTTAGGAGCATCTTTTAGGTGGATAGACCCTCTAGCCACCGCGCACATATGTCAGGGGAGATACCATAAGACAGGCTGTGCTGGGGAAAATAATCTCAATTTCTTTTCCTTTGAGATAAACAAAGAGGGTCTTTTGGGGTTAGTGAACTGTGATAAATATAAACAGTAAGGGATAGCAGAATGTAAATACAAATGTAAATAAGCATGGGAGGGTTCTTACAAAAAAGCTATTCAGTATTTCTGTTTACAGTATAGAGAGAGGCTGCTTTTTTCTATTGCTCTTATATCGTGATTTTTAAAAATAAATTTTTATTTCCATAGCTTTTAAATTTAGTTAATTTCTCTAAATAATCTTAAATTCAATTTATATATCTTAATTTTTATCACAATAGTGCATAGAAAAGGCTTATCTTTGGATGAAGCTATTGCTCTGTTTGAAGAGCTACACTCAGATGATGATTCTGCAGTATCTGGATCAGGAACAAGTGATAATGAGGAATATGTTCCAGATTTACCTGAAGAAGAAATTGTTTCAAGTTCGGAAGATGAACAATCCAGTGAAATAGAAGGTCCTTCTAGCTCAAGAGGGTGAGTAAATTGGAGCAAAAATTTTCAAGTTCGCCAATCTGTTCCAGAATTTATGGAAGAAAGTGGTCCTGCACCTGAGGTCCTTGATATTGATAGTCCAACACCACTTGGAATATTTTTTATGTTTATGGCAATGACATTTTGGGAAGATTTAGTTTTTGAAACAAACTTGTATGCTACCAGTTAGGAAAATCTTTTACTCCAACAGAGAAGAAGTTTTAATATTGCTATAAATCTTCTTATGGGAATAAAACGCTTGCCTAGCTATAGATATAATTGAATTACTATAACTTTTATTCCTTAAATAGTGAATAATTTTTTCTTATTACTAATGCATAAAGGTTTCTAAACAAATTTCAAACAGCCCATATATCTGTGTATATATATATAATAAATCATTAAAAAAGGATAAAGAAGCATTACAATTTAAGTAATAATTAATTATTGTTACATTGTATTATTATAATTACATTTTCAAGGCGTAGTTTTAATTTTTATTCCTTAAATATATAAATATTTATTTTCATTCAAAATTAAGGTACATGGCGTATGTGCGCAGTGGCTAGAACGTCTAGCCACCACCCACAAAAAAATCAACACATGCTGAATTTTTTTCTTCATCAAATATGACTTGTAGGGGATGTTTACTTTATGATATATATATATATATATATATATTTAAGAGGAAATTCAATCATTTTTACTTAGTGCCCCTGAAAGGGTTAAAGAAGAGGGCCCTGGGCCCCAAATAAAATTATTATTTAAAATAAAATGTGGTTAAAATATCATTTCAAAATTTAAAGCGCTTCCTATCATTCAATTGAGTTAAAATTTTGCATGTACATGCACTTATAACTTCGATGACAACACATGCTGATCCTTTATACAATGTGTTTTTATTTATTTATGAATTTTATTATTATTATTTATTTTATTTATTTATTTTTTTTTTCAGAACGGGGTGTGACAATAGATAGACATATAATCATTCTATGCAGTACGTGCTCAAGCTGTAACGTGATTAAAGCAAAGGGCCCGAGGCCCCAAATATAATGTGGTCAAAATATTATTTCGAAATTTAAAGCGCTTCCTATCATCCCATTGAGTTAAAATTTTGCATGCACGTATAACTTCGATGACAACACATGCTGAAGTAGGAGCTGACTTTCGAAAGGGCCTATGGGAGGCCCTGGGCCCTTAATAGATGAGACGATTCAAAAATTGCGCCAACATATTGCCAACTAATCAGACTGCAACATTGTTACAACCCCAATACCCGGCATTCCTTGATTTAACAAACCAAAACCAAAAGACATACGCTCTATCTTGTACTATTATATATTATATGAAAACAACGTAAGTTTTTCGATTTATTTGCATTTTACATATAAAACAAAATGAATGTGAATATATATATATATTTATATATATATTTATTTATGTAGCCGATTTCAAGATTCATAAAGGGAGGGGAGGGGATTTTCTCTTAGTTTTAAATTTCATCTGTAATCATGTAATTTTAATGTTACAATTGATTACTTAATGTAACAATTTAAGCAATCATCATTAAACATTCACATAAATTAATTAAGCATTGCATTAGTTGCATATGTACATTAGACGCAATTAAATTATAAATCTGAAAATCGTTGAAATAATTATTGGTTAGACAGGGAAAAACATCGTTATATTTTAAGAACGGTAAGAAGAAAAAAGAAAGTTACAATAAATAAATGAAATATACAGATTGTGGTTGTGTGGGTTAAAAGTCGCTAAGAATCTAGGGCTGGATGGAATGCCCTATGTAGAGATCTTACTAGTGTTAGCCCATGGAATTATACAAAAGTAGGAATTCATGGAATGTTCATATTGTACTTCCTCTAAACCTATAACTTTCCTAATCCCATAATCTTGTTCTTAATGACTCCCTTAAGAATTCTTCGGTAAGCTTATGATACCCGGAATAAATCGCAAACGGTTGCCAAAAAAAAAAAAAAAAAAAAAAAAAAAACAGCAATTCTAAATTTTATTATTTCGTAGAAATTACATGTTCTTCATTTGCGCTGGCTGAATTGGGAAGGATTGAAAGTATGATCTAAATTGTTTTTACCAGGGGAGAGAAAAAAAAAAAAAATCTAATTTCAAATAATTACCACGGAATGTGGTCCGATAGCCTGGTGCGTATTTAAACTGACTCACAATCCGGCCCTGACTAACGGCAGGGCATACGGGGCAAATGCCCTGGGCCCCCCTACAGGCGTATGCAGAAATTCTGCAACCTAAAGAGCTCTTATCCTACTGCAAGGGGGTCTGCCAGAATAGGCTTGCCCCGGGGTTCCACGTAGTCTAAGTCGGGCCCTGCTCACAATTACCACGGAAAACTTCGAATGGCTATACCGACGAGGGTGACGGAGATCCTAGACATTAGGAATTTTCTGTGATTTTTCCTGAAACTTGCGTGAACATGCGTTAGGATTTCTTAGAATGACATCCATAGAGGACAAACCTGCCTCCCAGTCCTATGTTGCTAGAGTAAACAATAGGCTTTAACCAGGAATCTTTAACAATGGTCCTTAATTCCGAATATATATATCAGAATTACACATGTTTTTTGAAACACTACTTCATACATGCACACATATGTATTTTTCTTACAAATTATTTAGCATAACCCTACACTGATATATTGTATGCGTTGCCTCTTAATTTCGAATACCAGTTTATTGGATAAATTAATATGTAATATTAGACATTAGAAGAAAACTATTTTCAATAAAGTATCAAAAACATGATTTTTTTTTTTTTTTTTTTTTTTTGACAAGTTTTCTATTTCTGGGGAAAAAAGAAAAAGAAATCGCTCCTACTCATAACCCTATACCGCTAAGCTTTCAAACTGACCAGCCAATTAGTTCTGACTCAATAAACAGACTACAGCTTCAATTAAGTGAGTGGGTTTTACGGACTCATTAGTGCTACTTTATGGGTAATTGGCGACGATATGGGAGTCACTCCTAAAGATTGTCCGAACACAGGCTAACACAATTTTGATCCTTCGCGGAAAGCATGATTCTTAAGCTTCGGTGAGCCCTAGAAGTATAAGCTGGGATGGGAAAATTGAGGTTGATTGGTTTTGTGGCTTAAGGCCGATTGACTACACTGGGGTCCTAAGGCCTATAGGTGGAATTTCCTCCTTGAAGGGTCTTTCTAGGGGTCCTAGTCTGTATTTACGCGAGTTTCGGAGAAAGCCACAGAAAACTTCGAACGGACAGGTCGATGAGCGCGACCTGCGGTCGAACCCGGCATTTCTTATCTAACAACTTTGAGCACAGAACCGCTTGGCCCCTGTTGGAGCGGGGAAAATTGAGGACATTGCTGCCACGGCAGATTTTACGTGCACCAACCACCATTAATGTATACTTCAGTTTTCGGGCGGCTGGAATATTGAACCCTTAATCTTCTAAATATGCTAAAGCTTTACTGTTTCTTTTATATTAAAAGTTGTAATTAATTTTCACAAGATAGAAAACTAACTAGACCGAGGGTCGAGCCTTAGTTCTCGTTATAACGCGTCAACTCTCGACCAACTAAGTTACAAGATCAATATTTCACTTATTTACACACGGGAAAATTGATTTGTGAGTATAAGTGTAAAGACCGATTGACGACACGAATAACTCAACTGGGCAGGGTTCCTTCTTGAGAGTATTTTAAAGAGGTCCTAGCCCGTTTTTACGCGAGTTTCAGAGATAACCACAGAAAACTCCGAATTGCTAGGCCGACGAATTCGACCAGGGATTGAAACTGGTATCTACCCATCTACCAGTTTTGTGAACGTAATCTCTCAGAGCCACTCATAAAAACTGGGAATATTTATTTGCTCTACAAATAAGGAGGCAATCGCACGGATAAATTAATAGTCAATTTTTGTAATTCCAATGAAGCAGATGACAATAATTGATTATTCATTATGCATAAAAGTTCCATCATTATTCGGATAAGTATTTTCAACTTTAGAGCAGAGCCTGATTAACACAGGGGAACATACCCCTGGCCCTAAGTAGCAGAAGCCCTAAAACTAACCCTACGGAATGTCATTTTGCATCACCCCGCCCCCCTAAAAATGGCAAAAAGTATCACAAAATGCAAAATGGCTGGCTCGAGAATGAAAAGCCCGAGTTCAAATTGAGAAATTCATCCCTGCTCCAGGCCTGGGTGCCTCTCTAGAGTGTATGTTATACATACAAATTTCCCACAACCATTAATTTTGCATACCACTACTTTTAAATAGACATTTTTCTTATAAAATAAGCATATGTGTTTAAAAAGAAGGTTTTTTTTAAAGAATAGTGCCGAGAGAGTTATTGAAAAATGTCAGGTCCGTGGAAAACCCGTTATAGCTGATATACTAAAAAGAAAAAAAATATGTTCCACAAACAACATAGGTATTATCTAATATCGTTTTTCGTCAGAAGAGCCAGCAGAATGGTTGGTTAGCTTTTGTTCTGTTAATGTATAAAAGCATTATATAAATTTCTGAATTCCGAAACAGACCGCGGGTTGGCTACCTCTGGTGTAGAGTCTTGTATCAGGTTGGGTAAACTTTTTTTTCTTTTCTTGCTGGTCCGATTCGGGCTCAGGTCAAATTTAGCTTTCAACGAGTTGGGTCGAGATGCGAACCTCTTTCAAAAAAAAAAAATAAAAATAAAAAAGAAATTTGATTGATGTAATTAGAACTGTATACCTGATATAAAACTATTTTATATCTACACTCATGATTATATACACGCATACTCAAATAATTATAGTAAATACCGATACCAGACACCACAAAATAATGGACATCTCTATTTAACGGTCTTCTTTTTATTTTCCTCAATACACAACACACATAAGGTAAAGCTAGGAGAGATTGCGCACATAGGGGATCGGCAGGAAGGAGTACAGTGAGCGCTCTGAAACTCCAGGTAGTTCTACAACATCGATAGCGGAGTGCCCACTTAAATGTGCATGTTCATTGCTTGAACAGTCTAAGATTAAACGTGGTTATTTTATCTCGTTTTCAAAAATGTTTGGCTAAATTTTCAAAATCCTTTCTAGAATTTTTATAGAATGGTAGTATAGCAAAATATTTTTCATTTAAACAATTTCCCATGGACTCGTTTATAAATTTTACTTGTGGCAGGTGGTTGCATGAAAGTTGCATCATTTATAACAACGAGTGCAATGATTATAGACAACGGCAGATTAAGGTCAACAAACAAGAAACCATTCAAACTGAAAAGGAACTTTATTAATTTTAAGTTAAACATATTATCTAGTAACTAAACGTTACTTTTTGTTATCTAGCCTTGGTTTTTTATCTGCTTCTTTGTTTTCTTTAAATGAAAATTTTTAATCCTTTTTAATTGCTTTTTCACTTTCTGTTTTTTTTTTTTTTTTTTTTTTTTTTTTTTATATTATTAAATTGAAATATCTACATGTTATATAAAAATATTTGTTTACAAAACCCTTATACCAATGCCATTTAAGTGCAAATGTCATTGTTAACAATTTAATTGTAGTTAAAATTAAGTGCTTCCTACCCATTTGCGCAATCGCTCCTACCCTATAAGGAGAGATTGCACAAAATAGCTCTCTTGGTTTTATTACAGCTGTTGCTTTAAATCATAGTACAGTACAGCGCCGATTATCCGAACACATCGGGACAGACCCTAGTTCGGATAAGCAAAAGTTCGGATAATTGGACAGACAATTTAAGGGATATTGTGACAATAGAAAAATCATTACACTTTATCCAGGCTTAGGACTGGCAGTACCAATTTGTGCTGGCGTGTTTAAAAGTTTTTTTTTTTTTTTTTTTTTTTTTTTTTTTAACTCTAGATATAATTTAAGCAAAAAAGTTTTTGATTGTTGCTTGCTTCAAAGAAGACATTCTTTCAATGCTGCCACATCTCGAATTCTTCTTTGACAGGTTAATTGAAGAGGATCAGGGCCCGCTTTACCATTAGGCGAACCTAAGCGATCGCTTAGGGCCGCCAAAAAAATTGGAACACTGCTCAAAAAAAAAAAAAAAAAAAAAAAAAAAAAAATGGTTGTAAGAAAAGCGAAAATCATAATTTTTTTTTCTTTCTTTTAAGGGATACGTGTATATTTAATTTTAAATTAAAAGTAACCTTCTTTAAGGAATTTAACTTCGTATAAAAACACCTTAACCATTTCAGGGGCAAGGCAACTTTGCTCATTTAAAATAAACTACCACCAGAATTTGCGAACAACTCAAAAATAGAAGAAATAAAGGAAGATTTTTCTTTATGTTATTAAAGTAAAACTTTGTAAACTATTCCAAGATGAGTTTTTGCAGTCGTGATTTAAAATTAGGTGCACTGGTTAGGGTACTAAAATGTTGATTTTTAATAAATATATGCTTTGATTTGTATTGCGATAATGAATGAAAAGTAGATCTTTTTCAAATTAGATGAAAAAAAAATGAAGAGGGGCTTGTAATTTCAACCCGAACAATTTGGTTTTAGACCTAAATATTCCACCACCCATCAGAATAACAGAATTCATTCACGATATAGTTTTATGAAATCTGGGAAATTCAAAGCCCTTTTTCTTGACATCACAACGCCTTTGACAGTTTCGCATGGCGGCCTCATTTTTAAGCTCATCCAGCTTAAAATTACAACCCCTTATTTCAAATTCATCCATAATCAACTAAATAATAGAACTAAGAATAGAAACTGAAAAAATACTCTTAAATTTATAAGTATCTAAATAAAAAATTTCTGGAAATTATATACATTTGCGAAAAAAATAACTTAATAAACAAGTCAGAAAACAGTTCAGATTTAAAAAAGTCTTAAAAATTTAAAATATGCAAAATATATAAATTAAGATTAAAAAATAATCTATATATTAATTTGAAACATGTTTTTGTCTGTCTCCACATTGAGAGAACTACTTGGTGTAAAAATTTGGTTGAGGTGTCTAAAAAAAGGTCTTGGTGTGTAAATGTGCTATAAAAAGAGAAAAATAAAAAAAAGTCGAACGGTGGGGGGAAAACGGGTTAAAAACACGTTTACGAGCTTAACTAAGCTCCAAATTACTTCACAGTGAAGAAATTGTACATATGGGGACTAGAGTCGATTACTAAAAAATCACTTTCTGCGAATTTTGAATTTTCGATTTTAAAGGGGGGAAATTAGTTTGAGAGGGAAATCCTTTCTAGACCCACACATGTAGCACCTCATTTTAAAGGTCTTGAAAATTCATGTTGATTGGAGATGTTTGTATGCAATTTAGGGCGCCCCCTGGTGGTGAAAAATGGAACTAGGTGATTTTGCAGTTGACACCACCATGTGACACCTTATATGAAAGGTCTTGGAAATTCAAGACGATTGGTGATAAGGGTCTTAAAATTTCATGTTGATTGGGAATGTTTGTATACAATATAGTGCGTCCCCTGGTGGTTAAAAATGGAACTAGGTGATTTTACAGTAGACCCTATCATGTTACACCTTATTTTAAAGGTCTTGGTATTTCCTGACCTTTGGTGTTGTTCGTATAGAACACGGTTTGTCACCTGGCGGTGGAAAGTGCAACTAAAGGATTTTGCAGTTGACACCACCATGTGACACCTTATATGAAAGGTCTTGGAAATTCAAGGCAATTAGTGATGTTCGTATACAACATACTGCCCCCCTGGTGGAGGAAAGCGGATTTTGCAGCGCGTGCGTAGCACGCCTGCTATACGGTGCCGCAGCCACAGGCAGCGGTAACACGAGTCAGAGGTTCGTTCGGTTAAAGATTAATTTTTGAGAATTTTTTCATGTTATTAGCGGGCTGCATATATGCTGCCGCAGGCACCGGATCACGAGCCCGAGTTCCGTTCTGTTTGAGGTAATTTTTTTTTGTAACAGATGATTATTTTTTTATGATGCTTTCATTTAAATATAGAAATTCAAACAAAATCGAGTTAAAGATATAAAACCATACACATTTAAGATTCATTTAAGGTTATTATCATGGGCCCGGGCATTGTACGTTCGGTTCCAGGTTAATTTTTTGGAATTTTTTTATGTTATTAGCGGCCCGCGTATGCGCTGCCGCAGGCACCGGGGTCACAAGGCAGAGTTTCGTTCGGTTCGAGGTTTTTTTTTTTGTTACAGCTAATCATTTTTTTTTTTTTTTTTTTTTTGTGATGCTTTTATTTAAAAACAGAAATTCAAACAAAATCAAGTTAAAGGTATAAAATCATACAAATTTAAGGTTCATTTAAGGTATCATGGGCCCGGGCAACAGCGAGCGTGTTCGTTTGGTTCCGGATTAATTTTTGGGAATATTTTTATGTTATTAGCGAACGGCGTATGCGCTGCCGAAGGCACCGGGGTCACAAGGCAGTGTTTTGTTCGGTTCGATGTAATTTTTTTGTTGCAGCTGATTATTTTTTTGCGATGCTTTTATTTAAAAATAGAAATTCAAACAAAATCGAGTTAAAGATGTAAAACCATACAAATTTAAGGTTCATTTAAGGTTATTACCATAGGCCCGAACAACGCCGATCGGGTCAGCTAACATGTAGTATTTAACGGAATAGAAAATAAAAGATAGCAACTGTTTATTAGGTGTCAGTTTGACGTCACATTGACAGTACTTTGTAGAAAGTGATGTCATATATAGTATTTCTATTTATAAGTATTTTTCCGAATTTCTTTTTCTTGAGTGAAATGTCGTAAATTATATTATATATTTTAGCTTGAAATACATTTATAATGATGCGATGTTTTTTGAATCATTACAGTCAATAAAGTGATCGTCGAATTCGACGGGTTTCAGCTAGTTAAAAGTAAATTTAAATTACATAAGGGAGATCTTTTCTAGCCTATCGTGTCTAGAAAATGTTTCATGCGATGACTTTAAATAGTCTTTTCTGCAGAAGGCTTTACCTTCATACGAAAAATAAAGCGCTACTTCGATTCATATTTTCGGCCTACCAGCAGCCGAGCGGTTCTGCGCTCAAAGCTGGTAGATGGTAAGTGCACGTTTCGATCTCCCGTCGCGCTCATTGACCTAACCGTTTGGAATTTTCTGTGGTTTTCTTCGAAACTTGCATAAATACGGGCTAGGACCCCTTAGAAAGACCACTCACGGAGGGCATTCCACTTATCGGACTCGAACCCTAGTGTAGTCAATTGGCATTAAACCCTATCAATCAATTCGTATCACCAAATCCAAATAAGAATACCTAATTGTGTCATGCATTTATAAATAAAAGGGCTTTATAATTGTATTTGAAAGTGATTAGTTTGCAATTAATAAAAGCCAACACAAAATTTCATCTGATAAATCTACCCACTGAGAAATGAATCAATAAAAATTTTATTTCACATATACATTAAGGAAAGGGTTCAAGAAAAAGTGAGGGAAGCTTTTTTAACACTTTTCAATAAAGTTTTAAAATGTTGAGGACTTCGGTTTGTTGGCACAGCCGTAGCTAATGTTCTCTATTTAAAATGGTAGAAATAGGACAACTGTCTTGTGTATAGGGATATCTAAAAGAATGACAATTAATTGCTTTCTATGTGATGTATTTTTATAAATCACATTTAAAAAACTTTGTACTGCGAAAATCGTATTAAAATTTTGATTTATAATTCATATAGTTAAAAAAAAAAAAAAAAAAAAAAAAAACTATACAATATGGTATGTTTAACATTAAAATTAACATTAAAATCACACTAAAATATTTAAATGCATTATAAGAGCTATACAATTGGAAATTGCTGGAACTGCATTTTCGCTTGTTTTAACACTTTTCAACAATTTTTTTCAATGTTTTGGAATGATTATGAATTCAGTTTGTTTGTTTGTCTGTATTTTTTTTTTTTCGTTGCGTGAAACAACAAAGTACATAAAGGGTTAAACGAGACAACAAATATATACAGTTGAAAATTATTAACAGTCTATGCAAACCGAATGATTTTTCAATGATTTTTCGTTTTTGTTTAAAAAATGAAACGAATTCTTGTTATCATCTGGTTTAATATTCAATTGAAAATTATCATTCATTATGGAAGGATTAAAAGTATAATAAAAACAAGAACTAATTAAAAAAATAAATAAATAAAAGTAATATTGTAATATTATTATTATTCATACTGGAACATTTTCGGTGATAATAATGGAGCAACTTGATAGATTCACTTTCCGCTTTGTGATGCGATGACAGATGCCACTATTTGATTAGCTAAGGTCATTTCAAATTACCTTTTTTTCTGGCCATGCAAAAAATTTCTTCTTCATTCCATTATAATTTTTTTTAATCAAATTTTCGGCCAAACAGTTTATGGTACGACCTGTACATGTTATATGAGTACATGCACAGATGTATAAGTATCGATGTGCAGTAGTTCCATTCTGTACATCAATACGTGCGATGCCATGTAGAGAATGGAGATTCGTATGAACAAAAACTTTAAGGTATTTTCCCAATCGAACGTTTAGCTCAGCCAGGTAGAAAAACTAAAGGTTTGATTCAACCTGTTTATTTTTTCTTATTTATAAAAATGCCCAGTCCAACTCCATTTTTACAAAAAAAAAAAAAAAAAATTACAAATGTTATTTAAATGTATATTAACTTATAATATTAAAATAAGTTGAATCTTAATATAGTAGCTTTTTTTTTTTTTTTTTTTTTTTTTTATTGTAAGGGAGGGGAGGGGGGAGGGATGACAGTGAGAAAATTTATCTGGGGTCACATGAAATCAATAAACTGCCCTGGTGTAACATATATTAGAGGGGCCGCCAAAAGTCTATTGCTTAGGGCCGCCAAAATTATAAAGCGCCCCCTGAAGAGGATCTGCGTCGTTCTGCCGTTCGAACCATTTCATAGTTGTTTCCAAACATTCAAAAGATGATGTGATGGTCCTGGGTCATTTTCAAAGCATTCGTTTCCATTTTCTTTTTCACCTTGAATCTTATCCACAATCTCATCATCATTTAAAATCTGTTATCCAGGGTCATGAACGTCACTATTTAACCACTCGTTAATTTAATTTTCTTCATAACATAGGATTCTTCCCATCTCCTTTATTGTTTTACATTCCTCATTTTCTTTACTAGATTCTTCTAATCCACTATCATTTTTTTTTTTTTCTTTATTTAAAATTGTATTCCAAGCCTTTTTTAATGTTGAAGATTTTTCTAGATTCCAAGAATCAGCAGCCATAATGCAACAATCTTTCAAATTAGTTTTCGTATGTTGGGAACGGAATTAGGACAAGGGAATCAGGAATTAAGATAATTGGAAGTTCGGTTATTAATTTTTTTAGGGGGAGAAATAGACTGTTCGGATAAAGAAAAATAAATAGTGAAATAAGCTGTTCGGATAATTGGAAGTTCGGTTAATTGGAGTTCAGATAATCGGCGCTCTACTGTATATCAACAAAACAGTAATGGAAATGCGTAGAAGAAGGATCGCTTCAAAACTATGCACCAACAATTTAACAAAAAATTAAAATTTAGATTTTTTATAACATTTTGTTGAAATTTGCGCAAACTCTCATAGCTTTACCTTAAATGGTTTTTATTATTAATCCCGTAATGCAAGATTTTTAGATGAATTATTAATTTTAATTTAGTTTTCAGGTTTCATGTGTTAAGAAATCGGGGTCATTAAAATTCCTTATTGCAGGTTCGGGTCGATGAAAATAGTTCTATCAAGTTCGGGTAGAATAGGACTCTAGTGTGGTGTAGGTGTTACGGCCGGCTGATTACATGAGGTTCCTGGATCTGAGTGGAGTCTTAAAGGATATTTATGCGAGTTTCGGAGAAAATAACGGAAAACTCCAAATGTCTAGAGAGACCTGGGATCGAATTCAGTACCTTCTGTCTACCAGTTTCAAAAGCAGAAGCTCGCCACCACGAGTGGGAAGAATATGAATATATGCGTCGAAAAATGAAGAATATGAATACCCCCCCCCCCCCAAAAAAAAAAAAAAACACGCACTAATTATTTTAGTTTGAAATAATCAAGCACAAGCCTTCATTAGGCGAATAAAAGTGGGCACGTGTAAAGCGTTTAAACATCAACGTTGCAAAGTTTTTTTTTTTTTTTTTCTTTCTATTAAGGTTTAATTCCTTATCCATTTATCAATCTTTCTATCCGCCTTTAACATAAGAGCACTGTATGTGTGTATGTATGCGATCATGAAAATTTATATTGAAAAGATTAATTTCATTTAATCAAATAGTCTTTTAATTAATTAATTTTATTTAGTTTGTTTGATCGTTCCCAAAGTAATGTCAGTACAGCTTTAGTATAAAGTCCCTATGGCGACTTTTAATAATTTTTGTCATTTTGACGATAAATAAAAATAGCTATCCAGCAACGTCCGACCTATCGTTCAAAATCGTTATGTATCTTATTAATAAGAGCGAAATGGCTCCAGTCTTTTCCCTGTCTGCCAGCTGCGGGGCCTGTTTATCGAATTGGCCCGTGAAGCCCGGTCTTACTCAAGAATTTACAAGGGGGGGGGGGGGGGAAATTAACTTTTTATTTATTTATTTTTTTTTTTAACGAAACTTTTATCTAAACTACGAAACTCACTTTTGAATGTCATTTCCTTTTTTTGCACCGTGTCATATTAATTTAGAATTAACATTATATGTTGAATAATTATTGTTCTGACATCATTTGCATAAAAATTAGACTATATTAACTTATAAGTTTTTTTTTTTTTTTTTTGTTTCTTTAAAAATTTTTATGGCGAATAGTCACATTTTTTAAGCTTGCATAAAAATCTGTAGATATAATAAAGGACAAACGATTCGTATAGTATTAGGGGGGGGGGGGTGGAGCCCTGAATGACACCGGGCTTACCTCGCTTTTGAGTCTTAAACAGGCCCCGGTCAGCTGTCTCCAGAAAAATCGACCTCACTTATAGAGATGATTTTCAGCACACAGATAGCCTGTAATATCTCTGTGTGCTCTTCAAAATTTTAATTAGGAAGAAAGTTATTAATTAAAATGTATTACGTATTTGACTCTATTAAATTTCCCGACATTCTTCTTTGCGTTGCAATTTCAGCCTGTTGCCAATAAAGTAAAATGCTTACAACTTTTTATTTAATTATTATTTTTTTTTTCTAACATGAAAAAGAAACATTTCTATACACATTGAAAAAAAAAAAAGAATAAATAATATTAATAAACGGAAAATTAAACCTGTAAAATTGTATCATCAAAAATTTCTGAAAAAAAAAAAAAATGCCATCATAACATTTAAAAAATATTTAATTATTTATATTGAAAAGATTAATTTCATTTAATCAAATAGTCTTTTATTTTATCTATATATTTATTTTTTGTTTGATCGTTTCCAAAGTAATGCGGATACAACTTTAGTACAAAGTCCTTATGATGGCGATTTGATATTTTTTGTCATTTTGACAAAAAATATTTATCGTCATTTTGACGATAAATAAAAATAGCTATCGAGAAACGTCCGACCTATCGTTCAAAATCGTTATGTATCTTATTAATGAGAGCGAAATGGCTCCAGTCTTTCCTTTGTCTGTCAGCTGCCTCCAGAAAAATCGGCCTTACTTATAGGTATGACGTTTAGCACACAGATAGCTTGTAATATCTCTGTGTGCTCTTCAAACCCAGATCTTCAAATTTGTAATTAGGAAGAAAGTTGTTAATTAAAATGTATTAATGTATTTGACTCTATTGAATTTCCCAACATTTTTCTTTGCGTTGTAATTTCAGCTAGTTGCCAATAAAATAAAATTCTTACAATTTTTCTTTCTTTCTTCCCCCCTAACATAAAAAAGAAAAATTTCTATACACGTGAAAAAAAAAAAAAAAAAAAAAAAAAAAAAAATAATAATAATAATAATAATAATAATAATAATAATAATAAATGGAAAATTAAACCGATAAACTTGTAACATCAAAAATTTCTGATAAAAATGCCGTCATAACATTTTATAAATATTTATTTATCTATATTGAAAAGATTAATTTCATTTAACCAAATAGTCTTTTATTTTATTTATTTATTTACTTATTTCGAGAAACGTCCGACCTGTCGTTCAAATTTCAAAGTTCGTTAACGAGGTCCTTTAGTATAGCTGTTCTCTAATGCGAGTGCACATTTAGTTTATTTTAACAACATATTAATAAAACCGAAATTGCGTCTGTCTTTCCCTCTAGATGTCTCCAGAAAAATCTACCGCACATATAGATGTGAAATTTGGTACACAAATAGTCTGGAATATCTCCGTGTGCTTTACTATCAAGATTTTTTTTGTGAATTTTTCACCAAAAAAACGTTCCTTTTCTTGCAATAAAATTGCTCTTTTTTAAATTCCAATCGCGGGTTTACAAATGGATCTTTTTTTTTTTTTTTTCAATTTGACACAAAATAAAATTTTATAATATATTGCTATCATTTTATCGTCGACCGGGTAAATCAAATAAAATATAAGAAATTACTTCATTGTAAATACTATGCAGACTTGCCAAGTTTCCAATATGAAAAAGCCTGAGACATTTTGCTACTTTATCGGCATACCGGCATTTTTATCTTCAGATTCGTAACTTAAGCATTAAAAATTGTGTTTTGCTAAAAGTTTAAGTCAAGCCATGTTTAATAATTTGAGGCTGAAACATAGCCAGAATACTGCAATAAAATGGATTAGTTAAAAAATATGGCATATTACATTCCAATTCTAGAACACTGAAATTTTTATTTTAATAATTTCTAGGCATTTAAAAAATTTAATTACACGATACTTTACTTTGCAAATGATTGTTGAAACATGAGATCTTTTTTGTCTCTGGCAAAATTTCAGTTTATATTATTATTTTATACTGAATCCCTAAATATGTGATTATTAATTACATACACAAAGAAAAAACAATATTTTTTAAGAGATCAATAGAAGAAACACATGCTGTAATTTTGATTGCAACTAATTAGCAATTATTTCATTGCCTATCTTCAAATTTCATGGTTTTTTTTTTTTTTTTTTCAAAGCTGTTTTTCAATACATGTGATCACTTCACTACAAATCCTCAAATTTTTTTTTGTGTGTGTGCCTAACTGATTGAATGTGCCATATTCTGGCAGCTGATTGCTGAAATGCAGGATCATTATGCCAATGATTGACAAAAGCAAGGTTTCAATTGTGAAAATTCTTGGAGCAATTTTGGTGTAACAAAAACAAAAACTCATTTTGGAGCATCAAATTGCTGTTTAAGAGCAGATTTTCTTACTTTGGAATAGCAAAACTATATTTTGTGATGAAAAATATCCAGTTTTTTAATAACAAACTTTTCTTATTTCTAACAAAAATTAATGTTCCCATGGATATGTGCTTGCTCATGTACACATCATCATCAAATCTAATAGAAAATTTTCTTATATAATGCTCACAGCACATGATTCTTGAAAGTTTTATATGATGTCGAATAACACACTAGATACAGAGTCCAGCCTTTTTCTTTTTTTTTAATGCAGAGTATTATCTCATAGGGAAAAATGTATGTATAGAATGAAACTGTTTAATTACTTCAGGGTAAGATCTTAAATATGCTAGAATGCTATTTTTTCAACAGTTTTTCACCGTAAACAATTTATACTGTTTTATCTTATCAGCTGATGATTATTTTAGAAGCTATTTGAAAAATTATAATAATAAGAGAAATATGTAATATTTTCGCAACTGACTGCCAAAATTTTAATTGCAACTAGTTGCTGAAAATAGGCGCTTATTTTGCCCCTAATGCATATATTTAAAGCTAATTCTCAAAATACGCGATCATTTCAGCACTAACTTATAAAAATCGCTCTATTTTTCAAATTTCCAGAATAGCAAATAATTTTATAACTATCGTCGAAATAGGTGATAATTTCAGCGCTAACTGAAAAAAATCCGCGATTTTTTTTCAAAGCAGAGTCCCGAAATACGTGATAGTATTGCGACTGATTGCCGAAATACGCGGTTATTTTTTAATGCTATTTTTTGTGCTTCACCTCCCCCCCCCTTTTTTTTAATTGGCTCTTAATAAGATAATAATAATAATAATAAACCTCGCTTCGATCAAAGCAGATTCCCAAAATACGCGGTATTTTTGCGACTGATCACCGTAATGCGCGATCATTGAAAAGTGACTTAAAATCAATGCTAATTCCAAAATATGTAATTTTGCGACCTACTGTTGAATATGTGACTATTTGGCTGCTAACTGATAAAATTAGCGCACTTTTTCAAAGTAAATTCCTTAAATATGTGATAATTTTGCTACTGGTCGCCGAAATAAACAATTCACCAAGAACTGATAAAATAGGCTTTTTTTTTTTTTTTTTTTCAAAGCAGACTCCCGAAATAAGCGATAATTGTGCAGCCAAGACTGCTAAAATACGCGATCATTTCACAATTGATAAATTTCACGCTTTTTACAAAGCAGATTCCCGAAATATACAAAAAATTTGCGACCGACTCTATACACGATCATTTCATAGTTTACTGATAAAATCTACGCTTTTTATTTATATTTAAGGAAATTTCCGCAATAAAGGACCATTTCATTGCTAATTGTGAAAATTTGCGTTTTTCTAAGTCTATTGCTGAAATAAGAAATTATTTCGCTGTTTCTTTCTTCCTTCCTTTTTTTTTTTTTTTATCCCCAGACTTATTTTTTTCCTTTAAATCATATTCCAAAAATAAACAACTAATTAGCCACTAACCACAGAAATTAAAATCCCCCCCCCCCTTTTTTTTCTGCTAATATTATTTAATTTTCTTACACCCGAATTTTTTAAATAAACAATTTTAAAATGTATATTTTTTTATAAGAAATTTATTTTAATTTCGCCGATTTTTGTGAAAGCTCATTTTCAGATCGTCGATCGTAACTAAACGTACGTTTCCAAAACTAATTTTTCCTAATTTGATCCTTGCAATTATTTCATTTGTTCCATTACTGTAAATTTCTACCGTATTTGAAAAAGAAAGAAAGAAAAAAAAAATATATATATATATATATATACCGGGTGATCCAAAAGTCAGGACAAACTTTAAAAATGAATAATTCGAAAACGAATCAAGATACGGTTTGCACCAAACGGATGAAAAAGAAACCGGGTTTTGTGTGGCAAAGAAAAAGTAATATTCCTGTTGACGACCAACAGATGGCGCTATGGTGTTTTATTTCACCAAAAGATAGTTTACAAATGAAAAAAAAATGTTGAGAACTTACAAGTCAGCTTAATTACAGTTAATTAGTACTACTGCAGTAACTGTTCAATGTTCATCATTCAGAAGTACAGCTATGAGACGATTCACCGCATCGTTCATAGCATTTAGTAGCATTTCTTGCGTTATGGCAGACACATTTTGGCGGATGACATCTTTCAGTGCTGCTAGTGAGTTAGGTTGATTGCGGTACACTTTTGACTTCAAGAATCCCCACAGCCAAAAGTCACAGGGTGTCAGATCGGGAGATCTTGGAGGCCACGCGTGATTAAAGTAGCCACAGAGAATGTGATATTTCGATGCATATAAGCTTCGACTACCATTACCTGCTGTAGTTGTTCCTTTTTATATCGTTTGTTGCTTTGCATAATCCTACATCAGAAATCCGACAGCGCCATCTATTGGTCGCCAACAGAACTATATATATATTCTTTTTTTTTTTCGTAGCCACACAAAACCCGGCTTTTTCCATCCGTTTGGTGCAAACCGTATCTTTGTATCTTGATTCGTTTTCGAATTATTCATTTTTAAAGTTTGTCCTGACTTTTGGATCACCCGGTATATATATAGACCTTTAAGCACGAAACAGTTTTGTACTGCGTATTATAATTTATTGTCTTTTTTTTTTTTTTTTTTTGAGGGGGGGCGCAGAGTTTTACGCTCGCGGAATTTTTGTTGACGGATATTTTAAATTTGGATACGAATCTTGCCATCTTGCGAGAACGAACTCGTGAACTTCGGCTCTGAGCAAATTCGATGACTATTCAAAGAATTTCGCTTTTTCAGAGACAATATATATATAACGTAATTAGAACAAGGAATAATTTTATTTCACAATCACGGAATCACAAAGTAATTTCTACCACGCGCGCGCGATAGAAATTATCGAAAGAGAGAAAGGAAGGGGCAAAAGAGTAAAAATCGGCAGATTTGGAGAAAACTTTTAATTGGACAGGTATAATGTTCTAACCCCTGCATAGTATAAGATATTAGTACATTGTCTTAAATCTATTTAAATTTTGTTTCTATATAAAATGATCAGCTTAAAAAGGTTGGCTCTCCCTGTTAAAATTTTAACGATTTTCGACATTTAGCTAAGCATCGATTAAAATTTTACGGTCGGTTAATTGCCTGTAAAAACGGACTTTACGAACCAACTAGCGAAAAAACGGACATTTACAGATCAATTTCCCAATATAGTCCAGGCAACGAAGGCCAAAATTTGACGAATAGAGGAAAAAAATCGTGTAGTTTTGAAATTTTACATACTCATAGCCGAGAGGGTCCTGAACAACATACTAAAAGTCCCCACCCGTGGGGGGTGAGCGGGGGGCAGGGGGGGCATTTTAGAGGGGCAATTTTCAGTTTTTATTAAATATCTTAAAAACTATCGCATTTAGAGAAAAAATGTCAATTACAAAATTAATCTACGTAAAATATCCTACAAAAATGTATATAACATTTTGTTTGTACGATCATTAGTTTAGAAGATATAGGGAGATGAAATAACACATTTTCTTGAAAAATTCTTTTTTGCAATAGTAAAATCAACTAAAGTGTGCAATTAAAAGGGTTCTTGTCAAATATTTTCTAATGTAAAAAACAAATATATACATAGGGACTATGCAAGGATAATACAGCATGTTTTGTAAGTTTTAAATAATTTTAAGGCTAGTAGGCGCAAGTGGCGGTTTGAGTAAAAATCTGGATAAGTCCAGTCAAAATAGGAAAAATAGAAAAAAAAAATCGTGTAGTTTTGAAGTTTTGCACACTCATAGCCGAGAGGGTCCTGAACAACATACTAAAAGTCCCCGCCCGTGGGGGGTGAGCGGGGGGCAGGGGGGCATTTAAGGGGGGCAATTTTCAGTTTTTATTACATATCTTAAAAACTATCGCATTTAGAGAAAAAATGCCAATTACAAGATTAATCTACGCAAAATTTCCTACAAAAATGTACGTTACATTTTGTTTGTACGATCATTAGTTTAGAAGATATAGGGAGATGAAATAACACATTTTCTTGAAAAATTCTTTTTTGCAATAGTAAAATCAACTAAAGTGTGCAATTAAAAGGGTTCTTGTCAAATATTTTCTAATGTAAAAAACAAATATATACATAGGGAATATGCAAGGATAATACAGCATGTTTTGTAAGTTTTAAATAATTTTAAGGCTAGTAGGCGCAAGTTGCAGTTTCAGTAAAAATTTAGATAACGAAGACCCAAAACCGATCAACATTAAAAAAAAAAATCGTGTGGCTTAGAAATTGAGCACAGTTATAAAGTTAAGTGTCCTGAATAACATACTAAAAGTCCCTAACCATGGGGGGGGGGCATTTAAAGAGGGCACATTTCAGTTTTTATTAAGTATCTTGAAAACTATCGCATTTAGAGAAAAAAAAGTGTCAAAGATATAAGATTTTTTTTACTGTTGATCAGTTTTGGGTCTTCGTTATCTGGATTTTTACCAAAACACCACTTGCGCCTACTAACCTTAAAATTATTTAAAACGTACAAAACATGCTGTATTATCCTTACATATTCCCTATGCATATATTTGTTTTGTACATTAGAAAATATTTTATCAGAACCCTTTTAATTCCACAATTTAGGTTGATTTTACTATTGCCCCCCCCCCCCCAAAAAAAAAAAAAAAAAAAAAAAAAAAAAAAAAGAATTTTCCAAGAAAATGTGTTATTTCGTTCCCCTATATCTTCTAAACTATTGATCATACAAACAAAATAGAATATACAATTTTTTTAGGAAATTTCCTGTAGATTAATTTTGCAATTGAGATTTTTTTTCTCTAAATGTAATTAATAAAAACTGAAATGTGCCCCCTTTAAATGCCCCCCCCCCCCCATGGTTAGGGACTTTTAGTATGTTATTCAGAGCACTTAACATTATAACTGTGCTCAATTTCTAAGCCACACGATTTTTTTTTTTTTTTTATGTTGATCGGTTTTGGATCTTCGTTATCTAGATTTTTACTCAAATCGCCACTTGCGCCTGCTAGCCTTAAAATTATTTAAAACTTACAAAACATGCTGTATTATCCTTGCATATTCCCTATGTATATATTTGTTTTTTACATTAGAAAATATTTGACAAGAACCCTTTTAATTGCACACTTTAGTTGATTTTACTATTGCAAAAAAGAATTTTTCAAGAAAATGTGTTATTTCATCTCCCTATATCTTCTAAACTAATGATCGTACAAACAAAATGTAATATACATTTTTGTAGGAAATTTTACGTAGATTAATTTTGTAATTGACATTTGTTCTCTAAATGCGATAGTTTTTAAGATATTTAATAAAAACTGAAAATTGCCCCCCGCTCACCTCCCACGGGCGGGGTCTTTTAGTATGTTGTTCAGGACCCCCTCGGCTATGAGTATGCAAAATTTCAAAACTACACGATTTTTTTCTTCTATTTTTCCTATTTTGACTGGACTAATAGGATGGAATCTAGTGGGAGCCCTGCATAAACTCCTTTTCCCTTCTAAAAAGCTAAACAAAATCCGATCGGAACTACTTTAGCCTTTCACTACACGAATTTATTTCCGGTTTTGAATGTGCAGCACGGATTGAAAGAATCTTCTTCCGTGATGCGCAGGAAAGATCGCGAAAGTCCGATTCTCTTGCGGCCACGGGCTTGCGGCGTTGCGAGTCAACAAGTGGGGCGGTTCTTCAAGGACGTCATCACGCGGAGTGGCTGACTCATTTGCTACACGGGAATGGAAACGAAACTTGCGTATCGCGATTAAAAGAAGCCGGAGATTTTAATTAAGAATCCTGAAACCAAAAGAGAGTAAAAAAATCCGGAGACTTGGCAAGTCTGACTATGTATAGTCTGTATAGTGCTGCTTAATGTAATCGCGATTTAATAATGAAAAAGGATACTTCGATTTATTATTATTATTATCCTGCTTGAGCAGTCGTATAAATATCCAAATTAAAGTCTCAGGCAATAGGGACACGGACCTCAGATATTGTGGCTGAGGAAGAAGCAGCCAAAGGCAGGGGGGACCCAAAGCAAATTTTTGAGTGATTTGAATGGATTTTTTTTTTTTTTTTTTTTTTTTTTTTTTAAGTTTTTATTTATGCAGTGAAAATCGTGATTCTTTATTATTATTCATTCAAATATAGTGACCAGCGAAGCGGGCAAAGCCTGCTGGTGTATATATATATATATATTTATATATATATATATAAAATACTTTTTAGAGTTCCAATACAGCTAAGCAATAGAGTATTAATTAACAAAACTACTGAACACTTAACAGGAAATTACGTATAACATTATGGACGAACTGAGGGGGGGGGGGGGGAAATTCAGAGACAGTCAAATTTTCAAAAACCCTGAATTCAGGAGTAATCCCTGAAAAGTTTCATCCCTGCCTGCCTGACTGCAGTATACTGAAAAAATTTAAACCTGAGGCCGGCGCAGCTCCCCTTCCCGGCCCGAGAACAAATGGAGAAAATCGGCCCGTCGACCAGGTCCGTCTACACCTCTACCCTGTTAATTTTTCATCCCTTTCATTTATCCCGCTTTAAAAGGGAAGGGAGGATTTTTTTTTTTTTTTTTTTTTTTTTTTTTTTTTTTTAAGCGAGATAGTAAATAGTAATAATAATGATAAACTGCTTATGAAAAATCGAAAACAAATTATTTCAATTCTATTAAATTGCAAAGAAAAAAAAAAAAAAAAAATCTTAGCATTTCCAAATCTCTGATGATGTAAATAATTTCCCTTCCATTAAAAATTAAAGGGGGGGGGGGGGAAATCAAGTATCCCGTCATACACCGAGATCTACAAATTGTAATTAATATTCTTTTTTTACCTAAGCTGTGTGAATTAATATCATTACATTTTTCCCCATTTCCCGCGCACCTGCCTTGTGATCGTTAGTTACTAT